>JANAVB010003928.1:0-30789 GCA_029216955.1 Iris pallida
GTCCCACTCCACGAAGGCACTAGATAAACAGAGAGATCAGATTATTGACTCTGCAACAGAAGACGATTGATCTAGGTGAGTGGACAAAGACTCATTTTATGATTCGCTTACGCCTAATAAGAATCTTAGTTTTTGAATGAATGTTATTGCTAATAATAAGATGGTAATCATTGAGTATGCTTATAAGAGAATCTACATACTGCCATGCTAAGAACAAGAAAAAAGATAACCTACTTGCTAAAAAGAATTATTGCCTGCTAATAAGAAATGATATGATGCATGTCATGCTAAAGTAGAATGTTGCCGCAATCAATGAACTGTTGCCATGCTAAATAAGATGAAAATAGAGTATGATTTCATGCCCTAATTGTATGCTATCAAAGAGTAGACCGCTATGCTCACTGTTATAGAAATGTTACTATGCTTTGCTAAAGATTGTCTTGTGCCTGATTGTATGCTGAAACGAATGAATGAATGATGAAAATTGTATCGATCAAATGAATGAACGGAAAAGAGAAGCAGAGCCATGAATCTGTTGTTTGAATGAACGAAATAAAAGAGGAGCTATTGGCTCTGTTATACAAAAATAAAAGAAAAGACAGAATGATTGCTGATTGATAACTTGTGCCTTGAATAGTTTTAGTTGATAGAATGAATAGTTCATGCATTGGTCTTAGACAACTTGTGCACAAGGTAATAGTCTTTCGACGGTTCTTGGGACGCTGGGAATCGATCAGCCTAGGAGAGATTGTAATAGCATCCCTGAGGTAAACGCTAGACCTCACGATCAGGGGAGATGTTGTGTCTATTAGCGACGAGCTGAACCATGAGACTCAGCGGCTAATCATGGGAACGTACCCATGGACCATCATGTAGATAGACATGGATTGGTGAAGAGCTGAACCCTGAGCCACAGCTGCTAGTATGTGTGTATATCAGTATATAGCTGACCTGGAGAGTCACAACTACTGGTATGTGCACGTACTAGTACAGAGCTGAGCCTTGAGTCAAAGCTGCCAATCGGATTGCATGAGTCGGTAACTATTTTGCTAAGAGGTATCAGTGCAGAGATGAACAAGATAAATATTGGTTATGTTATGTTTATGCTAATCCTTGTCTTGTGCAGAAATGGACCGTCGGCTAAGGTAAGAATCACTAAAAAGTGATACATTTGTTGCTAAGTTTCCTGAACACGAGTTGCTTAAAGAATAGTCTATTACAAGGAATTGTCATGTCCCTTTCAAAGAAAATATATGATAATTGTGCTTGTAACTAACCCTGAGAATGTCTTGAATAAGAAAAAAGAATGCTAATGCTATTGCCCCTGAGAATATAGTATGACTCATAAAACACACTGCGTACTTCACAAGAAATGAGTAGTCATCGTGCTTGAAATGAATAGTCCCCTTGTATGCTTGAGATTAAATGATATGAACTGTGGCTTTTCGAAAGTATTTTCAAAAGATTTAAGCTAACTCTGTACTGCATGAAATGAACATAGGTAAAAGTAGCAAGATCACATCACAAGAAATGTTTTCTCACTAAATGAATTAGTAATCATTTCAGACAAATGTAGCCTTTGTTCACAATCACCAGTATATTGATATATTGACCCATCATCAGTTCGCACGCAGGTGCAAGATGCATCGAGAAGGATAGTCCGAAGTGATAGCCCGAACCTCATCTTCAGGAGCCAGAAATCAGAAGAGATGCCAGAAGATGGACATCTGTTGCAAAGAGTTAGTTTTATATATAAAGGGATATAATGTATGGAACGGGATCATTATAATCTGTAATGTTTCTGAGAGAATGTAAGCATTGTATCAGAGAGAATTGAGAGCTTGTAATCTGTTCAAATAAAATCAATAATAAGAATTTGTTTCTGTTACCTTGTATTCAATTATTCTGCAATGTGTCCGCTGTTACTTCAAATATCTGCTTCATATTCCGGTACGTTATTGTCAATCTTATCTATTTTGTCATTATACTGGTCTTAGCCTTGTGCAAGTGCAACTTAGGCTTGCACGGCATCACGTCTAAGCGAGGACGAACGGTCTCACAGAGTCTGAAGCGAGGACGAAAGGACTCTGCGGGATCGGGGCATGACAAATGCCAACAAGCACTAACAGGGGCCCGACAGCGACGGGTCAAGGACGACGAGAACTCTACAGCAACGGTAGAGGCACAGTTTCTTTGTGGGACTACGGAGCCGGCTAGGAGCCATCGACTGGTGTGGTTAAGGATGCATGAAGAAGACGATCTATAGGTTACGCATATATAAATATATATGATCTTATTCATTTAGTTTTGGCAAATAGAGGATGATAATGTATCATATATATATATATATATATATATATATATATATATATATATATATATATATATATATATATATATATATATATATATGATCTTATTCATTTAGTTTTGGCAAATAGAGAGGGTTTGTTAGGATTATTTTAAGTTTTGAATTTGTTTAAGTAATTGTTTTGGGATTATCCAATTTGTTTTAAATGTATTATTCTTATGGTTGGTTATTCATGATGTACCCTAGAGTTTAATTTACTTCAACTAGTAGATTGAAAAAATATACGATTTATGTATATAGGCTCACAAATGGGTAGAAAGCTAGATTTCAATAGTTAGGTAAGTAGATATAGGAACCAAGGAGAATTTGAATATTTGAATTATTAGGGTTCATGTGGGTGAATAAACGGGTAAGACTACTCTATTATTTATTTATTGGGGATTTTGATATAAATTTTGGGATAAATGTTTATTTAGGGGATTTAATTGGTGGGGGTATATGTATAGAAAACTATATATTTGTATTTATCTATTATAAATTTCTGCAAGTAAATCAACAAACCTAATAATATTTTATTATTTTTTTCCTAATAATTTGGAATTGAGTATTGATCTATTCATGCTTATTTATTGCCTATCTTATTTTCTATTCTTTGTAAGGACATCATGAACCATAATCTAAAATATAAACAAAACTAGGAAAAAGTATTATTTTTTTATTTTTGTGGAATATGATGTTACATTATAACTACATTACAAGAACTTTCTCCTCGAAATTTAATTGTGCTAAAATATGAACCAATATGGCACTTAAGGTTCCAATTCCTTGATTCAAAATTTTATACCTACATCCCTTATCATAACCATAAAATGTCCTTGATATTTTGGAAGGACGACCACTCAATAACGTTAAAGATCTAGGCTCCAATATGGCAATTAATTATTCTCATTAGCTAGGAACAATCAACCAAAATCCAAGTACTAATTGAACCTGGGCAACTAATAATCTAATATAATACTATTAACACAAACTTCTACAACTATCCATAAAGATAATACTATTACTTGTAGCCGCTCCATGTGGTGTCACTCATAGCCATAGAAATCTAAATTCAAAATTATTCCCCTCAATCATCATTTTTTAAAAGTCCCCATCACGCTCTCATCATCAATGTCAATCCATTTGAATTCATACTCCTGGTATATTTCAATACTTATACCTTTTGCCATCTAGATCAAAAAAATCAAACCTATGTAGTTTAAAAATCTCGATATTAACCTCAAATTCACTTATTTAACTTTGAATACCTATCTTCAAATATAAGACCATGTTTTTTTATCCACAATCGTAATCATTTATTATACTTATGCTCCCAAGTCCAATCCTAGACGAACTTTTGCAGTCGCATATTCGTAATCGACTTTTTCTAACTAAAATCTTATTATTCCACTTATATCTTTTTATTCGAGTCTGTAATTATTATTATATTCGCTAATCAAATCTATTAAACTTCATCAATCCTAATTAATTTACTACTAGGATCAAATTATTAATTGATAAAGTCTACCCACCTTTGATCACAAAAGCCTATCAAAATTCCATCATATCCCCTTATCACTAAAGCATTAAAAAATGACAAGCCAACCATTTATGCAATTTATGTAAGGGGGTACTTATTTCTATCCATCTAACTTCGGGTAACCGTCTTTTCTTAAAATTTTCCACCAAGCACGAGCGTTCAACCCTCCGGGGTAAGGAGATATGAAAAAAAAACTATAATGTCAAGGGAGAATAATTGAATGCAAATACGAAGGCCAAGGGGAAATAATTAATTTCAGCAGGTTTTTTTCAAAACAGATGTGGATTGAGATTTCTAATCATATTTATTCCTATCGCATGCTTACTCGATGCGGTAACGTAACCGAAACGATATGCTTTAACATGCGCAGGCTACCACAAAACTATGTCACGCCCTAGTCCCAAAATATGTAGGACCAGGATATGTGGCAATGGCCAACCACGTATCAAGTAGACTCTAGCTCAATTCTAATACGTATAAGCTGTCTAGAGTAGGGTAAATCTAACCAATAACTAGTCTAAACAATCTATACCTCAATTTGCATATAAACAAATATAATGAATGAACAATATGTTTCATGGTCTGCAGGCTACTAGCATATATGTTCGACTAGGTTGGACGCTCTGGCAGCCTCTAGCTGGGCTGGGCCGACTCTGTCCACGCTTCTGTTACTTTCTCCTCCCCCAACCTCATTCTACTTTTTGTAAACAATGATGATTGTATGCCAGCATGGAATCTCTTTTGTATCTATGGCTGCCCAAAGAAAAAAGACCGAGAAAAACTCTGGGAATCTATCAAGAACCTATCCGATACTTTCATTAAGTCGTGGTGTTGTATTGGAGACCTCAACGTCATCACTAAACTGGAGAAGAAATCAAGTGGTCAAGGGTTCGATCCTAATTCGAACTCCTCCTTCATACAAATGGTCAATCAGTGCGGTCTCATAGACCTTGGATGCATTGGTCCGACGTACACATGGTCGAACGGTAACAGCATATCTCATAAAGGAAAGGCTTGACAGGGCACTAGCTGACGCGGAGTGGTGCAGTATCCATCCGCACTCAACTATACATACGCTTCCCCACTACAACAGTGATCATGCCCCCATCCTCCTTAATACCAACAATCAAACCCGACAAAAGAAAAGACCTCTTCGCTTTGAAAGTTACTGGCTGTCTAGCGTATCCTTTAAGGAGACTCTTAATGCGACATGGCAGGCGGCTAACTCCAAACCAGAAGCAAGTCTCCTGACAAACTTGAAATTCACACTGGTTCAGCTACACAAATGGAGCCGATTCAGGTTTGGTAATATCAAATCCCGCATTAAGGCTCTTCAAACTCATCTTATGTCTATCCAACAGGAAGAATCAACATTCGCCACCTTGCGTTTGGAGAAGGACATCACAGAGGAGATTAATAATCTCCTTCTTATTGAAGAGACTTATTGGCGTCAACATGCAAAATGTCAATGGATCAAGGGCGGAGATAGGTGTACAAAATACTTTCATATAAAGGCTACTATAAGAAAGAGACGAAATGAAATTCGAGCATTACAACTACCAGACGGCTCATGGACATCGGATCAGGAGAAAATTGTGTAGCTCCCCTTTCCGCAAAATTTTGAAATATTTTTTTATTATTTATTTGATTTAAATGGTGATTTTTAGATTTTTATAAATAATTATTTAGTTAATTATTACGGTAGATGACTTTAACCATGGTGGAATTTTAAAGTACAAGACGGCTAGGAATCATGGCACGGATAGTGCAGTGGCGTGCTTTGACTAGTGTTTTAGCCATGGTAAGGGAGACATGTCCATAATTGTGTTCAATTATTTATTAATTACGACTTAACCCCCACCAGTGATTTATTTATTTATTAATTAGAATATTGACTTTTAGGTGACCCACTACCAAAATACAGTAAATTAGCGACGAAAAATTTTCGTCGGCATTAGCGACGGATTTGCGACAAATAGTCGACGGATAGGCGACGACATGCCGATACATTTTTTATTTTATTTTAAGGGGGAGAAAAGGTCGCTCATCCGTTGCTAGGTCGTCGGAGGTATAGTGACGGTTACACAACCGTCGCTATGCAGTCGATTATTTGGCGGGAATTATTGGGAGAAGTGGCGGGACAATTCTTCGACTACATAGCGACGGATAGTCCGTCGGCAAGTATCAAATAGAGCGACGGATTAGTGACGGATAAAATTCGACGCTAGTCCGTCGCTAAATATACGTTCCAGACATAAATTGAAACGACGGGGGAAACTTTTCATTCCCCCCAAATTTCATTCTCTCTCATCTCTCTCTCTCTCTCCCGCGGCGGTCGGCGACCTCACTCTCATCTCTCTCTCCCGCGGTGGTGATCGGTGACCTCTCATCTCTCTCTCCCAAAGGTAATCTCTCTCTCTCTCGATGGTCGTAGGTGTCGTGGGCTGTCGGGGGTGTCGTGGGGCAGCGCACACGGGGGGCAGCACGGGGCTGCGGTGGGCGGTGGCGCGTGCGGGGCATTGTGGGGCTGCGGCGGGCGGCGGGGGACAGCACGCTTCGGGGCAGCGGGGGACGGCGGGGGTGGCACGTGCGGGGCAGCACGGGACTGCGACGGGCGGCGGACGGCGGGGGGCAGCGCGCTCCGGGGCAGCGGGGGGCGGCGGGGGGTAGCGTTCCTCGATGAAGAGGCGAGATTTGACCACTTGGAGGAGATATCACTTTCTTTTTTGTCTCGTTTGGTTCTTTTACATTCCAAAGAATAAATTGAGAAAAAGGAAAGTGATTTCCAATGAAAAAAATTAGGAAGAAAAATGGTTACATCCATTCAAGGAATTGACCAAACGAGGCCTTATGGCCTATTACTCGGAATGTTGTGGGAGTTTGGGTCATAGAAAAAGGATGACTTTTGCTTGCATTGTTTCAAGGTCTTAAATAGTAGAAATCTCACATTCCATTGTGCAAGATTTTCGAGGATAAAATCAAAATTTCACTCATATGAAAAACATATATATATATATATATATATATATATATATATATATTAAATATATATATATATATATATATATATATATATATATATATATATATATATATATATATATATATATATATATATATATATATATGTCGAAAAGGAAAAAAAAATGCTCACCCCGAACTCTACATGGTTCCGTCTCGGAGTATTAGGCAGAAAAGATTTTCGAGATAAAACATTAACGAAACAAGTCCCAAATTGAGAAGTAGATGACTAATAAGTGAATGGTGGTATCGGAATCGGTGTCGGGCTTGTCTTTAATAGAATATTTTGTTCTCATTATTATCAAGTTAGCATTATGCTATTTAACTAGTAAATGTTAGTTAGTTAATTTTAACTATATATATATATATATATATATATATATATATATATATATATATATATATATATATATATATTATATATATATATATATATATATATATATATATATATATATATATATATATATATATCAAGGTTCAAAGTATCGGTATCGGACTTTTCCTATGAGTATTGGTATCGGCGATATCGGTAGTATCGGCAGTTTCGGATCGGTATCGGTATCGGAATCGGTTTCGGGCTTGTCTTTAATAGAATGTTTTGTTCTCATTACTATAAAGTTAGCATTATGCTATTTAACTAGTAAATGTTAGTTAGTTAATTTTAGCTATATATATATATATATATATATATATATATATATATATATATATATATATATATATATATATATATATATATATATATATATCAAGGTTCAAGTATCGGTATCGGAATCGGTATCGGAATTTTCCTATGAGTATTGGTATTGGCGATATTGGTAGTATCGGCAGTTTCGGATCGGAGTATCGGATTTTTTGGTATTGGGAAACAAATAATTATCGGTAGTATCAGATTCTTTTACATGCTTTTACAACCTTATTATGATTTCAACCTAGGTTCACAATATCGGTATCAGAATCGGTATCAGACTATTCCTATGTTGTTTAATTTTCTTTGCCGAATTGATCGGAACAAAGACCCCCAATGTCGGCATCGGTCAATATTTGGTATCGGTCGGTATCGGATCGGAACATGCCAAACCGTATCTGTATCGGCCGTAGCGGATCGGTATCGGTCGATACTTTAAACCATAAATTATATATATATATATATATATATATATATATATATATATATATATATATATATATATATATATATATATATATATATATATTTACTGACTCGTCAAGTTGAACCGTGTATAACATGCTCGACGCTTAAGAGGAATCATTTAGACTTAGTGGTATCGGTATCGGTTTCGAACTATCGGTATCGGTATCGAACTATCGGTATCGCACTATCGGTATCGGTATCGCACTATCGGTATCGGAGTATCGGTATCGGTATCGCACTATCGGTATCGAACTATCGGTATCGGTATCCGTATGTACTTAGTATCGATCGTAGCAGATTAGTATCGGTATATCGGTTTGGTATAGGTCGTATCGGATGGTATTGACCTTAGCGAATTGGTATCGTCCTATCCGATATGTATCGGCCGTATAGTTAGGATTCGTACCGGCCTTATCGATTCGGTATCGACCATATCCGATAGGTATCGGCCGTATCGGATATGTATCGGCCGTATCAGATTAGAATGGTGGAAGGTTTAGTAACAACTGTACTTAGATTTTTCTTTTCTCGAGCTAGAATACCATTGCAAGAGAGTCACGAGAGAGTAAAAAAAATCTCCTACATATTGATGTTTACGAGAGTGATTGGCCAATTACAGTAACACACATGCTGCATTTTCCATCAGGGAAGGAGAGATTGAAGGCAATAACATATAGAGTTGTATTTCGGAAGAAGACGAACTCCTATAAACTCTTTGTTCACAAAGAGTTTGTACGAGTTCTTCTCCCAAAATACAACTCTATATGTTATTGCTTTCAATCTCTCATTCCCTGATGGGAAATGCAGCATGTGTGTTACTGTAATTGGCCAATCACTCTCGTAAACATCAATATGTAGGAGATTTTTTACTCTCTTGTGACTCTATTGCAATGGTATTCTAGCTCGAGAAGAGAAAAATCTAAGTACAGTTGTTAATAAACCTTGCACCATGCTAATCTGATACGGCCGATACATATCATCGCTACGGCCGATACCTATCGGATATAGCCGATACCGAATCGATAAGGCCGGTACGAATCCTAGCTATACGGTCGATACATATCGGATAGGACGATACCAATTCGCTAAGGCCAATACCAATTTGATACGGCCTATACCAAACCTATAGGCCGATACTAATCTGATGTGGTCGATATTAAGTACATCCGGCCTATATACCAGCGGATCCACCAGTTACATGATTATATACTAATTCTGTTTAGTTTATCTTACTATACAGATTTTCATATCCAATCTGTGATGGATCGTTATTTCGTTGATCGTACATGGATGTATAAACGATAACACGAGAGCAGAATAGGTGTGAGTGACTATTTTCAGGCAGGCATGGAAGTGTTTCTTAACTATGACACGAGAGCAGAATAGATGTAAAAATTGATATAATTTAAGTTGAATTTTAGTGGGTTTTAAAATTCATTCTTAATTCTCAAGATAATTTGTCTCTCTTGATACCTACACCATATAAAAAAGAAAGTTGGCAACAAGGCTCATATAGAGGCTTCGATATGCGAAGCATATCTTATCGAAGAGGTGTCAAACTTTTGCTCCATTTATTTCGATACTCATGTTAAGACAAATCGAAATAGACCTCAAAGGAATGACGAGGACGTTGAGGATGGAGGTATATTCAATGTAAGGGGCAAGCCTGTTGGGGCTAGTAAAAAATGGTGGTTGATTGACGACGAATATGATGCCGCTCATCGATATGTCTTGTTAAACTGTGACATACAAGAAGTGAGAGATTTGGAGAAGTAAGTCAGTACACTTGCACTCGTTAGTTATAATCTCAAATTTGATGAAGTAAGTGACTACACTTATATATTCTTATTTTCTCTAATAGTGTATTTAGAGATAAAGTCAAAATGAGGACACCCGATATTACCGATAAGGGACTTCAAAGAGAGGTTGATTGTACATTTCCATCATGGTTTCACAAATACGTAAGTAACTGAGATTATAATTGAGGTTGATTTTATATATTCTTATAAAATACATAAGTAACTGAGATTAGAAATATATAATCTAAAACATTTAAATTATAAATATTTATTTATAGGTTTTATTGCCTGAAACAACACTCACTAATGAGAGTGTTCGTTATTTGACATTGGGACCGAAGAGGCAAACAAAGACTTGGCCAGGCTATGTCGTTAATGGCTTCAGGTTTAAGGCAACTCAGAATGCTATAAATATCGAATTTATCAATGACGACATCAGTACCAAGGATTTCGGTGTTTGCATAAGAGGCACCATCTATGACGACGAACCGAACTTTGACTATTATGGAGTGCTTCAAGATATTGTAGATTTACAATATACTGGCCCATATGATATGCATATTGTGATGTTCAAATGTGAGTGGTTCGATACGACACCAAATATCGATTGGAGAATCGATAAACAATTTGGATTTGTCGATATAAATCATCGCAGGAGGTATAGAGGGTCCGATACATTTGCGATAGCAAATCAGGCTGTTCAAGTCTACTATACAAGCTACCCAAGACGTCATAGAGATCGATTTGACTGGTGGGCAGTATGCAAGATTAAATCTAGAAATACATTCAACGTTGGAGACTCAGCATACCAAGAGGACCAGATCGAAAAGTCCCAATACTTGGGACAACACTCGGATACAATGGATGTTGAAGATATTGTTGAGAAAAATAGAGGGGAGGAAGAGGTTGATACACAAGACTTAGCTGTCAACCAGGGGAGAAAGAGGCATCTTGTCCCAAATATTGAGGCAGAAGAAGAAGAAGAAGAAGAGGAAGAAGAAGACGAATTTGATGGGGATGAGGATACAGATGAAATTGACGATGAAGATAAGGATGAGGATGTGGATGAGGAGGAGGATGATGATGAAGACGAGGCCGAGGATGAGAACGAAGACGATGATTAGGTTAAATATTATTGTATATTAAAAATACTTCCATTTACGTAAATTAAGTTTGACCTCATAAAAGCAATTACGTGAATTAATGTTTTTTTCGTTCGATTATTTACTTATTACAGATGGCACTCCTAGTCTTTTTTGTCGCGACGACACTCGTCTCCCTACTGGTGGTATGTATATTTTAGTTTAGAATTTTATATTCATTTATACTTTTATATTGTTAATTATGTTTATGTGTTCTATTTACAGGTCATGATGGCTGGCCATGGTCGTGGCGCTGGTGGTGGTCGTGGTGCTGGTGCTGGCGGTGGTGCTGGTCGTGGTCGTGGTCGTAGTGGTGCTGGTGGTCGTGGTCGCATTCAATCTTACCGGGATGTGACCCCATCCAGCGAGCCCGACCCGGGGAGTACTCCGGGCATAGACGCATCCCGCCGTCGATCGACTACTTCATCGATGCATGAGTCTGGATCTGCTAGCGGATCTGTTCTGCTATCGGACCCACCAGCGGACCCACCAGCGGATCCTCCAGTTACTGCAGAGTGGGCCCCAGAGTACCCCCATACTTGGTTCCATCCGGTTACTGGAGAGTACATGCACGGACCCGCGGATCCTCCGACGGTACCAGAGAGGCCGAGAGACAAGTTCCAACGAGAGCTATGGTCCGCGGGGACCTCGTAAGTAAATTTAAGATAATTTATTAATTTTCTTTCATTTATTCAAGTTAATAATTCAGTCGTTTCTTCTTTGTAGGTTTTTTCGTTTAATGTTGCCAGGGCTCTTGGAAAAATTATCAGGGCTAACTTCCATGGTCCCTATCTCAACTATTCGTCGGTGCCCCCAAACTTGAAGTACGTCTGGTTCGACGAGTTGAGGGTATATATCTATATCTTCTAGTTAATTATTAGTTACTCTTTAATCAACCATTTTTTAAATTACGTGATAATTGAATTTGTATGTTAGACGATGTACTGGTGCCCCCCCATCGCGAGAACGCGATCCGCAGGACCTACAAAAGCGCTGCCTCGAAGAAGATACGGGATATGATTCATGACCTGAAAATGGGGCAAACGAGGCTGAATTGGATCCGGCAAGACTATTATGAGGACCTCCTAGATATGATGAATACTCCTGCGTACAAGGAGAAATCGGAGAAGGCAAAGGCGAACCGACGGGCCGCGGGACTTCATACGGGGGGATCCAGGCCCCACGCAGCGACGCTTGCAGATCTGGTGAGATACCGTAAATTCATTTCATATGGGAGGATCCAGGCCCCACGCAGCGACGCTTGCAGATCTGGTGAGATACCATAAATTCATTTCACTATTGAATTAGGTATTATTAATATACGGAGTTAATTAAGTTCTATAAAAATTTCGTATACAGACCCAACGGACGGTGAAGGAGGAAAGGGCGCCAGAATCGGTCACCATGCACGACGTCTTCCAGCATATGCACAAGAGACGGAAGGATGGGGGCTTCATCGATGGGAGGGCCAAGAAGACTGATGTAAGTACTTATGTTTATGAGATTTACGTTATAATTAAAATTATTCGGACTATAACTTAGGTAAACTTAGGATTCACACTTAGCTTAGTGAAACATAGGATTTAGATTACAACTTAGGTTAATCTTATAATAAAAACACATTCATTTGATAGGCTGCGTATCGTGAGGCCCTTAGTCGGGCTCAGTTAACTGAGATCGAGGATATCGGTGAAGCGACGCCCGCCTGGACGCCCTCTTCTTTGGCCGCTCGTAACGACTTGTTCGTAGATACCGTCGGCGGCTTTAAGAAAGGGCACCTGTACGGAGTCGGCTCCCTAGGGCCGTTGTACATGGCGATACAGAGATTTCCACCGACACCGCCTTCTCCCGTGGCCCCGACAGACGATGATATTAGGTCGCAGCTTGCGCAGCTGCACGAGGCGGTGTCGTCCTTACGGGAGCAAATTACCACGTACTTTCCGCCTCCGTCTGCTGCTGGTGTCGGTCCATCTTCTACTGGTGCCGGTCCGTCGACTGCTGCTCCCGGTCCTTCTTCCGTCGGTCATATTTCTTTCAACCCTGCTGCCCCTCTGGTACCGCCTCCGACTGTGACGACACTCCTTGATCTCATGTCGTTAGACCAGCTACGCCGACTTCCGAGCAGTATCTACGACGACTTGCCGCCTTACCTAGTGGAGCAGTATATTTGTCGGTCACAGCAGGGATTACCATCACCGGGCAATCGAACTCCTCCTCCTCTTTAAAGTATTGTAATTAAGAAAATTTGGAATATTCGTAGGAATTTTGGAATATTTATGGGAATTTTGGATTATTGGCGACGGATATTAGTTTATGATTTCAGAATATTTGTGATAATTTTATATTGATGTGCACTATATATTTGGTCTATATGATTGGTTGGATAATTGGTGTGCATTATATATTTGGTCTATGTGATTGTTGGATAATTGGTATGTGTTATATATTGGTTTGGTTTATGCTGAATAGGGAAAGCTCTGCATTTTTTTTCAAAAAAACGCAGTTAGCGACGGACTAGTGACCGCTTAGCGACGGATGTTTCCAGTTTCCGACTACGCTTTCGACGGAATATCCGTCGCTACCTGGAGATTTGAAACTGTTTCCGGTTAGCGACGGGTGGTCGATGGATTCACGTCGAAAAATCCGTCGCCAGGGTTCTGGAAATACATAGTTCGACGGAGTAGCGACGGAACATCCGTCGCCAAGGTTCTGGAAATGTATGACATTTCCAGAACAATGGCAACGGATTATCCGTCACTAGTCCGTCGCTTCATCGACGGATGAGCGACGGAGTAGCGACGACTTGTCCGTCGCCATGATTCTGGAAATGCCAAGCATTTCCAGAACATGGTCGACGGATTATCGATCAGCATTCCGCCGCTAATCCGTCCTTTGTTAGCGACGACATTCGACGGAATAGCGACGGAACGATACCCTCTGATATGCTGTTACGACGGTTTACCGACGGATTATCCTTCACTAGCTTCTACACAGTTCAGTATTTAATACTTGCAATCGACAAAAGACCGTCGGAAAGTCGTCGCTAATGCATCGTATTGTGACGACGAAAAACCGTCGCTATTCCGTCGCTTGACGACTACTTAGCGACGGATCATTATTAGCGACGAGCTGATTGCCGACGGATTATTTTGACCAAGATCCGTCAATGATTGGTCGCTAATACAAATTGGCGACGGATGGACGACGGATCTGACCGTCGCTAAATCGAGATATTTTGGTAGTGACCCAGTTGTACTAATTTGGTCCGAACTGGGCCCGAACCGAATCCAAGCCTATGTAGGCATGTAGTGAGACCAAAAACGACCATGTAGGCATATTTTATGTGTGTACAAATATTTCCTAAATTATTTTATGTATTGATGTACATTTTTTTAATTATTTAAATATTTGTACAAAAATTGGTATTTTTATTATTAAATATTGTTTTATAATATGTATAATTTTCTGGACCCGGATAAAGGTGAGTAGTATGGATTCACCAAACCACCATTTAATTCTTTTATTATTTTATGGTGATTAAATAAATATCTTTATTACTATTAGATATTATTATTATTGGTTGTCCTTTTTATTGTCAATTGAATTTACGTATATGTACATATATTTAAATACATTATATGTATATAGATAGATAATACTAAGATTTGATTTTGAATTTTTGGAGATTTATAGGTGTATATATAGATATATACATATATATATATATAGATATATAGATATATAGATATAATGATATATAGATATATAGATATATAGATATATATTTATAAATATATAGAAAAAGAAAAAGAAAAAGAAAAAGAAAAAAAAAAAGAAAAAGAAAAAGAAACTGGAGTACTCTTCACGTGAACAGTACCCCTCCCAGACCGATTTCGTGCACAACCCATATATACTACGCGAGAGAGGAGTGAGAAATCTTCCGAAACCCTAACAACCCTCCACACGCCGACACCCCCACGACTATCCTGCCACCCAGGCGAGTCTTTTCATCGCGGCGTAGCCGTCGGTCACCAGCCAAGACCGCGATGGCACGCAGCAAAACGACAGCAGCCACAGAGACGACCCCCCTAGGTACCATATTCTCATGTGATTTTCTTCATGTTTACTCGATTACTTTCGAAACTATAAACTCCCAATGGAAGACTACATAGCCACCTTGACATATCAGTAAAAAGTTTAGGATCAAGTCGATCAACCTGTTGAGGAGATCGACGCGAAGTCGAGTAGAAACTGTCCAAACACAGGACAGTAAACCGGGCTCCAACCCCTGTTTTCGAAGTGAAATTCTGAACCCAATACTAGAAATTTCCAAAATCAACTTAAGGACAGTCCTAGACAATACCTAGGGCTACATTACCCAATTTATGGAAGTCGATTTCGATGACTATACATCGAGAAATCGATTTCCCAAAGTAACGAAAAACCTGTTTTGAAAATTATAGAAAAATCATAAAAACCTTTGATATGACGTGCGTCCCGCCAATCCAGGTGACGTGGTTGCAAACCAAAAGCATCGAAAGGTGCGTATCGGCTTCGTGGATGTGTGAGCTTTGACGGAATTCAAATTGGTTGCGTGTGCGCGACGAATTTGATGCGTATCCGTCGAAATTCACCGTATCGACCTCTGTACAAATTTCTTAATTACTTTATGCACATTCATCAAATCGAGACGAAACTTGCGTCAACAGGACCGTATCATTTTTTTGGTCCTGTATGCCAAGTTTGGTTCGATTCTGAGATAGTTGATCGGATCGACGTTTTGCGGGCCCCACGATCCGATTCAACGGGCGATTTTGTGCACGGCCTGCCGGAATCCAACTTTGGATATACGGTTGGGTTTGTATCATCAAAACAAATCTGTAAACATGTAGTTTGATGACTTTAGAGACCATTGACTCTGGCACACTTTTCGGTGCAAAGTGGGTCCAACGGCGGACATCATTTTGACCTAAAATTACCGTTTTGCCCCTGTATCCAGATTTGGACTTAAGGACAGACTATCCTAGCTAATTTGACTAATCTGAGAATGTTGGTAACATCTATTATAGCTTCTGGAGGCAGTTGTGAGACTTGGACTTTCTGACTTGTTGATTGGCGATATATTGTTGGTTCTCCGTGCAACCCTCAGGCAAGTATACCTTGTCGAACTTATGCACTATTTATATTGTTTTCTTTCCATTGTACTTCTTTCATATGGTTACCTATTTCCCATATTGTGATTGATTTGTCATCGACTGTTTTACTTGTTTCTAGATTTACATGCACGTATAGGATATTCGACATTACTTGATTATTGGTCTTTTCGTGTTACCTTGTCTCATGATTGAGTTGTCAGTTTCTATATCTTGTTCTTGACTTGACCATTCTTGACTGAGAGTATCTTATATTGTACTACAGTTGAGATATACTATTGATTGGGAGTATCTTACATTGTACTACGACCTATAGCCGATTCTTTTATCTTGATATTGATTGATTGACTTGACTTGAGACATACTATAGATTGGGAGTATCTTACATTGTACTATGACCTATAGCATATATTGATTGATTAATTGACTTGACTTGCGATACTATAAATTGGGAGTATCTTGCATTGTACTACGATTTATAGGAGTCTACTTGACCTTGTACCATTTAAGAGAGGAGATCGATACTAGAATTGGCTAATCTCGACTGAGAGTATCCTGCTTTGTACGTCAATTGAAATACTATAGATTGGGAGTATCTTGCATTGTACTACAAGCTATAGGAGTTCTGATTGATAGTTAGCCAAGTCTGGTATTACATTTCCACACGACTCTTTGTCCTTAGATGTGCTTCTTGCAGTGTTCTTATCCTCCATACATGTTATTTACTGTCATATTAGTAGGCATGTTTTATGTATCTTGCTAGTCCTCTGAGGACCTGATGATTTCTTCAGGTAGCTGATTGCACGGAGTTAGTTAGCTGAGCATGTGGTAGTTGATTTCATCTGCATGATTCAGGTATTTTGTTAGTGTTATTGATTTACTATCTTTTTCGTGCTTTTATGGTATATCCTGCTTGTCAGCTTAGCTTTATAGACTCATATTATTCTTGGAGTCTAATCCGACATATATGCTAGTGGGCTACAGACCATGAACCATAATTGTTCATTCTTGTTTTATATGATTCTTGTGGATTGAGATATAGTTTAGATTAGACATGATACCCTATTCTGGACAGCTTATACGTATTCGAGTCGGGCTGGAGTCCGCTTGATACGTAGCTGGCTTGCTCACGCACTTGCATTCCGAAAAACGGGTGCGAGTCGTGACAAATTGCTACTGCTATTGTTGATCATTTCACAAAACTCTTCTGCGCGGACGAATACACTCCCATGGATCCCCACTTCTCAGTCCCGTCCAACCCGGTGACCGAAGAAAAAAAATATAGCTTTGGGAGTGGTACCAGATGCAAAAGAAATCGAGCAAACGATCAGGAATATGGGGCCTCTGAAAGCACCAGGACTCGACAGATACCCAGTCTTATTCTATCAGAAGTGTTGAAGTTTGGTTGGTGACCCCCTCGTCAAGACAGTCCAGAAATTTTTCATATAAGGAGAGTTTAGTAGGCCGCTAAATCATACTCACCTGGCTCTTATCCCCAAGTGTGTAGCACCGGCAACCTCAGCAGACTTTTGTCGTATCGACCTATGTAATGTTTTATATAAAACCATATCAAAAATCTTGGCTACTGGACTCAGGCCTTTGATAGGTAATCTTATATCCCCTTTCCAGAATGCCTTCGTCCTGGGAAGACAGATATCTGATAATGTTATCAATGCACACAAAGTTTTCCATGCTATGAGATATCTTTCCAGAAAGAAAACTCATTCGCGTTGAAGATCGACATTGTAAAGGCTTATGATCGGTTAGCCTGACCGTTCATCAGATCGGTACTCAATGGTATGGGGATCCAAAATCATGCAAACGCCCTCATAATGAAATGCATCACCTCTTCTTCTTTCTCAGTGTAGTGTGCAAGAAGGAATGTTTATGCCTAAAAGAGGAATTAGACAGGGATGTCCCCTCTCGCTGTACATATTCATATTATGCTCTGAAGTCCTATCTAGACTATTATATTGCTACGAACATGAGGACCTCTATCGAGGAGTTCGAATCAATCGGTACACCCCTTCCATATCTTATTTACTTTTTGTAGACGACATTCTTATCTTTGGGCAGGCATCCCCGACGTTTCTTCTGATGGTGCAAGGCATACTCCAACTTTTCTGCTCATGGTCTGGACAAAAAATTAATTATGAGAAGTCGAGTATTCATTACAGCAAACAAGTCTCTCCTCAAGACAAGAACGAGCTATCCTCCATCCCCCATCTGTCCAACATGTGCAGCTCTGGTAAGTATCTGGGCCATCTTCTCCTACTACCAAAAGATATGATACTCACTTACAAAGGCCTCCTTGAGAAGGTTCAGTCTCGGCTCCATGGTTGGAAGTTCAACACCCTCTTATGCAGGAAGAACTGTTGTCATCAAATCCACCTTGGGCTCCATTCCGGTTTATTGGATGTTAACATACAAAATTTCTAAAGCTATATGTCGAACGCTAGGGCACCAATACAGAGATTTTTGGTGCGGGCATGAAGCATCCGAGAGGAAAATACACTTTCTGGCGTGGAACACATTCACTAAGCCAAAGAAAGAAGACGGTCTTGGGTTCAGGAACCCAGTTTGGGTAAACGAATCCCTGATCGACAAACTCTTATGGCATTTCCTCTCTGAACCACATCAGTTATGGGCTCGCTTCCTCAAAGGTATCTACTTGCAAAACAGGTCAATTTGGTAGGAACCTAAGCGAAGGCGCATCTCCCACACCTGGTCAAGCATCCTTGACATAAGGCATCACATGGAGGGAAAGGTATGTTGGAAGATCAAGGGAGGATGGATCGATATATACAAAGAACCATGGCTCCCTGGTATTCCTGGGTTCAAAGTCACTGATAGTAATCCAGATCCTATGGGTCCAAGATTAGTTAGAGAACTTATGGATCCTGAAGCCAGAAGACGGAACATACCGCTCATCCATTTCTTATTCTCTCCCTTTGAAGCAAAAGCAATCATCGACATCAATCTCCGCGAAGGCGATGGACCGGATAGACTGATCTGGACTGACTCCAGAACATGGGTGTTCTCCTCTAAATCTCTATATGAGTCTATACGATTGTAGACCCCCAGTTGCTCGACGTCCTCATCAGTGCATATCAAGTGAGGCAAGCTATGGAAATTGGTAAATATTGCTCCACGAATACAAATGTTCATTTGGAGAATATGGCAGAACGCTCTTCCCCTACTCTCTTCTCTCAGCAAGAGAATATCCCACATCAACCGTATGTGTCCTTTTTGTCTTAGCCATGAGGAAGACAAAAATCATCTCTTCTGTATTGCAATACTGCTAGGGAGACCTGGTTCGCTAGTCCGATGGGGCTGCGAACGAATGACCATCCAAATCTAAAGACCCTCATCCAAAGTTGGATAAATGACTCAAATGCACGAGAGGCACTTCGAATGGGTGCAGCCATCCTTTGGGCTATATGGAAAGCAAGATGTGATTGTGTATTCCGACACAAAGCTCCATGTACGCAGGATATTCTTAACCCCGATGTGAGCTCCCTTTTTAGCTATGATGGAGAGTACAGCACAAGATTGGAGGAAACCCAGGAAATGCAGTTTGTTGACACTACGAACATCTCTTGGATTCCACCGGAGGAGGGATCCATCAAGGTCAATGTGGATGGGGCGACTACGTCATCATCTTTTGCAGCCGCAACGATCGCTAGGGATTCCAGAGGAAGGCTATTAGGCACAGAAACAAAATTCTTCGACTGTGTTAGCTCTGCTGACCAGAGTCTCCAGGCAGAAATCGAAGCCATACCCATTGGTATCTGTCTTGCCCGACAATTCAATGGAAAAGAAATTTCAATAGAAGGGGATTCACAGATAACATGATCTTCAGAGGTGACTCATCTTTGATACCCTGGAAATTAGCTTATCTGATCGATACCATCAAAAGTGAAGCACAATCAAACCAAACTCTCTCGTATCTATTCATGAGAAGTTTGAGGAACAAAGCTGCCTATGCACTGGCAGGGTTCGCCCTAGAAAATAAGTTGAGCTCTTTTTTCCTTTACTTTCCCTAGTTGTATTTTCCAGCTTCTAACTGATGACTGTCCTTCTTTTGATTAATCAGATGACTAGTTAATAAAAGCTCCTTATTCAAAAAAAAAAGAAAAAAATAATAGACCCGGAAGAAAATGTGGGTCCATTAAAACTAGGCAATACATCATATAATATCATAGCAAAAATATAAAATACGGGAGTATATAAAAGGCACTACTAGAGATACCTGAATCCTTCAGATGAATCATAGCTATCCAAATATCTTACATAGCAATCTCAGCATATTCCTTGAAATAAACCATGTCCTCAGAAGAACGTAACAAGATACATAATATACATGCCAAATATAAACTGAATACAAACATGCAATGGGGTACAATAACCAAAATACATGAAATACACATTTGAGAAAAATGTTCAACGCATGGGCACTCTGGCTAAATAGAATCGACATAGGCTCCTTCGAGACTAGTGGCCTTAAAATACACAGTGCATCTATGGATCTGTATATACCGTAAAGCATCCCCTGGACGCCAAAGGCCAACTACTCATATCTCTGCATCTCTATTGGAGCATACGGTCACCAAAAAGTGCATTGTAACCCATAAGCTTTTGATGGTGGTGATGGTATGAATCCATTAATTTTTCTCCCTCCTCTCTGTTTGTACTTTTGTTTTGGAAGAAGGAAGGGACCTAGGTATTTGGAGGAGGAATGATATGGAGAGAAGAAGGAAACATTTGGTTCATATGAGGTGAAGGTCAGATGGGAAAAACAAGTTCGGGTAGTATCACTGGATCCACTAGATTGGCTAATTTTCATTTAAATACTTCATTGTTGCACCCTTGTATTTTAATTTTATTAAGGAAAGTAAATAATTAAGCATTAGCATCTTAGTCACTTAGTTACAAAAGTATCACATAAATTATACTTCTTGGCAAGTTGTTGACTAAATCACCCTTGAGGATGGTCGAAGAAAGAACAAATACTATTAGAAATTGTGAACTTGGCGAGTTCATGAGCTAACATATTCCTAAGTCTCCCAGTGAATGAAAATTTGAATATGCTTGGTTGTAATATCCCAGTCCCAAAATACGTAGGACTAGGATACATATACGTGCTAGCTACGTATCGAGTGGACTCATGTCCAGCTCGAATACGTATAAGATGTCTTGGAGTTCTAATTCTATCTATCAATCAACTATAAATATGTCTATCTCAATCCACAAGATAAATAACATCAAGAATGAACAGTATATGTCATGGCCTGTAGCACAATAACATATATGTTCGATTAGACCCGAAGAACGATATGGGTCTACAAAACAAGACTAAATAACAGAACGAAAATAATGAATAAATGTAAAAGCACGATAAAATACCTAAGCCAGATACAATAATACCTCCATGATTAATGGACTATCTCTGCATGACCAACTACTTGGAGAGATCACCAACTCCTCAAGGGACATAGCAAGGTACATAATAATATGCCAAAGTAACAATAAAGAAAGAATATAAATACTGAAGGGTATCTACCATAGCCATCTAAGTGAAATGTACATGAGAACACCTTCCGGATATCAGGCTTCAATTACTGAGACTCACAAGCCAGCACTCACACCCAAGGCACCGTGTCATGGTACCTTATGCAAATGTGTCAAGATAACACAAAAGCTCGGGTATAGAGACAATGGCAAACGAGTCAGGTAACAACCAAGTCTCGGCTATAGAGACAATGCCAAACGTGTCAAGGTAGCCTAATATGACGACAATGTTCTCCGCATCCCATGTTCTAGTATTATCAAGTCGAGTTATATCAAGTCAAGTAGATCTCAAGTACAAATAATAAATTCTGTAGCCTATCATGAAGTCCATAGCCACGAATATATCATGTAGACTCCATATCATAATTGTGTAAGTGTTCTACGGTCTATCGTATTTATAAATTATGAATAAAATGCATCGCCATGCCTAGTGTTGATTCCTGATATCTATATACAAACATCGGTACCCGAATACCATTCAGACGCTAAGTACCAACTGATCATACATCCGTAACATCTAGAGATAAAAATAAAAGAACAACAATAAAGAAAGAAAATTACAAAAATATTAAAACTTTCGCAAGGTAAACTTGCCTGTCTCCTGCAACTTTATGAACCGCTGTCGTACTCCAAGATCCTTGCTCACTCCATCACGTACACCTATCTTAATAATCCGACTATTGTAAAACCCATAAATTGGAATTTAATAATAAATGGGTTTTACGATATTTAAGTTGTCTACCAGTAATTTAGAATTGATAGAATTATTATTATTATTATTATATTATTATTATGTCAAAAAACATGGAAAAATAGTTTTTGTTTTTATAAGATTAATTATGTATTGGTTATAATGATTAGATTATTGACTGAAATAGCTAACTTAAGTTAAGCCCATAACTTCTAGCCCATTAACCCAAAACCCTTTAATCTAAACCCATATACCCGTTCAAACCCCACTCCCCTAATCATTCGACTATCCCGACTCCTTACCCCTACTCCCGGATCTACACTCATCCTCTCCCAAATTCGACCACACCACGATGCTCCCCGCAATACCTCGCCCGATTCGATACCTCTCTTGAAGCATTTTTGGCGCCTCGACCGACCGTGAGCCGCATCCTCCGCGACAGTCGGCCCTTCTCCGCGATCATCGGCCCTTCCCCATGGCCCAGCCGCCGCCTTCCGTGCCCCAGCACTGCCAGCCTGCCGCCTCTAGTGCGCCAGCGCAGCTAGCCGCCGCGTCTCCCGCGCGCTAGCACGGTCAGCCCACCGTCTTCCGTGCGCTAGCATGGCCAGCCGCCGCGTCCCCCGCGCGCCAACACGGCCAGCCCGCCCGCGTGCTTCCACACGCTGGCGCTGATCCCGTCTGCGTGCGCCCGTGCGTTAGTGCCAACTTGCTCGTGTGCCCTTGTGCGCGTGATCCCCGTCATTCCGTCGCCTTGTGTAACTCTGAGGCCTAAGCTAACCTTCGGTTCTCCTGTATCAAATTTCCGATAAGTTTCTAAAAACTTGTTGTGTATCTTTTCCAATTGAGAAATCTTATGAATGTCCGACCAAAATAATAGAATAAACATCTGTCAAATTGGTATAGCTAGTTTAGAAACCATAACCAAATTTTAGTATAATAACTATACTGCTGTATTTTAAGAAATTGGGAATCAAAAAATCAATTGCTTCCTAACAGCATAGGAATTAGCATGTTAGCATGGTAGATTGTTATTATTATATAGGGAAACCTTAGTATTTTACTATTGTAATAAAATATTAGTTTTATTAACTCCATCAAGTAGGTCACTGCCCTAATGATAATTTTATGGTTTACTTACTTTTATTAAAATAAAAAGGGGTATTTTAAGTATAAGTAAATATAAATAAAATATTAGTTTTATTTATTAAAGTAAAAACTCGTTTATTATTTATTTTAGATAAAATATAGTAAATTCTCACGTTATTATAATAAATAGTTTATTTAAAAGATCATTTTATTCACTAGTTGCTAATTACGAGTATTACGTTAAAAGTATTAAAAGAGTATTTTGGATAAGTTATTTTCATAAGTCACAAGTAAATATTAATTTGTCACAATCTTATTATCAATTAAATTAATGAAAATTCTATCTAAGAAAATAATAAGTTTATTATTTTATTATTAAAAATGTATTTTCCTTATATTATCACTTAGAGTTTTCCTAAAATATTTTTGAGCAATTGCCTACTTATAATTATTAGTGAATTTAGAGTCTAAATGATTATTGTATTATTAATAAGTTAATTAATTAGAATTGTAGCAAACTTTAGATTGGCAACTGTGACATGTTTTACTAATATAGGGTTCAGTTTCGGATATTAGCTTGAGTATTTTTCTGTCGTCACCTACAGCACTAGAAAACCAAGGTAAGTTTCATATTATTCATATTTGTGTTTTAATTGATAATTAAATGCATTACATTATTAGGACTATATACTGTATCGACACTTGACTCACAGGTTCTCTCTCGGACCCAAATTGATTGCTTGATTGGCTTATTGACTCAGGGATTGAAGAGTAGTGTAGCGTCAGTGACCAAAGCCATGTTATTAATATTGACTCTCTCGTGCTAATCCCTATTGCACAGGGGGTTAAGCCTGCTAGCATTAGGCCCACTGCTAGTATACATATTTGTCATGCTCCGCTTCCGTAGGAGCGATCGTCCTTGCTAAGGCGTGATGCCGCATGAGCCTAGATTGCGCTCGTGCAAGGCGGGTTCCATAACGGCCGATTTTAGCTGTTGCGATGGGGTCGTCGCACAGAAGTCCCATGCAGAGACATCAGATAATAGCAGCAGAAATTTTAAAGCAAAACACAAGTTATTTAAAGAAGCTCTTTATTGATATTGAAAAAAAGATTACAAAGGGCGCAAGGCCAGGATTATAAGTCACTCGAGCTCACTCTTCTCACATTACAAGTTCACTCTGCTCTCTCATCTCTCGATACAACGCTTGAGCCTGCGAAAGCTTCGGAAGGCGACGTCCATACATTATGTCCCGTATAAGTCTTGACTCCATGAGGCCGCACTCTTCGAATCGCCAAGGAACTCCGTGCCTCGACGCATCCAAGCGAGCTCCACTCCACGAGCTTCTACTTGTGTATGCACATGAAAACTATGTGGGTGTCAGTACTCAACTGCACTGGTGGAATGAGCTCCCCG
This sequence comes from Iris pallida, assembly GCA_029216955.1. Classification (NCBI taxonomy): domain Eukaryota; kingdom Viridiplantae; phylum Streptophyta; class Magnoliopsida; order Asparagales; family Iridaceae; genus Iris; species Iris pallida. The sequence goes on from JANAVB010003928.1 coordinate 24,927, forward strand.
CCCACCCATACAAAACTAACACGTTTGATTTACTTCGTACAACATAGTCCCTTCTTATCAATTGTCTTTCTACTCTTGCCTTAGGATCAGTTTTTAGGACCGACGCCTTATCATATTCTGTGTCTCTAGACCATCCTGTGCTTTGAACCAACAACGTTAACTCAACAACGTTAACCTATCAAGTCGTGTTTGTCTTACGGCTTAAAATTAGAGACGCAACTACGCGATGAGGCTCCATTTCTGTGTGACCGTGCTACAAACCCTTGCTGAGGCCGTGCCTCGCAACTCAGTAAGATTTAACCATATCGCCGCCTCGCGGTCCTTGCTACTTTGATCATCAACTGACCCAATCGAGACTTGTGAACTTAGTGTCACATAACCAACTTGTCTTGCGGCGATTCCTGACTTAAACTCGAACAACTTAAACCCAACTTTTGCAACTCACATGTCCAAACATGAGACTCGACGCCACATCTCGTGCTGAAGCACGACGCCTATGTTGAAACCCAATCTTAGGTGTCGTGCTTCAATACGAGATGTGGCGTCGAGTCTCAAGTGTGGACATGTGTGTTACAAAAGTTGGGTTTGAGTTGTTCGAGTTTAAGTCAAAAATCGTACAAGGCAAGTTGGTTATTGTTTGCAAAAACAAAAGTTGATCTTTATTTCATAAACTTTGTAAGAAGATTACAAGAATTCTGGGAAAGTACAACTATAGGAATCCGATCTGAATGACGATCGCTTTATCCCTTAGACGATGTGAACTTTGAAGACGGTAGCCTCTGAAGATTGCAGCAGCACTTTGGCAAGAACTCCTGATCTCTGGTGATGACTTGAATGTGTGTTCTGATATCTATGTGTGTGTGATAATGAAGACTTGAAACTCTATTTATAGAGTTCTGGAAATAACTAACTTTTAGTTATTCTGAATTGTACAGGATGGATTGCGCAGACTTTGGATTGCGCAAGCAATGAACTGTGCAGGCAGTTACTCGATCGTGGACCACCTGTATGTGACGCATGGCATTGTTTGATTGAAATACGCTTGGTCGTGTACAGACGGTTGCCACATGGTGAGTAATTGATGGCATGTAGGCCACGTGTACATTGTCAGTTGTCTTGATGGAGTGTGCCACCTGAATTGCGCTGGCTTTAGATTGCGCTGGGATGGACCGTACTGCAGAGAGTCTGGCAGATTGTGCTGCATGTACAGCTGTCCTCGAGCGCTGTGCTGCACGATAAATGAACAGTTTCCTCGTTCTCCGTGCTGTCAGCTGTCAGAAGATCTGATTCTTTGTCAGATAATGATGACGAGGCCACGTCAGCTTGCACACTTTGATGAGTGCGCAGTTCAGCCTGCACAATTGAGTTGTTGTGCAATCTGTCTCCTGCGCAGTTCACTTGAAGGATGCATAATTTGATTTTCATGACTTATTTGATGGGTGCAACTTGATTTTTAGGACCTACAAGACCCCCTTCAAAGTTTTTGAAGTTTGAAAATATTCAAAGCTTCGAAATACTTTGAATTTTGATTTTAAAATCAAGTTGCGCAAGTAATGCTCTGTCTGCGCAATTGGAGGAGTCAGCTCACATTTCTTCGGCGCAATCCGAGGCGACCGTTACTCTCGAAAAACTATAAATAGTTCTCCCTCTTCCTTCTGTCATTCTTTACTTGTTTCCACTTTGTTTAAGAGAGAACATTCCCGAGCCCACTCCGACTCTTTTCCTTCTTCTCTGTCGACTTCAATAGCTCCGAAGCGTTCCACCGCCGACAAGGGCAAAGCCCTCGTCGAGTCTTCGACTCGGGCTGTGCCGCGTATTTTACGACACAAAGTCGGTCATCCCGCACTGCAAGGTAGTCGCTCGATCAAAAACCTTTTTAGGGTTCTTCAACATGATTGAATCTTCAAGCCTATCTCTTTTTAGAGATTTGGTTATATTGTGCCGCGCTGTTTAGGGTTTCGGTTGCACAAACCTAATAGTTTTCATTTTTATGAAGACTATTTTCTTGCGCAATTGATTGGAAAGTGCTGGCAAAAGTCAGCGCATTCTATCGGTTTGCGCAAGTCTGTCCAGCGCAAACTGTTGCCTTGCGCAAGCTTGTTAGCACAATCTGATGGCTTGTGCAAGTGACTATGTTGGCGCAACTGGACAGTTTGTGCATAGAAGCTTTTGTTGCACAATCTGATGTTTTACAGACAGCGCAATCTTATGCTTGCGTAATTTGCTGATTTTTTTTGGACAAAATCTTTGATTTTGCATATACTGTATTCTGTCTTTCTGTTTGATGTAGTTAACATCAGAGAAGACCCAGAATATGAAATCTTTGCAGGGACCCTTACTGAACCGGAGTTTAAGGAAGATTTATCCCATGTAATATTTCTCCAATATGCTCTGCCATCTTCCCGTCAAGCCATCTTAGTAGCACAGGACAACGAAACTTTATTGAGTCTGATGAATGGGCAGCCTCTGCAGACTGCCGATGCCATTACTCATAAGAAACCCCTGTTTCTATTTGGTGAGGCTATTGATAAGAGTTCTCAGCCGAGACCTCGTGTTGAGCAGAGACTCTTCCAGAGACGTGAGAAAAGAATACTGTTACCAGACATTGCCAGATGCCTCCCTCTATCCCGCTATGCTCATGCGAGCTATCCCAGGAGGGTGGACTGGGATATTACCCCTCTCCAGCAAGCCAGAACAGGAAATATTTGTGTAAAGAAAGGACCGAATAGCAGGGATATGTTCTATAGCTCCTCTGAGCGTCACATCTCCTTGCTCAGAGGATTGAAGCCTGGCTGCATCCCACCGGAGAACTCCTCCTTACTGCTGCCAGTTAGAACACCGATCTTTGCAAATAAATTTACAAAAGTTGAGGGAAGATACCCGGATCAGGACATCCGGTTGACAGGTCTGGTGAACCCAGATAACAAAAGATGAAACTGCATAACCAATTGGATATTGGTTCAGTTTGAAGAGAAGCTCAAAGAGATTGAGCTGTATCAAGCGGTATACTCTACCATATATGGATTCCACCCCAACCCTCATCTGTTTCTCGCTTTGGCAGAGAGGTACAATTTTAGGACAGGGACTTTCATGACACCCTGTGGAGAGATTGGACTAGCTCTTCATGAGATGAAATATATCTCGAGCTTACCAATGGGAGACTTCCCCTATGAAGAATATGTTCTAACAAATGACGAGTTGGACCGACTTCGTCTAGAGAATGCTGAGATGGTGGCCGTTTTTGAAGAACTGCTATGCCACTATAAGATTTGCTCCATGTATTATAAGAGTGGTTCTTCCGGCACTTGCTACTCGTCAAAGTGGTTTCCCTATCTTTTCCTTAACCACATCATCGAGAAGAAGACTAAGGATCACGATACGTGCAACCCTACCTTCTTCAAACCACTCAGCCACAGTGAGGTGATAGGATTGATAGAAGAAAATAAAAAAATGGGCATCAAGGTTGATGACGAACTTCAATACCCTCCTTTCAAGACAGGAGATTTTATTGAGAGTTTTATGAGAATGGGCTATAGGCCCATGTCAAAGGAAGCCCAGCTGGCGGGTTTTCTCACATATTGGCTCCGACGCTTCGTCGTACCTAAAGCGAGCGCCGTAGAGTGCTTCCATCGTGGCGTGCTCTTTGCTGCTGTCCGGTTAGTCTTTGGCTACCGGATGGATCTGCTGTCGGCGATGACCTACAGAGTGAACGCGGGTCTTCGTCTTTATGTTGAATCTATGCTCAAATGGAAAGGTGAGAAGGGGAACTTCCCTCGGCTGGAGCTGCCCTACACTTATTTGTTCGGATGGTTACTTCTGCACCATCTGTCATTGATGAACCCTGATATGGGAGCAGTCGGCGGTAGCTATTTACGGAGATTCTCCCGAAGTAAATGGATATACACTAGTCTGAAAGATTGCAGACGTGCTTTGAATCTTGGGAAGGGGTGGAATTTCTACTGTGTTGCCCCTCCAACTGGCTATGAACATATGTCAACAAATCTAGTTGATCTTGGGAGGCAGCCTTTGGGTCGGGCAGCATTTGATTGGCTGAGGACGATTAGGCCGTCGCACCTGGTTTATAGATTTGAAGATGAATGTTACTTAGAACCATATCTTCCCATCCGCTTTGCCTGTCAATTTGGCTACGACCAGTTCTACGTAGGCAATGCTATAACTTGACTGCAAGGAAAAGGTTATCTGATTGATGGCGCCAGGGCCTGGGCTTATTATAACGCTCGAGACACAAGAACAGTATTCTCGATGCCGACCAAGAGTGATCACGGCCCCTGGATGTTATACACATATTTGCTTTTTTATACAGCAGCGAATACATTCGCCGAGAACTTCATCCTTGTGGATAGCTTTGCGACAGCGACGCGATTGAAAAAGGGAGCAACTGTTACATTAGCTCCAAGTAATGACGAGGAGCATGAGCCAGTGGATGACCCGTTGGAAGCCTCAAGGGAAGCTAACTTCCCTGAGGAGGTCAACGAACCACTGCGAATTTCCTTGAAAGTTGTCAAATCTCCAACCAAGGAGAGAAAGAGAAGGATTAATGAACCTTCTTCTCCGATTGCAAAGAAGAAGCTTATCCTAGATCCATCAGAGAAGGTCACCACCAGGTCACAATCTCGACAATTGGCCGAGTCGACCCAAAGTGAAGAAGCGACTACGCCGACCTCTCTTCCAAGGTAGGTCGATGTAGTAGATGTAGAGAGTCCAGAGAGACCTCTACATAGAAAGAAACTGGCCTCCAGAAGAAAAAAGAGGGTGGTCACTCCTCCGAGACAAATCTTGTCCTCGGTGGTAGCTAGTGCTGTAGCTGGAATAACCATGTCATCCCCTACACCTGCCCCCGAGCCTAGGCAGGAGACTCCTACTCCAGAGCAGAGGGACGAGGTTGAGCTGAGGGATGAAGCTGAGCAGAGGGATGAAGCTGAGCAGAGGGATGATGAAGTTTTGCGATCTCCTTCTCTTGCGGTAAAAACTATCCAGCTTCCTGCTACACCAGGAACACTCCGTGAAGAAGAAGATCGTTTAATGATTGAAGCTCTAAATGATTGCGACTTCGGTCTGCAGGATGATGTCGATCAAGCCGACGCCGTAACTGCCAGCGAAAAAAGCACCAGAAGATAGTATAAGCAATGAAGATATATCAACGGAAGCTGTTGATGATACTTTAAATCCAGAAGAGGACACTGATGTCCATATGTCTTCAGAAGCTGTAGATAACACGCTGAATCCTGAAGAGGATATTGAGGTGCACGTGTCTCAAAAAAAGAATGTGGGTGAAGAAGTACCACCTACTGAAACTACTCCTGCTGATCCCAAAGGTATTAAATGATTTTATCAACCTTCTTTTCATAGATTCAAATAGCTGACATCTATATTTTTTATCCATACAGAACTTGAATCTTTCCCAGTTCCTCCCGTATGCACAGACATAGTGCCAATAACGGCTATAGCTAGTGGTAGCCGACATTTTTTGGATGGCTCTGAGGCCGGTAGTAGTCAGACAGTAATGTCTGAGGCTACTTCTGCTAGATTAGAATCTATGCCAACAGATGACAGACTTGTTGCTGAACCAAGTCATGGTAAGATTGCCTTTTACTTTTGATCTTTTTCAATTAGCTGCTAATGACAACAACAAACAATGATAAGGTTCCTTTGATTTTGCAGAAGAATATCTGGGAGGGACAACCAGTTCTACAATGGCTCCCTTGTCTAAAGAGCCCTCCACTCAAAGGAAGAAGCTGAACGTCTATCTTCACAGACACCTGCTGCTGCTTCGATGTCTATGGGAGTAGCTGCTACTCCTGGTGCTCTGGCTACTAACCGATTTATTAGCTCCTTCAGCAAC
>JANAVB010003929.1:0-32106 GCA_029216955.1 Iris pallida
CTGGTTCTCTCTCAGAGCCTGTAACACTTTCCGGAGGTGGTCTTCATGCTCCTCTTCACTAGCAGAGTATACGAGAATGTCGTCAAGAAACACAACGACAAATTGATCTAAGTACGGCATAAAGATGTGGTTCATCAAATCCATAAATATTGCTGGAGCATTGGTCAAACCAAACGGCATTACTAAGAATTCATAATGCCCATACTTCGACCTGAATGCTGTCTTGGGAATATCCTCCTTCTGAACCCTCACTTGATGATACCCTGACCGAAGATCTATCTTGGAGAAAACTCTAGCTCTGCTCAACTGATCAAACAAGTCGTCGATCCTGGATAGTGGGTACTTGTTCTTTACTATTGTCGCGTTAAGCTTCCTGTAGTCAATACACATCTGGATGACCCATCCTTCTTTTCCACAAGTACCACTGGCGCTACCCATGGTGATATGCTAGCTTGGATGAACTTCTTCTCCTTCAGTTCCTCTATGTGCTGATACACCTTGGCCTATTCTGAATCTGCCACTCTGTAAACTTGATCTGATATCAGTTTAGTTCCATGTGCTAATTCTATACTGAACTCAATATCTTTAACCGGTGGTCGACATGGAAGTTCTTCAGGAAATACATCTAGAAACTCTTCAACTACCTTCGGAACTTGAACTTCTTCCATTGCCGTTACTACTCCTTGCTCTTGTTGAGTTGCCACTGATCTGACTAAGGTGAACCGCTTCATGCCAGGAATATCAAAAGATACACTCCCTCTACGACAATCTATTATCGTATGACTGTCTTTCAGCCAGTCCATGTAATGACCCGCTCCGCCCTAGCGGAACGCCAATTCAAACGGTAAGTGCAACGACTCAAACGAGCCGTCGACCCGAAGAGTTGGCATCGACTTGATGAAGAATCGATGCAAGGATTACATTGGCCCGTTAAAGATGAATCCCGACTTAGACTTTCAAAGGCGCGCTCGGAGTATCGCTCGGCCGATGCGAACATCGCTAAGGTGGGTGGCTCCGATGAACCCGTCTTTGCTTAGCCTAGACACATAACAATACGGACACTAATGCTAGAATCGCTAGGCGATAACACCGCGCATGCTAATAAATGACTCAACGCACCTAGCTAAGGTAATAATCCTATCTTGTATGCTTGTATAGAATATGGAAAAGAACATGAAAAATGTGAGAACTCTCGCAACGCGCTCCACGCTCGTGCTAAGGCACAAGCTTACGTTCAAGTCCCTTATGCGTTCAACAATGAAACAATGAATGGTTTACAACAATAAAATGGAAGACTATCGACATAGTCGTTCCGAGTTGAGTATAGCAACATTGGAAGACTTCGGGACTGATTGGTTGCCAAGGCGACTCTCGTACGGGGAGTTGCATAATGTATGAATGAAAGAATGAACAAATAAGTGAACGAATGAATGAATGAATGTGTGAATGAATCAATGAACAAACAAGTAAAAAGAAAGAATGAATAAAAGATAAGAAAGAAAGGAATGGTTAGCGACAGGTATGACGGACACGTGCAACGGGGCTCGCTACCCGCGCTGCACGGACGCAACCTGGTCGATAACGCATTATGGCTAAGGGTTAGCCTACGGCTCGGAGACAGCCGTTGAGTTAAAATGACAAACAATACGAAATGGTCGTGGACAATCCCTTCGTATACGGGAGGTGGGAGACATAAGGGATTCTGTGGCATGATCAAAGGGAGGAGCGTGACTGGCCTAGGCAGAATCAAAGGGGCTTACAGGCTGCTTGCGTGCGGGCTTGGGCACCCAGGAGACGTAAGTGCGGGGTATTTCAAGAGACTAACGGGGTATGTCCAGCCAGCACCCTATGATAGTTGAGAAATACCAAGGAAAAAAGGGTCCAAAATGACTTGTGGTGCCAGCGACCGGTGTATATAGATTAAGTGGGCTTTGCTGGTGGCAATCCACGTGCAAGTCCTTGCATTGAAACAAAGTAGTCTAAGTTAACTAAATGAAGTGCCTTCTGAACAGGCTTGAAATGTAACACACCAAAGGATAAAGAGTACTTCGTGAAATCGAGTTAGAAAACACGCCTACGTCGCGCTAGGCCCTGAGGTAGGGACACGCACTCGACATTGAAAGTTTATATGAATTGTTGACTAACTTGGTTTACTTTGGACAGGGAAGGCCGGACGGTAAGTATGGGTAAGTCGTGCATGTATTTCCATGTAAACACTTGAATTGGCAACACGAGGTAGGTTATGAAATATGACATGAAACTGACCCTAAGGAAAGATTAGAAAGACAATGAATGATAGACGGTGCATAGAAGTAAATCAAACATGTTTGGTAATGATAGCATTATGGGCGAGCTAGCCTCCCCACTAGTGCATAGCAATGTACTGATAACCCCACAGATTGCTTATAGGAAGCAGGAGACGTCAGCGGGTGCGGAGCTTCCCTCGAACGTGCTAAGGCCCAGAGCTAACTCTGGAGCCTTGGGGCATTGCAAGGAGCTGAAGCACCATATACAGGACATAATGTATCGGAACATCGCCATGAATCATTCCATCTTGTAAGCCACTTGGCATGCCTTTTATGTTTCAGAAAGAGAGAGAGAGAGAGCTTGAGCGATTTGTAATCTCGGCCTAGCGCCGCTTGTAAACTTCTTGAATGTCAATAAAGAGTTTGAATTCGCTTCAATTTGTGTTCATTTACTTTCCGCTGCAAATGGGAACACTCTGTGCGACTCTGTGGCCTAGCCCAAATCGGCCGTTTATGGACTTAGCCTTGCACGGGCGCAACCTAGGCCCGTGCGGCATTACGCCTTAGCGAGGACGATCGCTACTACGGGAGCAGGGCATGACAGATTGGTATCAGAGCACGGCTTTACGTCCTTGGACTTCATTTCGATTCTCTCAGTTTTGAAAGCTCGTTTTAAAACAAAAGAAGTGTACGCTCTCTCTCGTTGTGCCTTGGGATGTTCCATAAAATAAGTCTAATATTTTCAAAAGCTTGTACGAGTACTCGGTTAGACGGGATCGATAGGCGAAGGCCTTTGTGCCAAAGTATGACGAACTTGAGTTGAAAGAAAACTAATGCTAAAAGTTAGCAAACGCAGTGCGTGCTTGAATAAGCTTACGCTGACAACAGCAAACGAGTACACGAGACCAAAGTATAGTTCGAACGGGATGGTTATGCACGCAGCCTTTTGGCTATGTTTTACCGAGTATCGTGCACCTAGACCTTCTGGTGTGAACGAGTTTGCGAGCTAGACCGACTATCGCTCAGACGAGAATAAGGGAGGCTTAGAAAGTATGTCGATAGAGACTCTACTTGACCAACGCTAAGACGGACATGGGAATTGGTTCTTAGACTTTGAGGAACGGGCGAACGCGCAATTGAGCATATCGATTGGGAATCGAATGACCTTTCGAGGATTTGTAGAGTGACTTGACCCTGAGTGGTGTATGTGATAGCTTCGAAGAAGAATAAGAATGAGTGTCGACGACTAGTCGTGTGACTCGAACCCTGAGTGGTGTATGGACGTTATAGAAATTGTTCGAGCGAGACTAAAGGATTTACGGATAGTACGAGTATGTCGGCAAGCGATTATATCGCGCAAAGCCTTAGAATGAGTAACGCTTAGTTGGTTGCGACATTGAGAGTCTCAAATGAGATATTGTTCGGACGAATTACGAATGTGTAGTGCAAGTGCAAAACAAGTTGAATAGAGAGTCGGGATGATGAAATGAATGGAGGTCTTGGTCGAGAAAACGTAGTGGATCGTGCATACGATTTTGGATTTAGTCGAATGAATTGAAACTTGAGTTAAGACGAAATACTCAGATGAAACCGAAGATAGCACGATCAAAAGATAGCGTGCATAGGAAACGTTGGTTTGAAGATACGAAAATGACTAAGGATTTGGAATAGATGTTGCTCAATGACGAGTTAGCACGAGACAATGCGAATTGAGGAAATTAAGTTGCATGACTCGGAATTCATTGCAAAAGGAAGATCGTCAGGATATGTACATCATCGATGGTATTGAGGCGTATCAAAGATCGATATACAATAACTCGGGGGTACTCTGATTCGACGAAGGATGATCGTATTAGAAGCCAAAGTGTTAAAGGAGGCTATGTTGGAGAATTTGGATATAAATGAATGTTTAGAATGAAGAAGGGAAGTGACTTGATTGTTCGGTGATAACCACAACGACAACGATCTTGTCTTGTGCGAGCGCAACTCCAGCCTCGCACATACGTCACGTCGGATTTGGACGATCGTTCCGCGTGAGCGTTGGCATGGTGATTCATGTCCAGCGGGAATGATCGAACTCGAAATACGTTGACATGGCAATTTTGATTGCTTCGACTTGTGGTTTGAAGCGAAGGCGAATTGGAGGATTGATCGAACTTATGATTGGAAAGACGAAGTAAAACTTGAGGATTGAGTAGACCCAATTCGCGTATCGAAAATGAGTAAGTCTAGATTCAACGCAAGAGTTATGTCCCGATGAGGACAATTATTCTGCAGAAACGTTGGAATGGTGATTCATGTACGCCGTGAATAATCAGACTTGCGTGAGATCGGGGCGCGACATATTGCAAGGCTAGACGACCTTGTGATTGACTACGTGAATTGGATATGATGGATAGATAGATTGTATCAAACACACTTGAAGAGATAGACTACTATAATTGTTATTGCGGACGCACGATATTGACATGTCAAGGATTTGATTGAGGACAACCTATCGTAGGATGACTTTCCTAAACGAGCTCGAACTTGGAGCGGAGAATGTGTTGATGCGAATAGGGTGAACGCTGCTTGATGTTTAGAAATTTGAGCAAAACTAACTTGGGTAGAAACTTCCGTACAAACGAACAAATGGTTTGACCATAGGATTTGGGGCGAGCTTCGTGCAGCGGCCTTGCACGATAAGCCACGGACTTGACTTGTAACTATGACCCTGTGAGATGACCTAGCGGATAGGCGGACGACCCTATGCCGAGTGATTGAACTTGTGCGATTGACCTTACAGTATCGCCTGGACGGACGATAGACTTGGAGCAGCAAGACTTAGAGTAGGACGGGGAACAGGGAGTGTGCGTGAACGACGATGAAATTGGCCCCAAACAAAGTGAATGATAGGAATGGATGATGCGCAAGTAAAGTTGGGATAACGAATTGAATCATTGATAGGAAGACGTACTCGATGATAGTGCAATACTTGGTCTTGAATCGAACGGAAAGTACTTAAGACTTGGTCGACTCCGCTAAAAAGAAGAAATCGTATTGATTTCGTAGACAAGAACGCTTGAGAAACGAATCGGATCATCTCGAGGATCAAGATAAATGATAGTGAGATGCACGCGAGTTCGGTTTTAAATCGAAGTTAGTGAAACGATCGACAAATTAAAACTATCACGAGTAGCTTGTTCGACTTCGCTAATCGCTAAGCTTGGTTGAAATGTACGTATTCGGAGGACGCCTTGAATATGTGCACAGTCCCCACTCAGCGATATGATGAACTCGAGTGCAGCTGCAAGTGGGTGTTGAGATGCGCATAAACGAAAGAGAGTTTGCCTCAGCTTACGACTCTCGAGTTAGATAAATTACAACGCACCTCGTGCGACCATTTCAGTCCCATGACACGAAGAAATAGCAACCAAGTCGAAAAAACACGACAATTGAATAAGTACCATCAACTCTAAAATGAGCGATAAAGTCAGTCGGTAGGGATTGTCTAAGATACGCACACGATATGAGTTAGGGAACGGTAGGATGACCTGCACTCAGGAAGTCTCGAGGACGAGACTTGTTTTGAGTGGTGTATTATGTAATGACCCGCTCCGCCCTAGCGGAACGCCGATTCAAACCGTAAGTGCAACGACTCAAACGAGCCGTCGACCCAAAGAGTTGGCATCGACCTGATGAAGAATCGATGCAAAGCTTACATTGGCCCGTCAAAGATGAATCCCGACTTAGACTTTCAAAGGCGCGCTCGGAGTATCGCTCGGCCGATGCGAACATCGCTAAGGTGGGTGGCTCCGATAAACCCGTCTTTGCTTAGCCTAGACACATAACAATACGGACACTAATGCTAGAATCGCTAGGCGATAACACCGCGCATGCTAATAAATGACTCAACGCACCTAGCTAAGGGAATAATCCCATCTTGTATGCTTGTATAGAATATGGAAAAGAACATGGAAAATGTGAGAACTCTCGCACCGCGCTCCACGCTCGTGCTAAGGCACAAGCTTACGTTCAAGTCCCTTATGCGTTCAACAATAAAACAATAAATGGTTTACAACAATGAAATGGAAGACTATCGACATAGTCGTTCCGAGTAGAGTATAGCAACATTGGAAGACTTCGGGACTGATGGGTCGCCAAGGCGACTCCCGTACGGGGAGTTGCATAATATATGAATGAAAGAATGAACAAATAAGTGAATGAATGAATGAATGTGTGAATGAATCAATGAACAAACAAGTGAAAAGAAAGAAAAGAAAAAATGAATAAAAGATAAGAAAGAAAGGAATGGTTAGCGACAGGTATGACGGGCACGTGCAATGGGGCTCGCTACCCGCGCTGCACGGACGCCAACCTGGGCGATAACGCATTATGGCTAAGGGTTAGCCTACGGCTCGGAGACAGCCGTTGAGTTAAAATGACAAACAATACGAAATGGTCGTGGACAATCCCCTCGTATTCGGGAGGTAGAAGACATAAGGGATTCCGCGGCATGATCAAAGGGAGGATCGTGGCCGGCCTAGGCGGAATCAAAGGGGCTTACGGGCTGCTTGGGTGCGGGCTTGGCCACCCAGGAGACGTAAGTGCGGGGTATTTCAAGAGACTAACGGGGTGTGTCCAGCCCGCACCCTATGATAGTTGAGAAATACCAAGGGAAAAAGGGTCCAAAATGGTTTATGGTGCCAGCGACCGGTACATATAGATTAAGTGGGCTTTGCTGGTTGCAATCCATGTGCAAGTCCTTGTATTGAAACAAAGTAGTCTACAGGCTTGAAATATAACACACCAAAGGATAAAGAGTACTTCGTGAAATCGAGTTAGAAAACACGCCTACGTCGCGCTAGGACCTGAGGCAGGGACACGCACTCGACATTGAAAGTTTATATGAATTGTTGACTAACTTGGTTTACTTTGGACAGGGAAGGCCGGACGGTAAGTATGGGTAAGTCGTGCATGTATTTCCATACAAACACTTGAATTCGGCAACACGAGGTAGGTTATGAAATATGCCATGAAACTGACCCTAAGGAAAGATTACAAAGACAATGAATGATAGACGGTGCACAGAAGTAAATCGAACGTGTTTGGTAATGATAGCATTGTGGGCGAGCTAGCGTCTCCACCAGTGCATAGCAATGTACTGATAATCCCACAGATTGCTTGCAGGAAGCAGGAGACGTCAGCGGGTGCGGAGCTTCCCTCGAACGTGCTAAGGCGCGGAGCTAACTCTGGAGCCTTGGGGCGTTGCAAGGAGCTGAAGCACCATATACAGGACATAATGTATCGGAACATCGCCATGAATCGTTCCATCTTGTAAGCCACTAGGCACGCCTTTTATGTTTCAGAGAGAGAGAGATTGAGTGATTTGTAATCTCGGCCTAGCGCCGCTTGTAAACTTCTTGAATGTCAATAAAGAGTTTGAATTCGCTTCAATTTGTGTTCATTTACTTTCCACTACAAATGGAAACACTCTGTGCGACTCTGTGGCCTAGCTCAAATCGGCCGTTTATGGACTTAGCCTTGCACGGGCGCAACCTAGGCCCGTGCGGCATCACGCCTTAGCGAGGACGATCGCTTCTGCGGGAGCGGGGCGTGACAGTCCATGCCTAAGATAACGTCAAAATTTCCAACAGGAAATTCTATCAACCTGGCGGGTAAGGAATGCCCGCAAACTACAACGCTATACGCTAGAATAACTCTACTAACTCCTACGAGCCCATTACTAGTGAGTATATTCAATCTCCCTGGCAATGCCTCGAACTCCATTCCTAGTCGTGTCGCAAATTGTGCAGATATAAATGAGTGTGATGCTCCAGAATCAAACAATACTACTGCAGGATATGAGACGACGAGAATGTTACCTGCCACAACATCTCCCGATGCTAATGCCTCTTCTAAGGACAGATTAAATGCCTGCCCTCGACCTCCTTGTTGGTTCCCATGCTGCGGCCTAGCCTGGTGCTGCTGGTGGCCCCTGCCTTGGTGATGCTGGAGTGGTCTGTGTTGTTGCTGCTGCATTGGTGGTCCCTGCTGCCGAAACATCTGAGCCTGCGACATGAGCGGGCCTTGTGCCAATGGTCTCACTACCACCGCTGGTCTTCGATACTGGCTTGTCCCTGGTGCTGGCAGAGCAGGAAATTATTGTACTGGTCCTCCTGACCTCGAATTCATAGGACAGGTGGTAACCCGATGATCTGGACTTCCATATATCAAACACTGCCCGTTCAATGTCCGGCACACATCTCTAGTGTGCCCTACCTTCCCACAATAAGTGCAGCCCGCCGGGGGTTGCTGGTTCTTCCTCTGCTGCTGCTGCTGTCTTGTTGGTGGTGCTGGCCCTCGCATCACCACATCGTGAATACGAAAGCCAGGGGATGGTGTTGTTGTTCGGGGCGCTACTCCCCCTCCTCCTTCAATCTGACTGTGGGATCTCTTCTGCCCTCCAGTCCTTGCTGCAATCCTGTGAATGGTGATCTTATGCCTTCGGGTTGCCGTCAATACCTCATCGAAAGTCTGGTAGTTGTGCCCCTCTATCAATTGCAAGAGCTCAAGATGAAACCCTTGCTGGAACCTCATAACCCTCTGGCTCTCTGTTGCTACCATCTCGGGGGCGAACCTACTCAGTCTGCAGAACTCCACAGCATAAGCATCTACCGTCTTGCCAGCCTGCCTGAGGTTGATAAACTTCTGTTGTAGCTCAAACTGTGCCACAACTCTATAGTACTTTGTCTTGAGTCTCGCAGTAAAATCGTCCCAAGCAACAGGACGTCTGATGCCCACTTCCTCTGATTCCCACCAATCACGTGCGAGATCCTGAAGTAACAACTTCACTTGATCCACACGTTCTTCCGTCGGCACCTTAGCCGTCGTCAGAATAGTCTCAATATCCTTAAGCCATGCATCTGCTGAAATGGCATCTTTCGTGCCCTCGAAACGATGGGGGTTGTACTTGCAAAACCTGGTTGATGCTCCTGAATCTATCTTCGTCCCTCTTTCTAAAGCCGTCTACAATCCTTGGTTAAGTAACACATTTTGCTCTTGCAACTGAGCGTGCATGCGTTGCTGGGCCAACATCTGATGTTGCTGAGTAGCCATCATCCCTCTCATGATCTCCAGAAGGGCTGGTGTGTCCACTTCTACAGGGGTAGATGGAACTATTGGTGGTGTTGGAACCTCCGGATACTGCGGTCCAGCTGCTGGTTCCACTATCACTTCTTCTTGGATAGCCTCTTGAGTTTATACTGGCCCTTGTTGCTGACCAACATGGTCAAGTTGTCCATGTTGCCCTTGTTGTTGCTGTCCAGCTCTGACAGATGCGGACGAAGTGCCCCTAAGAAAAGGGACAAGAGAGCAATCAAACGACCGGACATGAAAGAACAATGAAGTCAAAGGATACTGGAATGTCAAGCTAGGGTTGAGAACAACGAATCATGAGATCAAGGGGGAACATGTGTGATTGAGACATCCTACAATTTAAAATATTCCACAAGTCTGAAATTAGACCTGCATGGGCCACCACTAAACCTTGTCACGCCCCAGAACCAGAATACTGGAGAGCGGGAGAATAACTCAGCCAGCTACGTATTACGGGTAGAAAAATACCGTATAATACGATCAATGTTATCTAAAAAGATGAGGGGGTGCATACTACATGAGAGTCTTACTAGGGTCACTCAACATCTATTGTCTCAATCATTCAAAACAAGAAACAGTAATAAAGAACATGTAAGATAAAGCAGTAAGGCGTCCCAAATGCTTAGTCAAAATGTTCTTGACATCTGGCTTTACAAAACGTAGCCAGATGATGTAGTAAAGTATACACAATTGTTATCAGCTGCAGCCTGACTTAGTTACAATTATGTAAAAGTAAGTACAAGACGATCCGACTAACATGTCGGTGCCAAACGACAAAGTATAAAGTAAATAACAAAATGAGCGGGGATGTTAGGAACCCACTCGTGTCCTCCTGCGATCATTCCTCTAGTATTGACCATCTTGGAGGTAGAAGTAAGCTGAGTCCTCGGGAACCGGCTCTAAATCTGGCCATGCAAAACCAGAGAGGTTAGACCTCTAATAGCAAGTACCGCAAGAAAGCACGATATGAGGAATTAGAACCAGTGATAAAAATTAAGAATATAATAAGTAGTCTCCACTTGCTACTGGGATTCACATATCATCACGACACTTCAAACCAACTTTCCAACCAAACAAGGACAAAAGTTGACCCGTCATATCTTGATATTATGATCATCTGGATAGTTAACAGAGTAGGTACAGTGCACAAACAAGTCGACTTAAACGGCCATGTAACTACTACGGCTTGCTACTGTGAGTTCTAAGTTATCCTGGAAATATGCAATGAGGATTCCTCAGTTCTTACTATGTACAAGCAAGGCTAGTCTACCTAATCAATCAATTGCGCCAATCATGAATTTAGACGAGTCCCAGCGGGACGCCCGTCATCAATATACAATAAATAATATAAGCAGATACCGCTCCCTGCCCGTGTGGCAGATTTGAAGTATATGTGGGAACCAGCCGACATGTCGGGCACTAATAGTCCCAAAGATGGCTGTCATGTAAGAACTCGGGAATCCGTTCTCTCTCCATGCAATCATTATTTTATTTAACTTAATAGTCTCTATGTTAAATGAAATCCCATGCCGTGGCTCATGGTCATTCAGAATGAGTACTTTCGTACAAAGTACGATATGCACAACTCTACAACGATATCCATGTGGTTAGGTTGTAGGTCTTACATAGCGTAATGCAACAATCAAAACTAGCCACAGAATAATCATGCCTTGACCATAAAGTACACATGCTACTTTTGTACAAAATAAATTGAAGCCTGCACGTGCCCATATGTCAATGTTCGGGATCAGCCAGTTGATTGTAATAGTTCATAGTTAATATGAACGTGTCTCATTCAATTCCAATAACACGACTAGCCAGTCTCTTTAGTTCCAACTAGGAACGCATGATCAATCATTCAGTCAAGGTAACAATCAATGTCAATTCGTGACAAGGCATGAAAATCAACTAGTATTTAGTATGGTCGAGTCTATAACTCTCAGGATTAAGTTCCAGTCATTCTGGTTATCCACAAACCAAATCAAGACACATGGTACATTCCACACGACAATCATGTATTAACAATATTAACCTATCATGATTATATCGAGTTCATGTCAAATGACGTAAGGATATAATAGGAAAATGCCATGCCGACATAAAGTGAATAAAGTGTTGATCAATAGAAACACCGAGGTTGGACTACGCCAAGGCTGAGCTATGCCATGACTAGTCTACGCCCAAGCTTTACGCTAAGGCCACCGGTTCACGCCCAAGCTTTACGCTCAGGCAAAATACGCGCGTAATGCAAGTACGCGTAAGGAGTAACGTTGCGCGTAAAAACTCGCCTGCGTAAAAATAAAGTTGCGCGTAAAACTTGTCTTACGCCAAACTAGAAAAGTACGCATAAAACATAAAGTTACGCGTAAAAGTAAAGCTTACACATGAATTTGTATGCGTAAAAAGTAACGTGTAAAAGAATAATATTACGCGTAAAGGAAATTATGCCAAGCCAAGGAATACGCGTAAAACATAGCAATGCGTAAAGAACAGGGTTACGCGTAAAATATTTTACACGTAAAAATAACATCACGCGTGAACTGATACGCGCAAAGAGTTAAGTTTACGCACGAATGAGTATGCGTAAAAGTAATACGCCAAGCCAAGTCGAATTGCGTAAAATAGATTCACGCTGACACGAATGATCGTGGGCGTAGAGCTCGATATTATGCTAACACGTATTGGCGTAGAGTTCGATATTACGCTGGCACGTATAACGTGAGCGTAAAACTCCTTCCGAACTCTAAATTCCATAAAACCTTCAGTCCAAGCCGAAAATGGGATTTCTATACGTCAGAATGGCGTATAACACAATCTCAACAATCTGGAACGAACAAAACTTGGAAATAAGGAAGTTTGATAGATCAGAACCAATAAAATCCAAAAAATAGTAATTTCTAGATCTACTAAAAACAAGACTTCAAAATGTAAAATGCTAAGTTCTAAACTCTCTTAGAATCACGAGAGGAAGATAATTGAACCATAAAAATGGGTTCTCGTGTGGAAGCAAGATGTACTTGCCTATGGGTTTTGGTAGGTGGAGAGAGTTATGAGGAAGAAGAAGAGTAAATGAGAAAAAAGTAATGAAGAGAGAGAAGGGTTTGGGGCTTTAAATGGGAGTGGTGGTTCATGTAAAACCGAAAATAAACCAACCCGGCCGAACCCAAAAGCAAAGTAAAGCAAAAATAAAATATAGAGAAATAATTAGCGTAAAATTAAAGGAATTTAAATACAGAACAATTGCATGATAAATATTAAATAAATACATTCAAAGAGTACACGTATAAAAATATGTATTCTGGAAACGGAGAGTGACAACCCCAAGGCTACAACAATAATTAAAGGGAATGACCTCACAACAATGTCACTTGAAACACTCATGGGGAAGCTGATGACTCACGAGCTAGATCTGTAAGATTTTGAAGAATCGGCACCCAAGGAAAAATCAGTTGCTTTCAAGGCATAACACAAAAGTTGTCACGCCCCAGAACCAGAATACTGGAGAGCGGGGAACAGACACAGCCAGCTACGTACATTGAAGTGTAACCCACCTCGATTTACGGTCACGGTGTCTAGATGCATGAGGGTTTAACTACAAGCCAATAGTCTCTTATGGTCAAGAACAAGCCTAGTGTCTCAATCTCAAGCAAGCAATTAATTGTAACAAGATGTTAGATCATCAGACATACAAAGTAAGGCGTCTCAAATATTACATATTCAGATGATCATGAAGCTAGTCATACAAAATACGAAGACTAGCAAGAGTTTAAGTTATACATGATCAACCCTAGGATTTGTCAATCATGTTACAGCCTTTAGGCAGACATGAATGTAAATTTAATACGAGCTAACACTTGCTCGGCGGCTAAACGACTCAAAAGAATAATTTATAATAGAGCGGAAGAGCAAAAGAAGGAACCCACTCATTGCCAGGATTACGTCTGGTGTTCACCATCTGGCTGGAAGACAGGTAGATCCTCGGGTGCTACTCCAAAATTTGGCCATACAAAACCAGCTGGATCAGAACCCAGAAGAGCAAGTGCCACAAGGGAGGCTTCACTTAGGAACTAAACCAGCATATTAGATCACAAGACATAAATAATAACAAGAAAATGAGAGTTAGAAAAATTAGGGTGATAAACGATAAGATAACTAAGAGACTATTCCGGTAACCAAATTACAACCCGTAAACCAAACAAGTACCGATGTTGTAACTCTTCACCTGAACGGAACTTAGTCACTGAACTTTTATCATTAAAAGTAAAGCATAAACAGTAATGCACTGAAGTGATCATAACTGGTACTGTCTAGACAAGACTAGACTAGGCTCCATTCATAAGTTCACGGCTAAGCAATGAGTACGGCTTGATACTTTAACTAAGTAGGGTTGTCACAAGCTTAATTACTAACAAGATGCAATGAGATGTTCCAACAGTCACAAGCCCTGCAGACTATCCCTATTATCCTGACACAGGTTGAGAGACTTGATTAGGTGACTTGAAGGTGCAACACATGACAGTGTGCTGGAAATGCGCCTTACTCGACGGCAGGCTACAAGGCCACTTAAGGCGCTCAGATAACGGAATTGCCTGTGACTGGAAAATCTCCTTATGAACTACTTGATCCATCTTGTCATTAACCTAGTCAAATTCAGTTTGAATTCCTGACCGTGGTAATCAGGAATCCATGTCCTAGACATGATACAGGATGAGATATGTAGCTTTTATAGGCAAAATCATCTACAGTGTCAAGATAAGAGTTACTTAGCAAGTTGAGATAGCCGTCGCAACAGCATTCAAGGCTTACATGTCATGTTAGGTTACTTGTTACTTGTCAAGATTACTTGTCAAGAGTGCGCTTCGGCGGGCCACTATCAAGGTTATTCATGTCATATCGAGTTACTTGTTATATCATGAGTGCTTGTCAAGAGTGCGCCTCGACGGGCCACTATTACGAGTTATCCAGATGGGTTTTTTATCAAATCGTGTTCATATCAAGTCCAGTCAAATCCTATCAAGTCCGAGCCCTATCAAGCTCAACAAGTTTTTAAGTCGGGTAGTCACTGGGCCAGTCAAGTGATGGGTACAGGCAAAGATCACAACATTATACTAAGGACCATAGGGACAAGCATGGATAAATGCAACAAGAATTATCCTGGCAAGAAATGGCGAAAGGGGTAAAAGGGTTGCCATGGACAACATGCGCCTAGGGTCAGCATGCGCCCATAGGGTATGCACCCATAGAGCATGCGCCCATAGGCTATGCGCCTACAGGGTATGCGTCCATAGGCTATGCGCCTAAAGGTTATGCGTCCACAGGGTATACGCCCATAGGCTATGCGCCCAAAGGGTATGCACCCATAGGCTATGCGCCCACAGGGTATGCGTCGATAGGCTATGTGCCCAAAGGCTATGCGCCCACAGGGTATGCGCCCATAGGCTATGCACCCAAAGGCTATGCGCCCACATAGTATGCGCCCATAGGCTATGCGCCCGAAGGCTATGCGCCCAAAGGCTATGCGCCCACAGGGTATGCGCCCATAGGCTATGCACCCAAAGGCTATGTGCCCATAGGCTATGCGCCCACAGACTGGCGCATGTATTATTCATCTTCCCCGAACAGCCTCTAAGTTCATGTAAAACCATGAACTTAGAAAGGCCATAAATCCCTTGATTTAAGTCAAAATTGGGGCTTTCAAGGGTCTAAATTGTGTAGAATCAAATTTTCTACAACATAGGACCATTAGATCTAGAAAATAATAAAGTTAAAGAGATCAAAATAAAAAAAATCGAGAAATGTTACAAACATAGATCTACAAAAATTCTTTTATCTAAACCAAGAACTCCAAGTTCTAAAGAGGCTTAGAATCAAGGAGAAAAGACAACAGAACAATAAAATTTGAGATCCATCATGAAGCAAGTTGCACTTGCCTAAGGTTTCTTGGTGGGTGGAGAGGAGTAATGGAGAAGATGAGTTAATAGGAAATAAATGGAGGAGAGAGAGTGGAGTTGACTTATATAGTAAGCCTCACCATCTCAAACCAAACCAAGCATGCTAAACCAAGTTGAACCAAACTAAATAAACCAAGGCAAGATGAAGCAAGATCAGGCTAAGCAAGGCAAGTCTAATTATGGGTCACCTGACAAACGTCAGAAAACCGTAAACGTATACTGAAAATACGTATAACGGGAAACGGGAGTGACAACTCTACCTACCTTAAAAGAATTTCGTCCTTGGAATTTAATCAAGAGGCTAGAGGTGTCGGGATAAGCTATACTAATTATAGGCAATCTACGACTAGCAGAAAATCAAACAATCATTCATGTAAGCAAGGAATTTAAAAGCATAAGTGTCATGACCCGCACCCTTATCAGGGTACGAGCACGTGGGTACGTCCAGCCTACATCGCAGTATCGACGGTAGAACGCTGTATATAACGTCTGTAAATACTACGACTAACAGTATAAAGGTACCTGTACAGTATATACACTCCGAGTGGAGGTGACATAGCAATACAGTCTCAATCACAAGATAAAACTAAGGTAGATAGCACAGAAGGAAAATATATGATAGATGAAAAGGAAATAAGTCCAAGATCCAACACAAGCCCAGATATACACAATATCACAGGGTCACAAAATATAACATAGAAGCTACAGTCTAATAGTACTAGCTGGATCGTAGTCTAGGAAAACCCAACTAATCTACACTACTCTGGGAGAACAAAGTCTAGTGGCTCTACTATCAGGCCACGGTCCTGGACTACTCCATCTAACTCGAGCCCATAATAGGTCGAGCAGTCTGTCTCAGAATCATCTGTAATATATATCAACGATATCCTGTCAGGAAAATGAGCAAGTACAAGCACTAACAGCAGTTCCATGTGAATTGACAAATTCTATAAGAGACAGTATAATAAAATATAAGACAAAGATATAGGAAGACTTGGAAACCATTCGGAAGCTGAGTTACAACCCTTAAACCAAACAAGGACCGGGGTTGTAACCCTTCTCCCGAGCAGAACTTAGTCTCTAATCTAGGTACAACATAGAGACATGTAGAACATGTGAGCAACTGTATATCATAGCATGGTGAAAAATTACTGAATATAGAACAGAGCAGGATATAAGATAAGATAAAGTAAATGTAAATATGCCTTGAATTATTAGAGCGTTATATGATCGTCTTGGGATATGTTACAGGGCAGACTATCCACTTGGCCCGACAATCACAAAAAAATCTGGGAAGGGTCATGCTGGCCAACCTGGATAGCAAGCACAAGGAAAATAGGATCTCGCTACATCCTACGTGAGGGGAGAGTGGCACGAGCACAAGAATAATAGTGACATGGTGGCTTGGATCACATAGCCCCTAATAATTCCCCATCTCTGAATAGTACAATGGATCTGGACATGACACGTCATGGCACGTGATTCCATAAGAGGGTAGCAAGTCCCTTTAGAAATTGGTGTCTATAGAAGTACAGGGAACAAGACAAGAAATGTACCAATATACCCAGAAATCTAGGAACAACATCTCATGTCGTGATCCAACGTATACTAGTCCATGAACTATCGTGACTGGAAATCGAGTAAGACACTACAACTGAATCGGATATAGCAGATATCAAGACAATGAAAACTATCAGTGAATGTACTCGTCTGTTGTCCTGACCTGTAGGGTATATCAATGCTCAGAGTGGTAATCAGAGACCTAAAGATGAGATATTGCATGTTAATTTAGGTTTAACAAAGTTATGAATAATTTCTAATGAATGATATGAAATCTAGGTCAAACTAGGTCACACTGAGTCATACTAAGTCTTGTCAAGTCAATCTAGGTCAAATTAAGTCATATCAAATCAATCCAAGTCAAACTAAGTCAACCCTAGGTCATACCAGTCATAGCAAGTCAAAACAATTCAAAGCAAGTCAAAAGGGGTCAAGAGTTGACTTTCAGTCAACTGGTCAACCCTAGTCAACTCTGGTCAACTCTAAGTCAATCCTAGGTCAAACTGGTCAATTGTTGACCAACAGTTGACTTTTGGTCAACTGGTCAACTCTAGTTTGGATTTGGTCAAATTTAGACAAATGGTTGACTTATTGTTGACTTTTGGGTAAGAAGTCAACTCTGGGTCAACCGAGCCGAAATTGGTTCAAATATGACATTTGTAGGGTGTACCTATCAAGTCACCTAAGTTTCAAGTCAAACCGACTACCCGTATCCCGTATCTTGAAATCACCCGATTACCCTTTATATATACCCTTACCACTCTAACATTGAAGCCAAGTGGCTTTCCCTTGGGCGTTTCACTCCCGACTTCCTAGGGTAGTAGGATACTAGCCTATACAATCATTATCTACCAAGTTCTCTAGGTAAAGTGGACATCCAGTCCATCTTACGGTCCATGTTATTCGATTTCCCGTTATTTGAGTATCGTAGGATACTCAATGATATCGCATGATACCCTTCTTCCAATCCCAAACGGAATTCCGATTTTAACTTAGAAGCCTACCCACAAACTATTTTATATTAGCTAAGTCCTATTCAAGTTTCGATACGTTCTGACTCACGTATCTCAAAATCCCCCTTCGCTTGCCCTCACCCAACCACTCACACACACTCTCAAAACTCACTCTTCACACTCTCACATAGGACTAGCTTGGGGCTAATTTAGGGGTATATATAGGAGTATATATATATATATATTAAAAATATATATATATATATATATATATATATATATATATATATATAATATATATATATACGGGGGTTAAAGGGGGATCAAATGGGGGCCATTGGTGGTGCTACTGCTGCTCTAACTGTTGCTATTGCTGCTGCTTTTGATGCTACTGCTGCTACTATTCCTGCAGCTGCTGCTGCTGTGCTGGGGGGGGGGGGGGAGTAGCCCTAGCCCCCCCTAGCTGCTGTTGTTCCTGCCCTTCCCTTTCCCCCTCTTCTCACCCTCTTTTCTCCTATATTTCCCTCTCTAATTCTCTCTATTCTTCTTCTCTAATTCCCTCTCTAAACTCTCTCTCATATATATATATAAAAACACTCATACATATCACTCTCATTCATTCCCCTCTCTATATATATAAATACACACACTAATTTATATAGAGACACACACATGTATACATATATAAACACACACATATATTATATATATATGAACACACACACACACACACACCCACACATATATATATATAATTATAAATATATATATAGATATATATATATATATATATATATAATATATATATATATATATATATAAATATAATATCTTATATATATATATATATATAAATATATATATATATTTTTATATATATTATATATATATATATATATATAATATATATATTATATATATATATATATATATATATATATATTATATATATATATAGATATATGAACACACACACATATGAAAATATATATATATTATATTATATAATATATAATATATATATATATATATATAATATAATAATATATATATATATGAACCACACACATATGTATAAATATAGACACACACTCATATATACATATATATATATATATAATATATATTATTATATATATATATATATTATATAATATATATATATGAACACACACACATATGTATAAATATAGACACACACTCATATTACATATAGAGACACACACACACTATAATAAATAATACTCCACACTAACACAAATAAAGTTTAAAGTGCCTAAACCACTTAGAGGCAAAACCTATATTCTAGGGGTGTCCAAATTGGGGGAAAACTCTAGGACACAACCACAAACCAAAACTCCTCCTAGGACACACCAAATGGACTCAAACTTGACACAAATAGGGACACAACCTTGGGGATTAATCCTACTTGGTCCAAACTAATTATATGATGAAAAGAATGGAATAGAGGATAGGTTGTACCTATTGGGAGATGGATCCCAATTAAAATCCTCCGACGCGGCTCCGACACGAAATGAATTGTTTAGGACACACCCTTCACTTCTTGCTCCCAAAAGCTTGTAGAAGCTCCACTTGGGATAGGGGGAGAGTTTGATGGAAGAAAAATGGGAAGAAAAGCTTTATTTGGAGATGATTTCTAAGGATTTCCTTTTCTTTCCTTTGAAAAAAGACTTGGAGAAGAAAGAGATGGAAGAAATTTGAAGTGGGAAGATAGAAAGAGGGAAGAGGTGGCCGGCCCTATAAAGGGGGTTTGACCCCCTTGGCTAATTATAAGTTTGCCCTCCTTTATTCCAAATGGAAGTTTAATTCCTATTAGGGTTTTGGGGGTTAGTTTAGACCAATTAAAAATCATAATTAGGCCTAAACACTCATGTGGGATTAGTCCAAACTCCTAGACATAAATGTTAAGTTTGGTGGGCCATGGCTAATTAATGTGTTAAGCACAACTTAAGTCAAAATTACCCGGAGTCCCAAATTAAGTCGGAATGCGATGAAATTCGAACCCGACTCCTATAATCATTAAATATTAACATTTATGAAATAAATTCCTAAAATATTCAAAAATGGAAAATTACCATTTTACCTCTATCTTGGAAAAGTGAGGGTGACAAGTCTATCCACCTTAAAAAAAAATTTCGTCCTCGAAATTGAAGACAACAAACACAGGAAAATCACAAACAGAAAAAATAAAAGAATGGACTTTACCTCAGGGCGCGAAAAGATAAGGGAAATGCTCCCGCATGTCGTCCTCCCTCTCCCAGGTAGACTCACCTGGAGAGTGATGTCCCCATGCAACCCGAACCAAGGGTATGACCTGGTTCCGGAGCACCTTCTCCCTGCGATCCAGAATCTCCACTGGCTGTTCCAGATAGCTGAGAGTAGGTCCCACCTATATCGCTGAATGGTCCAATACATGGCTAGGATCTTCCACGTATCGCCTCAGCTGAGATACATGAAACACGTTGTGCACTCCCTCGAGCCTAGGCGGCAAGTCCAGTCGGTAAGCTACTGCACCGATCCTCTCTATGATGGTGAAGGGTCCGATGTAGCGCGAACTAAGCTTCGTACCGCCGCCAAAGCGAATCGTGCCACGTGTTGGGATATCCTCAGAAACACCATGTCACCAGCCTAGACATAAGACAAAACTCAGCACATAAACTAAACAAACAATCACAAACAAACACGACAGAAAACTGAAACTAACCTCGAACTCTAACGGTCTCCGGTAACTATCGGCCCAATGTCGCTGCCTATCCTGAGCCACCCGAAGTCTGTCTCTAATCAACCTGACCTTCTCGGCCGCATCCACAACCATCTCCGGCCCAAGAAGCGCCCTCTCGCCGACATCGTCCCAAGACAAAGGAGTACGGCATCTTCGTCCATATAGAGCCTCAAATGGCAACATCTCTATACTGGCCTGGTAGCTGTTGTTGTAAGCATACTCTACCAGGTAAAGATGGTCCTCCCAAGAACCCCTGAGATCAAGTACACATGTGCGAAGCATATCCTCCAAAGTCTGGATAGTCCTCTCCGACTGCCGTCTGTCTGGGGATGATAAGCGGTAAACTGAGCGAGGTGCCCAAGCTAGTCTGCAAACTCCTCCAGAAGTGGGAAATGAATCGACTATCCCGGTCTGAAACTATGCTCACCAGAACCCGTGCAATCTCACGATCTGACGAACATACAGCTCTGCCAGCCTCTCCGTAGACAAACCCACTTTGAAAGGCAAAAAGTGGGCCGATTTGGTCAATCTATCAACGATGACCCAAACTGCGTCTTTTCCCCCTGGCGATCGTGGAAGTCCAGACACAAAGTCCATGGTGATGTGCTCCCACTTCCACTCGGGAATGGGTAGCGGCTGTAGCAATCCACCTGGTCTCTGTCTCTCGGCCTTCACCTGCTGACATACAAGACAACGATATACAAACTAAGCTACCTCGTGCTTCATGCCATACCACCACACGTGCTCTCTCAGGTCCCTATACATCTTGTTGGCTCCAGGATGCATAGAATACTGAGAGCGATATGCCTCTTGAAGAACCTCCTTCCGAAGCTCTCCACGCGGAACGCACAGCCTAGTACCGTGCCGCAACGACCCATCTTTGGCTAAAAAGAAATCGTCGAGCAAACCCGTCCGTACCTGCTCCTGATGCTCCTCAGGGAAACATCATCATACTGCGCTGACCTGACTCTATCCATCAGCTCAATCTGATTCTGTAAATCCCTATCTGGATCTCTACGCCCAGAACGATGACCTCGATACCCAAACTATCCAGGTCAGCCAAAAGATGATGATCTGTTGTCAAGAATATAGCTACTGGATATCTGCTCAAGGCATCTGTAACTACGTTGGCCTTTCCGGGATGGTACTGCAGTGATATATCAAAGTCCTTCATCAGCTCTAACCACCGCCTCTGTCGCATGTTCAGCTCCTTCTGAGTGAACACGTACTTCAAGCTCTTGTGATCTGTGAAGATCTCAACTCGCTCTTCGTACAGGTAATGCTTCCATAACTTCAAAGCAAAATAATCGTGGCCAACTCCAGATCATGAGTAGGATAGTTCTTCTCATGAGGACGTAACTGCCTAGATGCATAGGCAATCACCTTCCCGTGCTGCTGAAGAACACAACCCAAGCCCTTTCTTGAAGCATCGCTGTAGATCGAGAACCCACCTGACCCAGATGGCAAAGTCAAGATCGGAGGTGAGGTCAACCTCTTCTTCAGCTCATCGAATGCAGC
The DNA here is from genome assembly GCA_029216955.1 of Iris pallida. Lineage (NCBI taxonomy): Eukaryota > Viridiplantae > Streptophyta > Magnoliopsida > Asparagales > Iridaceae > Iris > Iris pallida. The sequence goes on from JANAVB010003929.1 coordinate 22,109, forward strand.
TTGACACTCATCAGTCCAGACGAACTCCACGTCCTTCCTGGTGAGTCTAGTCATCGGCTCTGTAATCCGCGAGAAGTCCTGGACGAACTTCCGATAATAGCCAGCCAAACCCAGAAAGCTCCAAACCTCGGCAACTGAACTGGGCGTAGACCAAGACTCAACTGCTGAAATCTTCCTTGGTCCACTGAGATCCCGTGCTCGGTCATAACATGACCTAAGAACTCGACATGGTACAAGAGAACTCGTACTTCGAAAGCTTCCCGTAGAGTTGCTCCCTCCTCAGAGTCTCTAACACAACTCTCAAGTGCTCCTCATGCTCCTCCTGCATCTTCGAATAGATCAAGATATCATCTATGAAGACCACCACGAACTTGTCAAGGTACTGATGGAATACCTTGTTCATTAAGTTCATGAACACCGCAGGAGCATTGGTCAACCCACATGGTATCATTGTAAACTTGTACTGGCCGTACCGAGTCCGAAATGTCGTCTTGGGAATGTCATCCCGCCTCACCTTCAGCTGGTGATACCCGAACCTCAAGTCTATCTTCGAAAGTACCTTCGCCCCACTCAGCTGATCGAACAAGTCGTCGATCCTCGGCAAAGGGTATCTATTCTTGATAGTGAGGTTGTTGAGCGCCCGGTAATCAATACACACGGACGTACCATCCTTCTTCGGCACAAACAGGACTGACGCTCGCCAAGACGAAGAACTGGATCTGATAAACCCCTTGTCCTGCAGCTCGTCGACTTGCTTCTTCAGCTCTATCAACTCGCTGTTGTTGACCCTATAGACGTGCTGTGAAATGGGCTCGGTGCCCGGCACCAAGTCTATAGAGAACTCAATATCCCTGTCTGGCGGCATCCCCGGTAACTCCTCGGGAAAGACATCCGAGAACTCAGCTATCAACGGATGTGGCAAGTCCAGCCCCGCCAACAAAGCTCCACAGAATCCAGCCTTCGGCTCCGCTGCTCCTCGAGCAAACTCGATCTCTGGCTCTTCCGACGGCCTAAAAAGAACTCTGCCTCCTCTACAATCAATACTAGTATGGTGCATGCTCAACCAATCCATATCGAGTACCATATCGTACCTCGGAAGGGGCATTACGAGCAGACATGCACTCAAGTCCCAACCTCCCAGGGTAACTCTCCGCCTCTTGCAAATATTATTAACCAGGATAATGCCTCCCCCGGTCATAATCTTGCAAGTCCTACCCATATACTCAGCAATAATATTGTGTCTCAGAGCAAAGGAAAGAGACACAAAACTATGAGTGGCACCAGAATCAAACAAGGCGAAAGCACGAAAGAATCAAGGAGAACATGACCTGCCACAATCTCCCACTGGCTCTACCTCCTCTGAAGCCAAAGCGAACACCCTGCCCACTGGTGCTCCCTTCTGGTGTTGTACAAAGCGCTGCTGCTGGGTCTGAAGTGGAGGACCTCTCTGCTGCTGACTGCTGGTCCTCTAGCCTGCTGCACTCTGTCCTAGCCTCCTCGGACTCCACGAAAGCGGCAATCCTTCAGCTGGTGATCGGCGCCCTACAGTATAGACAGACGCCCAACCTCTTCCTACAGGCCTCTCTAGTGTGCCCTTGCTTCCCACAGAAGCCGCACGGAGTAGCCTGTCTCTGGCCCTGTCCCTGGTACTGCTGGGCACGCGCTGGTGTCTGCTGAATCTGTAACAGAGGCTGCTGCTAAATAGCCTCTGCTGATGCTGAAAGTGGGGGCACTTGGCCGGTCCCGTACTAGAACTCGCCCCTATGGTATACTACCCTCTTTGGCTTGAGGCCGAAGTCCTCCTCTATAATCTGTGCGTCCATCAATATCTGATCGAACGTCGCGTCACGGCGACCCGAGGTACGGGTACGCACTGTATGAATAAGTCCCCTACGGAACTTACGAGCCTTCTGCCCCTCATCTGGATCAGATCGGGAGCGAACCTGCTAAGGCAGAAGAACTCTGCTGCATACTCGTCCACCAACGAGTTCTCCTGCACTAGATCCACAAACTGGCCCTCCAATGCTGTAAGAGCCACGTCCAAAAAGAACTTCTCCTTGAAGAACCTCCGCAAGTTCTCCCATGTCAGCCCTCTCACCGACGCACGAGGATCCGTACGTTACCAGGTCAGCACGATGTCGAAGAATCGGTTGGCTGTGGCTGAAACCCAAAGTCCTCTAGGAAGCTCTGCCAGCTCCATACTCTGCTGTACGTCTTCTAGCCAATCGTCTGCATAAAGGATGCCCTCCGTGCCCGTGAAGTCCCTGAAGCTCATCTTCCTAAAGTCTAATACTGTCCCTGGCCTAGACTGCTGCTGGGTACGGCTGCTGGCCAGTAGGGCCCTGTACCGTACCCGGAGCCACTCTCTCTACGGCTGCCAGTACAAGCTGATACGAGTTCTCCATGCTCTACCTCAGCATCTCAATCTGGTGGTATGATGCCTCCATCTGGCGCTGCGATGCCTCTGCCCGGGCTCGCTGTGTCTCCATTATCTGCTGAAGGAGAAGGAATAGTAGTGTGTATCAGTCAGTATCGGAGGTGGTGGCGGTAGCATCTCTGGAACGACGACCGAACCCTCTGGGATGGAGGTGGTAGACCTCCATGCCGCTCTCGTGCAAGCTACTCGATCCAGGGCCTGCGGGTGCGTCTTCGTCATCCTGGAGACGAATTGAAACAAAGAGATCAATATGGCACAGGAGAAGATATTATCAAAGAAGGACAATTAATTTAATACAAGGAGAGTAATCATGATAATCAAAAAAAACGAAAATTTTCCTAGGTGTGATTGAGAAACTCCTATCATATCCTAGGTCCTATGTCCTAATTGCAGGCTCGTAATTAGTACTCTAAGTCGAGCACCATTACGAGATCGTACTAATTGTGACACAGACCTGCATGGGCCACCACAAAAATGTGTCATGATCTGCACCCTTATCAGGAACACGAGCCCGTGGGTACGTCCAGCCTATGCCGTAGTATCGGTGGTAGAACGCTGTATATAACGTCTGTAAATACTACGACTAACAATATAAAGGTACCTGTACAGTATATACACTCTAAGTGGAGGTGACATAGCAATACAGTCTCAATCACAAGATAAAACTAAGGTAGATAGCACAGAAGAAAAATATATGATAGATGAAAAGGAAATAAGTCCAAGATCCAACACAAGCCCAGATATATACACAACATCACAGGGTCACAAAATATAACATAGAAGCTACAGTCTGATAATACTAGCTGGATCACAGTCCAGGCAAACCCAACTAATCTACACTACTCTGGGAGAACGAAGTCTAGTGGCTCTACTATCAGGCCACAGTCCTGGACTACTCATCTAACTCGAGCCCATAATAGGTCGAGCAGTCTGTCTCAGAATCATCTGTAATATATCAACAGTATCATGTCAGGAAATGAGCAAGTACAATCACTACAACAGTTCCATGTGAATTGACAAATTCTATAAGAGATAGTATAATAAAATACAAGACAAAGATATAGGAAGACTTGGGAACCATCGGAAGCTGAGTTACAACCCTTAAACCAAACAAGGACCGGGGTTGTAACCCTTCTCCCGAGCAGAACTTAGTCTCCAATCAAGGTACAACATAGAGGCATGTAGAACATGTGAGTAACTGTATATCAAAGCATGGTGAGAAAGTTCTGAATGTAGAACAGAGCAGGATATAAGATAAGATAAAGTAAATATAAATGTGCCTTGAATTATTAGAGCGTTATGTGATCGGCTTGGGATATGTTACAGGGTAGACTATCCACTTGGCCCGACAATCACAAAAAATTTGGAAAGGGTCATGCCGGCCAACCTGGATAGCAAGCACAAGGAAAATAGGATCTCGCTACACCCTACGTGAGGGGAGAGTGGCGCGAGCACAAAAATAATAGTGACAGGGTGGCTTGGATCACATAGTCCCTAATAATTCTCCATCCCCGAATAGTACAATGGATCTGGATATGACACATCATGGCACGTGATTCCATAAGAGGGTAGCAAGTCCCCTTAGAAATCGGTGTCTATACAAGTGCAGGGAACAAGACAGGAAATATACCAATATACCCAGAAATCTAGGAACAACATCTCATGTCGTGATCCAACGTATACTAGTCCGTGAACTATCGTGACTGGAAATCGAGTAAGACACTACAACTGAATCGGATATAGCAGATATCAAGACAGTAAAAACTATCAGTAAATGTACTCGCCTGCTGTCCTGAGCTTTAGGGTATATCAATGCTCAGAGTGGTAATCAGAGACCTAAAGATGAGATATTGCATGTTAATTTAGGTTTAACAAAGTTATGAATGATTTCTAATGAATGATATGAAATCTAGGTCACACTGAGTCACACTAAGTCCTGTCAAGTCAATCTAGGTCAAATTAAGTCATATCAAATCAATCTAAGTCAAACTAAGTCAACCCTAGGTCATACCAGTCATAGCAAGTCAAAATAAGTCAAAGCAGTCAAACGGGATCAAGAGTTGACTTAGAGTTGACTTTCAGTCAACTGGTCAACCCTGGTCAACTCTGGGTCAACCCTAGGTCAAACTGGTCAATTGTTGACTAACAATTGACTTTGGTCAACTGGTCAACTCTGGTTTGGATTTGGTCAAATTTAGACAAATGGTTGACTCATTGTTGACTTTTAGATAAAAAGTCAACTCTGGTCAACCGAGCCGAAATTGGTTCAAATATGACATTTATAGGGTGTACCTATCAAGTCACCTAAGTTTCAAGTCAAACCGACTACCCGTATCTCGTATCTTGAAATCACCCGATTACCCTTTATATATATACCCTTACCACTCTAACATTGAAGCCAAGTGGCTTTCCCTTGGGAATTTCACTCTCGGCTTTCTAGGGTAGTAGGATACTAGCCTATACAATCATTACCTACCAAGTTCTCCAGGTAAAGTGGACATCCAGTCCATCTTACGATCCATGTTATTCGATTTCCCGTTATCTTGAGTATCGTAGGATACTCAATGATATCGCGTGATACCCTTCTCCCAATCCGAAACGGAATCCCGGTTTTAACTTAGGAGCCTACCCACAAACTCTATTTTATATTAGCTAAGTCCTATTCAAGTTTCGATACGTTCCGACTCACGTATCTCAAAATCCTCCTTCGGCCCTCACCCAACCACTCACACACACTCTCAAAATCACTCTTCACACTCTCACATAGGACTAGCTTGGGGCTAATTTAGTGGGTATATATATATATATATATATATATATATATATATTATATATATAATATTATATATATATATATATAGATATATATTAATATATACGGGGGTTAAAGGGGGATCAAACGGGGGCCATTGGTGGTGCTACTGCTCTAACTGCTGCTATTGCTGCTGCTTTTGATGCTATGCTGCTGCTATTCCTGCAGCTGCTACTGCTGTGGTGTGGGCGGGGGGGGGGGGGGCAAGCAGCCCCTAGCTCCCCTAGCTGCTGCTGTTCCTGCCCTTTCCTTTCCCCCTCTTCTCACCCTCTTTTCTCATCTATTTCCCTCTCTAATTCTCTCTATTCTTCTTCTCTAAATCCTCTCTAAACTCTCTCTATATATAAAAAAAAAACACTCATACATATCACTCTCATTCATTCCCCTCTCTATATATAAATACACACACTAATTTATAGAGACACACACATGTATCATATATAAACACACACACACACACATATATATATATGGTTCGCCCACGGCCCCGGGCCAAGCGGTGGCTGGGTGTCTTTGACACGGCCGTTTGGTTTTAAGGAAAAAAATATATATATATATATGAACACACACATATGTATAAATATAGACACACACTCATATATACATATAGAGACACACACACACACACTATATATAAATAATACTCCACAACACTAACACAAATAAAGTTTAAAGTGCCTAAACCACTTAGAGGCAAAACCTATATTCTTGGGGTGTCCAAATTGGGAGAAAACTCTAGGACACAACCACAAACCAAAACTCCTCCTAGGACATACCAAATGGACTCAAACTTGACACGAATAGGGACATAACATTGGAGATTAATCCTACTTGGTCCAAACTAATTTATATGATGAAAAGAATGGAATAAAGGATAGGTTGTACCTATTGGGAGATGGATCCCAATTAAAATCCTCCGACACGGATCCGACACGAAATGAATTGTTTAGGACACACCCCTTCACTTCTTGCTCCCAAAAGCTTGTAGAAGCTCCACTTGGGATAGAGGGAGAGTTTGATGGAAGAAAAATGGGAAGAAAGCTTTATTTGGAGATGATTTCTAAGGATTTCCTTTTCTTTCCTTTGGAAAAAGACTTGGAGAAGAAAGAGATGGAAGAAATTTGAAGTGGGAAGAAGGAAAGAGGGAAGAGGTGGCTGGCCCTATAAAGGTGGGTTTGACCCCCTTGGCTAATTACAAGTTTGCCCCTCCTTTATTCCAAATGAAAGTTTAATTCCTATTAGGGTTTTGGGGGTTAGTTTAGACCAATTAAAAATCATAATTAGGCCTAAACACTCATGTGGGATTAGTCCAAACTCCTAGACCTAAATGTTAAGTTTGGTGGGCCATGGCTAATTAATGTGTTAAGCACAACTTAAGTCGAAATTCCCCGGAGTCCCGAATTAAGTCGGAATGCGATGAAATTCGAACCCGACTCCTATAATCATTAAATATTAACATTTATGAAATAAAATTCCCAAAATATTCAAAAATGGAAAATCACCATTTTACCCCTATTTTGAAAAGTGAGGGTGACATAAGGCATAAGGAGACATTATACCTTATGAGTCAAACAGGTGTGGATATCGCGATCGGATATCATCCTCATGTTCCCAAGTTGACTCACCCAAAGACTGATGGCCCCAAGCCACATGGACTAAACTAATAGTCTTGTTCTTGAGTACCTTCTCTCTTCGGTCCAATATGGATGCGGGTCTTTCCTCATACGAAAGGTTGGTACCAACAACCAATTCCGAATGATCAAGGACATGACTCAGATCCGGGATATACCGTCGCAATTGGGATATATGGAATACGTCATGTACCTCACGTAACGACGGCGGAAGAGCAAGACTATAGGACACATCACCTACTCGCTCAAGAATGTCAAACGGCCTTATATACCTAGGACTAAGCTTTCCCCGTATGCCGAATCGAATGACGCCACGGGTAGGTGAGATCCTAAGAAATACGTGATCGTCGATAGAAAACTCGAGAGTACGCCGATGAGAATTGGCCCAATGGCGTTGACGATCTTGTGCAACTCGAAGATGATCTCTACCTTGTCTGACCACCTCGATAGTCTGCATAATCATCTCTAGACCAAGCATCTGTCTCTCGTCTACAGCATCCCAAGCTAAAGGTGATCTACACTTTCTGCCATACAGGGCCTCAAAGGGTGCCATCTGGATACTGGCCTGAAAACTGTTATTGTAGGAGAACTCCACGAGATACAGGTGATCTTCCCACGAACCATCGAAGTCAAGTATAGTTGATCGTAACATATCTTCAAGAGTTTGAATCGTGTGATCCGTCTGACCATCTGTCTGCGGATGATAAGCTGAACTGAACTTGAGACGAGTCCCTAAACTCTTCTGAAGACTCTGCCAAAAGTGCAATATAAATCTCGAATATCTGTCGAATACGATACTGACTGGCACTCCATACAATCTAACTATCTGCCTGAGGTACATCTCTGCAAGCTGATCCATCGATTGACCAATTCTGAAAGGGAGAAAATGAGCTACCTTTGTGAGTCGGTCAACTACAACCCATATAGCATCTCCCAGCTGGAGATTTAGGTAACCCAGTTACAAAATTTATGGTGATATGCTCCCACTTCTATTCTGGAATCTGTAAAGGTTGAAGAAGTCCATCTGGTCTCTGATGTTCAGCTTTGACTTGCTAACAAACTAAATAATGAGATACAAACCGGGCTATCTTCCTCTTCATGCCATTCTACCAGAAATGCTGACGGATATCACGATACATCTTCGTACCACCGGGATGAATCAAATACTGTGAACTGTGAGCCTCCGCCATGATCTCTTGCCTGATGTCACTACTAGGTACACAAAGATGCCTTCCATGTCGAAGTGTACCGTATTCATGAATGCATAACTCTGGTCTCCACCCTGCTTAAAATTCTGCCCTAAGCCGTTGAAGCTTAGAATCTGTTGATTGAGCTATCTTGATTTTCTCGACTATACTGGACTGAACTTGCATACTGGCCATCAATGCCACTCGGTAGGAAGAACTACTTCTATTCCCATTTTCTGAAGATCTGCTAATAACTCGGGTTGTGCTGTTAGAAAATAAGCTCCTGCTCTTCTGCTCAATGCATCTACAACTACGTTGGCCTTCCCAAGATGATACTGTAGGTTGATGTCATAATCCACCAGTAACTCTAGCCATCTTCTCTGACGCATATTGAGATCCTTCTGTGTAAACACATACTTAAGACTTTGTGGTCGGTGAAAATCTCTACTTGATCTCAATACAAATAATGCCTCCAAAGCTTAAGTGCGAAAACCATCGTTGCTAACTCTAATTCATGGGTTGGGTAATTCCTCTCATGATCACGAAGCTGACGTGACGATAAGCTACTACCTTGCCATGCTGCATCAAGACGCATTCCAATCCTCTGCCGGAAGCGTCACAATAAACTGAAAATCCTCTCGTCCCATCTGGAAGCGTAAGAATGGTGCCGTCATCAATCATTTCTTCAACTTCTCGAATAAACTCTGACACTCTGCTGTCCAAGCAAACTGCACATCCTTGCGGGTCAACTTGCATCAAAGGCGCTGAAATCCGAGCAAAGTCTGATACAAATCGCCGGTAATAGCCCGCCAATCCTAGAAAACTATGAACTGCTGCGACGGTACTGGGTACTGGCCATGTCCCTATAGCCACTATCTTCTGGGGTCAACTTCCACTCCACCTCTGGTGATGATGTGACCTAAGTACGAAATGCGATCAAGCCAAAATTCGTACTTGCTGAACTTTGCATGCAACTGGTACTCTCTGAGAATCTGAAGGACTATACGAAGGTGCTGCTCATGGTCTGCTTCACTCTTGCTATAGACTAAGATGTCGTTTATAAACACTATCACGAACTGATCCAAGTAAGGCATGAATATGTGATTCATGTGATCCATGAATACTCTGGCGTATTGGTCGCTCCGAATGGCACAACAAGAAACTCCCAATGCCCATACCTAGATCTGAACGCCGTCTTCGGGATATCTTGCTGTAACTCCTCTTCCCGGAAAATTTTTAAAATATATTTTTTATTTTTATTTGATTTAAATGGTAATTTTTAGAATTTTATAAATAATTAATTAGTTTTTTACGGTAGATGACTTTAGCCATGGTTGAGTTTTGAAGTACCAGACGACTAGGAATCATGGCACGGATAGTGCAGTGGCGTGTCTTGACTAGTGTATTAGCCATGCCAGAGAAGGGTGAGCCATAGTGATGCCCTAACTAGGAAAACCAGGCTAAGTTGTGACATGACCCTATAAATAATCTAATTATTTAATTATTATTGATTATTGACTTGTAGGAGACCCGGTTTGTACCAATTTAGTTCAGACTGGACCCGAACCAAATCCAAGCTCATGTAGTCGAGTAGTGAGTCCAGAGACGTTCATACAGATGTATATATTGACTATTATTATATTAGTATTTATGTTTTGGTCTAGAAAGTATATTATTATCATATTGCTTAAATATATTAAATATGTTTTTCTATTTAAATGATATTTTACTTAGAAAATAAGATGACGACTTCCTTAGAATAACATTTTAGTTTTGGGAATTTTATGTGTATAAGTGGTACGTACGTATTAGGCTTTGTATAAATATTTATAAATCAATAGAGTTTATCTTTATGAATGTTAGTAATATATTAACATATATTATAACCAGGTATATGTGAATTTCTTTTTACAATACTTTTATAGATTTTC
>JANAVB010003930.1:0-11928 GCA_029216955.1 Iris pallida
TCCGCAGAGAGCACCACGTCCCAAGGAGGAGTATTTCTTTGATGAGGACGACATTTTGAGCATATTTGATTGTCTAATCAAGAGCAACAAACTTCAACTGCCTGAAGCTAAACGACCATATGGAGTAGGTAAAACTGATAATCCCAAATATTGTATGTACCACAGGTTCTTGGGGCATCCAACCAAGTCGTGCTACGTACTCAAAGGGAAGATCCAAGAGCTAATCAATGCCAAGGCAATCACTCTTCAACAAGATGAGAAGACGGTGACTACTAATGTCGTTTCTCTACAGTTCGGAGACTTTCCTACTCAACTGGTTCAGGATGGTGTTGTTCCTATTCCAAAGGCTGCCTTGGAGATCTTCAACCTTCCGCCAGCACGAAGGAACGGTCTTATACGTTTATCAACTGACAAAGGGGAAATCATATGAATTCACCCTGACTTGGTCGCTGATTTTGAACCAAAGACATCTGCTCCTTCTATAAAACCAAAAAGGTAGCCAAGTACAAGTCGTGTCACATGACATCACTGGGTGGTCATCTTCCACCTTTGGATGATATATTCGTTCCAGCGGCAGCTTCTCCTTCCTCTTCTAAAATGGTATCACCAAAGCCAGAAATCAATTACCAACCGAAATTCTATTAGTACAGTCAGAAGTCTCGTAAACTAATGATGAAAATGAGATATGATTTACAGAAAGCCCCTAGTTTGAACAATAGAAAAGGGTCTCCGATACCTCTTTTTCTACGTCTTCAGGACAACCAGTCCCGTGTCGGCCTGGGATTCTGGACAAATCATTCATCTCCCCAAAAGAAGTCTTCCAGGAGCAAGACACGAATGAAAGATTAAAATATAGTTTCTTTCTCAGCTGTCCCGGAAGAAGAAGCTATGACTGGTACCAGATCCGGAAGGCTCTATCTCAGAGACTATCTAGAGGGATAAGAGAATATTGTCACTCCTCCTATCTCCGATGCCCCTCCGACATCTTCTCTTACTCTCTCCAACGTTCCTTTGGCATCATCGCCTCAAGTGGAACCTGTCCCTTCCAAGCCAACAACAGCTGACAGAGGTATGCAGCCGGCCCGCTTTGATAAAAGCTTAAAGTAAACTACATTACAAGGACTCGAAAAGCTGTATAATTTTGACATATTGGCTCAACTAGCCAATATCCCGACAAGATTATCGATTTTCAAACTCCTGCGCCTCTCGAGGGAAACTCGAGAAACATTAAGTGAGGCTTTGATGCAAGCCGACGCTTGTCTGGCATATCTTAAGAAACCAGATGAAGAACCTGTGGTATGCTCTCATTGTCATAGCATGATAGAATTGATTTTTAATATCACTTTCACTCAGGATGACATGCTACTCGAAGATAATCGACACGACCGACCTCTCTACTTTACAGGGTATGTCGACACAATGAAGGTTGACCGCATTTTAGTCGACCCTGGATCTGCACTCAACATTATGCCGAAAACTCTATTAGATGCGCTGAGAATTTTGGTCCATAACCTCTCTACGACCGTAACGACGATTCTGGGGTTCAATTCTGGAAGAAGCGAACCGTTAGAAAAGATTCACCTAAAAATCCAAATTGGCAATCTCCGCACAAAAGTCACCTTCTATGTGATCAATAATCACATCTCCTACAATGTATTATTAGGAAGACCGTGGTTGCATGAACATAATATCGTGCCATCAACTCCCCTTCAATGCTTCAAACATGTTGATGACAACGGAGAAGTCCGAAAGGAAGTGGCTGACCTTAATCCCTTTCGAGGTATTGACGCTTATTATACAGACTCCAGAATGTATAAAGAAGAGTTCATGAAAGTCGTGCTGGCTATGGACATTGAGGAAGTCCGGAAGAATAATCCAGAGGAGGTCCTGGCAATTCCAGTCAAAGGACGCACTTCTCGTCCTTCGTCTTCTCAGATGCTGACCATTAATCTCTCTCCTTCTACCAAGCATCCTCCTGCTGAAAAGATGGAGCATAGGGAGCTCACCTTTTCTGAGCCTCTTGTTATCGACCTTCGTCGTAATAAGCCTCCTACTTCTCCTCCTCTTGTTATTAATCTTGGCAAGCCATCGGCCAAGGTTAAAAATACTGTTGTAAATATTGATGCAAATATCAATAAAGTAGCGTCTCCTTTGCAGTATATTGATATCAATTATTACACACAATGTTATCTAGAAATTTTGGAAAACTTTGAACCTCTGACCCTGGAGACAATTCAACCCTTTCAAAATGAGGTATCGATAGAACCAGAACAAAAATCATTCTTTCTAGTTCCCTCCGGAAAGAAAGATGAGCATCGTATCCTTTTCAGCAAAGGACTGAATCAAAATGCTACATTTGATAGCGCCTCTGAAAATGATGATAGCGGGCAACTTCAACTACGTCATTATAGTCAGTAATCCAAAGACATCATTCGGAAAATGGGGTATAATTTCAAATTTGGCCTCAATGGTGGTAAAGGTAGGCGAACTCCTATTCGCATACCTGTCCCGAAAGGAAAGTTGTTACAATATTACAACAAAATAAAACATAGGTTAGGCTATACTTCGCCAATATCAACCCCAGATGTTTCTGAGTTTGATAAAGAAGAACGGTCTAACTCTTCTGATTCTTTGTCATGGGATTCAGACACCAGCATAGGTCATGTCCATCGAGTGACTATATCTTCCAATATGGTAACCACTGAGTTATCAGAGGACGATGGCGACTTCACCGAGACCCCTAAAACTGATCCTTGGGCACAAAGGATGGATACTCAATGGGAACTTTGCTTCAAACAATGTGAACCACCCACTGAGAATCAATTGGTCCAGATTGACGTCGGAGATGAAGCTTCTCCAAGGCCAATCTTTATCAGCAAAAGTCTTCCAAAAATGGACAAGCAAGAGCTGATCCAGTTCATCAGAGAATAAATTAACGTATTCACCTGGAGCTATGAAGATATGCCGAGATTGGATCCTCAGATTGCTACTCACAAGCTCAACTTTCTGCCAAATGCTAAGCCAGTCAAACAACAACAACGTCGATTCTGACATGATATGATGGATGCCATAGAAGCTGAAGTCAAGAAGCTCATCGCTTACGACTTTGTCAGAGAGGAACAACATCTAGACTGGGTGGCTAACGTCGTCCCGGTTATGAAGAAAATAGGAAAGGTCTGAGTCTGCATCGACTTTAAAGACCTTAATAAATCTTGTCCCAAAGATAAGTTCCCTCTTCCGATCACTAATGTCATGATCAACAATACCTACAGGTTCGAACGAATGTCTTTTATAGACGAATTCTTCGGATATAATCAGATCAGAATGAACCCTAAAGATGAAAAACATATATCTTTCCGCACTCCTTTAGGAGTCTACTGCTACACAGTCATGCCAAACGCTGGTGCCACCTCTTAGCGGGCCATGGGCACCATCTTTCACAAACATTTACGGAAGACAGTAGAATGCTATGTTAACGATATTGCTGTCAAAAGTCGTTTGAAGGATATCACATCCAAGACTTAAGAACTATTTTTGATCTAATGCTCCAGCATCAACTCAAGATGAATCCTACCAAGTCATTTATGGGAGTCTCTAGTAGAAAATTCCTCGAATTCGTTATTACCTCTAAGGGTATACACGTTGACCCCGAGAAAGTCAAAGTCATTCAAGAGATGCGTCCTTTACGCAACCCAAAAAAGCTACGAGGATTCCAGGGATGGCTTGCGTGCATCAGGAGATTCATCTCAAATCTCTGTGGACGCTGCAAACCGTTCACTTAATTGATGAAGAAAGGTGTGTCTTTCGTTTGGACAGACGAATGTTAGCAAGTATTTGAAGACATAAAGAGGTATTTGATGAACCCTCTAGTCTTAGTTCCTCCAATCATAGGAATACCCTTCCTGATGTATATTCGAGCAATGGATCACTCTCTGGGTGCCCTACTAGCCCAGAAGAACAAGGAAGGCCATGAGCAAGCAATTAACTATCTCAGTCGTACAATGATCAGTGCTGAACATCGATATAGCCTGGTAGAAAAAGAATGTCTAGCCTTGATGTTTGTTGTTCAGAAAATACGGTATTATATCACGGGCCAGACCATTCATGTCATCTCTAGAGTCAATCCTCTATGTGTTTTGATGAAGAAGCCCAGTACACTCAATTCTAGACTCGCTACATGGGCTATATTACTATCACAATATGATATGGTCTATGTCCCATAAAAGTCTGTTAAGGGTGAAGCCCTAGCTGACTTCTTAACTGTCCATCCAATCCCTGAAATGTCTAAACTTTACGATGAAATTCATGATAAAACTCTGGAATCTAACATGACTTCAGAAGGAATACTTGCTTGGTGTCTATTCTTTGATGGAGCATCTAGAATTGGACCTAACAATATTATTGTCGCTGGAGTTAGGATCGTCCTTGTATCACCAGAAGGGCTAGCTATTCAAAGAGCCTATTCCCTGGACGAGCCATGCTATAACAATGTTGTTGAATACAATGCCCTACTCATCGGTCTCCAATTAGCTAAATAGTTGTATATCGAATATCTTGAAGTATACGAAGACTCTAAACTAATTATCAAATAGGTTAAAGGCACGTATGAAGTTCGACATCTTGATCTCATTCCATAGCAGGAAGCAACAGTCAAATTGGCTACATCCTTTAAAGGTTTCTTTATTGACCATGTACGTCGAGCATGCAATACAGAAGATGACACACTTTCTAATCTAGCAGCAGTATTAACGATCCATATGAAAAGACAACAGTTGATCGTCATCACTGTTCGACATGACAAAAGGGTGAACGAACTTTTTGTATTATGAACGTAAAAAAGAGTACAATCGATTCTTATGCGAAGAAATCTAAGTACAAAAGTTTTTGGGAAAGTGTGACAGTGGAGATCGAGCACTATAGCAGCTCCTTTACTCCGTTGACGATCCGATGCTGATATGAGACTTGCTCTAACTTTCTAGTGCCTTTGATGGAACTCTAGGATTACCGATCAGGAGGATGCCGAAGTTAAAGATTTTGATAATTCTGTAGATCTTCTTCCCCTTGTCGATGCTCTTGTTGGAGGAAAAACCTCTCCTATTTATAGGAGAGAGGGGCACATATGCGATGTGTATTAGGGTTTCAAAATATGAAGGAATCTTCAGTCCTTGTACGGTGTGAGCTTCTGTGGGGCTGACACGTGGCAGGTGCTGAGATTTCCCTCAAACGAGATCTCTGGTAGTTATCAAAATAATCGAAGGAGGTGACACGTGGCGTATGCCGATTTGCTTGTTCAGATCTAGCCGAACAAATCTTGGGATTTCATCTTAGATTTATATTCTGTGTAATCTTCGTCTGAAATTTAAATCAATCTGCATTTATCAACTTGATCAATCCTAATCCTATCTTTAAGAGAGCCAGTTTAAGCAAACCGATTGGGTGGGACCATGCCGTCTGTGCTTTAGACAAGGCTGGCTGCGCTTCTGGAGAGATGAGTAGACTGTCCTTCTGGAGACGACAGAACCTCTGTGCTTTAGGACGACAAGTGGACTATGTTTCGAAGACAACATGGCCTCTGTGCTTTTAGGGGCAACGAGTAGGCTATATTTTGGGTAAAGTCACTATGCTTTAGGGCGACGAGTAGGTTGCGCCTTCAAATAGACCATTTTATTATGCTTTAAAGTAGCAGTCAGGCTTGTGCTGGAGGCAAGCGGTGTCCTCCAAGTCTCTGACGAAAGGTAGTTAAGCTTCTGGGTCGGAGCAGAGTGCTGCGCCGTTGGAGTTGAGGTGGTGTGAAAACATCACCAGTCTACACCTAAGGTTGGCGCAGGAATGCAGCTGCGCCTCTGGATTGAGGGCCTTGGCTTTGAAGTCTTCTTTCAAAGAACAATGAATGATCGCTCCTTAATGAACGACTCCCTCTTAATTGCCACCGTTATTTGGGGAATTTCAAGGGGTCCTAGGATAGTTTAGGACTTAGTCGAATGAACTTTATTTAATGGTGTTCATCGTGCTGAGTCCTAGGTTCATCCCATTAATATGGGAATTTTGACCGTCGGCCATGTGGCCTGTGTTTTGGACCACTCCCGCCCTATATAAAGGGGGAGTTTCTTCTGAAGAGTCACGTCTTCTTCCTGGCACCGTTCACCACCATGTTGGATCTAGACTTAGCTTTGAGCGGCGGTTGGCCTTGCTTAAGTCAAATTTTGGTTGAGGATTCGTTCGTTCAAAGGGGCTATGCCTTCAAAGAAGAGCTGCTGATGAGTCTTGTAATATGCTGAAACGCTTTTCATGAGGAGCTCGAACCTGGGCGACGCCTTGGAGGTTTTCGAGGTCTTGACGACCTAGCTTGTGGGTGGATGACTAGCCCAAAGAGCCACAGGTTGTGCTCTGACCTGCCCATTCTAGACTTTTGAGACCTTCTGTGCCTTCTGGAAACCCGGGACAATTACTGCTTCCGAAAGTTGCTCGCTTCAGTCGAGTAGCTGATGCACTTTTGAAGGGTTGTGCCCACAAGAAAGTCAGAATACACTTCAATGGGGGATCAATCTTCCAGTATGCGTACCAAAAAGAAGGGAGACTACACTTTGACGAAGACTAAACCCCTTGTAGACTCCTCTAGGCTTTGCTGAATCTGTAATCGATCTTTTGTAGAAGAAGTAGGATTAATCTTTTACGTATAGCCTTGATGAATCTATACTAGATCTTTGTAGGCATAATAATAACAAAACTTCTTTCCATAGCTTCTATTGTCTTTTTAATACTCGGTCTGCGCCTTTGTATCATCTGCGCTGCGGTGGAGGAATGTTATCAGCTGAGATTTTTCATGCTTCTACAATCACTTATAGGGAATTATTCTGTTTCGAGAATAATTTGAATATTGAAACTAGTAATTCAGTTGAAGTTTGTACTACTAGCGAAGACTGGAGGGCTCCTTTCATCGACTTCGCGGTACATGACATCCCGAAGATCCTAAAGAAGCAATGACAATCTGTCGACGGTCGCTTCGATTCTAATACAATCATTCCTCTAAAATACTATATCGATGATCATTTGACGGTATGCTCTTACGTTGTCTTACGGAAGATGAAGCAAAGCAGATACTACGTGAAGCTCATGACGGTG
Organism: Iris pallida; assembly: GCA_029216955.1. Lineage (NCBI taxonomy): Eukaryota > Viridiplantae > Streptophyta > Magnoliopsida > Asparagales > Iridaceae > Iris > Iris pallida. The sequence goes on from JANAVB010003930.1 coordinate 7,123, forward strand.
TCTATGGTAACGGACGCGATTAAGTATGCGAGGAAATGCTGAGCATGTAAAATTCATGCAGATTTCATTCACCAACCATCAAAATTCCTGCATCCCACTGTAATATCTTGGCCCTTTGAAGCTTGGGGCATGGATGTCATCGGTCCTATCAATCCGCCCTCATCGCGAGAACACCAGTTTATCCTGGCTATAACCGATTACTTCTAAAAATAGGCAAAAGCTATACCCTTAGCTAAAGTCAAAAGAAGCAGTGTCATTAGCTTCATCAAACATCATGTAATATATCCATTCGGTGTTCCTCAGCGAATCATCCATGACAACAGACCTCAATTTGTCAGTCAGAAATTTACTCGATTCTGTGATGACAATCGAATCAATAATGTCACTTCTATAGCGTATAATCCCGCAACTAACGGTTTAGTTGAAGCATTCAACAAAATGATTATCAAGATTTTTCAAGAAATTTGTTTCTTCTAATAAACGCAACTGGAGCAAAAAGCTTGGAGAATGTCTATGAGCATACCGTACTACCGTATGCACCCCGACTGGCTGTACACCTTTCTCTTTAGTGTATGGATGTTAAGCTATTTTGTCGTTAGAAATTCAAATTCCTTCTCTAGGAATAGCTATTGCCAATGAAATCACAGTAGAAAACAATGATCGTCTTCGACTTCAGGAGATTGAAGCACTCGACGAGAAGCAGCTACTAGCTCAACAACACATCGAGTTATACCAAGCCCGTATCTCAAAAGCCTTCAATCGTAAAGTTAAAGTACGAGCATTTCAAAAAGGTGAGTTGGTCCTTACTGTCAGACGTCCTATGACTATCACGCATATAAACAAGGGCAAATTTGAGCCGAAGTGGGAAGGTCCCTATATTGTAAGCAAAGTTTTTTCAAACGGAGCTTATCAACTAACCGAGATGGACGGCCGAATCGCTATGATGCCTATCAATGGCAAATTTTTGAAGAAGTATCATATTTGAAAGTGTGTACTATGTCTTCCAAATATTGTACATATCTCAAATCTTCGAGTTATTATCTTTTACTCACCACAGATAATAAATCTTCAAAAATTCCCAGTGGAGTCTACCCAGAATTTACGATACATCCTCAACAGATTAATCCATAACATCTACTACATCATTGAAAGCATCATCTTTTAAAACCCAGCTATTTTAAAAGATATCCTATTCCTGAGTCCTAGTTGACCCAAGGATAATCAATAGATATATGAATTCACATCCATATTACCTCTGAATTCTGCTATCTACAACAACGACTTGTCACGTCCACATTACCTCTGATAGTGTCATCCCAGAAATGACAATATCTCAAAAATTATATTCTGTCATGTCCATATTATCTCTGAATAGATATAATGAGTATTGTTATTTTAAAAAAATATATCACGTCCAGTATCTTTGAACATATTTCTTACTTCTACCTATTGCTTGTGTCTTAAACAGATACATAATAAGTAATAGAGCCATAAAAGTCCATCAATTCTTCATTCCATGCAATATTATGCAAACACAAAAAACTATTACATTCACCTAAAAAATGTTCAAAACAAAGAAGTTATTACGTTTCATTCTTAAAAGACGATTTTACTTTGGAGGCTGGGTGCTAAGATCTGTAAACGTCTTCTTCAAAGATTTAGCTCGCTCTACCCTGGAGGTAATTACTCTTATCCTGGCCAAATCTCTCCTGGACTCTGGTTGTAAAGGTTGCAGTGATGTAACTTGGCATTCTATCTCTGCACCCCGAACTTGGAGAAAGTCATTCCGTTGCTGAATCAGATCATCCAGACGACTCGAGACAACTTGCGATAATTCAAGCACTTCTTCCTGACTCTTTTTAGCTGTCGTGACCGATGCACGAAGCTTGGCCATTTTAGCTTCTAGCTCTTGGAGGCGAGCTTGACTTTCAGTTTCTTCTTTTTTTTTCTCTACTGCCCCAGTATTGTAAAGCTCAATGGAAGAAGTAGCCTCAACAATGCTTGATTCTATCTCTCTAGATCGTATCGAGAAGGAAACTATAGAATTGTTTAGGGTGACTTGTCGTTCTTTATATTCACGAGCTATAGCCTCACACTCTGCATCTACTAGTCGTTGTATATTGCCTCTCGTCAGTTCTTGATAAGATCTGATAGGATCTTCAAGCTCATTTAAGATCTGCACCAGGAAATTGACCTCCTTTCAGTATCGCCGAGACCGCGTATGGCTTCAATTACAAAAAGTTGTTCTCCTTAATAAATCGTAAGGATGTGCTTCTCTAGGGCCATTTCTACCAAAGTGCTCAAGGAAGTGAAGAAGGCACTCGTATATGTTTCGACAATGATATTGGTCATCGCTGATACACCAGGTGTTGCCACCTACAAGAGCTCCTCCTTCTACAGAAGATGGAGGAATCACAGCTTGCATGCCAGGAGATTTTGGTGCAGGCATCCTAGAAGAGCTTTCTTCCATGGTATAAGTCCCCATGTCTAGGGGAGCCATAGTAGAGCTAAGGCTAAAAGCGGTAAAAGTCAACAGGACTTTAATGATTGTCCCCCACATGACCTGCTGCAATCCAAAAGCAAAATCATTATATCATACAACATCAAAGGAGCAACGGTGAATAAAGTTAAAAATTACCTGATCCCAGTGACATATATGGAATTTCGTAAGGCGTGATATCTCATTCTGTAACGAGCCTCACCATGGTGTTATCAGATACAGCCGTTTGACTGCTTCCAGCCTCCAGCCTCCGGGCCTTTGGATACAAAATGGCTACTTTCAGCCTCCGACTCAGCTTGGCCTCCTAGGGCCACCACTTCTGCCCCTTCCATCTCAAAGACTTGTTCAGCAGGGGTTTAGATTCCTTCCACATCAATATAAGGGTTTTCATCATCCCAGTTTCTCCGAGATTTTTAGTGAGGTCTTCACCATCCTCCTTATCATCAGGGTTTTTATCACCCTCAATATCTTTAAGACCTTCAGCAAGGCTTTTATCATCTCCTTTATCATCATCACCTTCATCATCATCTGGGCTTTTGTCGCCCTTAACTTCATCATCAGAATTCTTATCGCCCTGCGCTTCGAGATTCTGATTATCATCTTTAGGGCTCTGATGACCCTCATCTTCAACAGGGTGCTCTTCACCCTCAACAGTGATTTGGCCATCCTTGGTCGTCAAGTTTTGATCTTTGTAGGTCTCCATTGGATTTTAGCTTATTTCAGTTTTATCAGATCAGATGTAGCATTTATGGGATCTTCCTCGATCAGCTCATCACGAAATCGCAACCATTCAATGCTTCTATCATCTCTTTGTCTTCTTGAGAGAGTGTAGGAGTTTGGACTGTAGAAGGAACTGGGACATCCAGAATAATATCTTTTAAGGTTAACATTTCTTTAGAACTGTGACCCCTAGAGCATCATCAGTAGATGGCGACAACGTCACACCTGCTGCATCAAGTGTAGACAGAGGAATGGTGATATTTACAACTACTGGTTCTGAGATAAGAACCGAAGGAGTGTCCGCTGTAGCAGCTGGAGCTGGAGCACTATTTTTGGGGTCTCTGCAAATAGAAAATATATATCAACACAAATGCCCCATATGTTAACATCCAATAACTCTTGTTAGATTGAAAGGGTAAAAGTATCACCTTTTGGAGACAGTGGATCCTGCGACGGTAGTGACGTCGACGGTAGTGACGGTTCTGGTTGACCAGGAGATTGCTTCGGTACTGATGGAGTAGGCAAAGTTATTTTTCTGCTGTAAAACTTTGGTTGCCAACAATTTTCTCCTCGTTTTGTGTTTGAGCGGATTGGAGGTGATCCCTCAGTTCCAGAAGGTTCATCCTGCACATCCGGCCCTCTACTAGTCCCTTGAGTAGAAATTCTACTTTTTTTTTGGGATTGGAGAAGGGTTGCCCCTGTTCACCCAGAGGAGAGTCCTGCTTCCATTTGTCGTGTTTGAGATATCGTCCTTGCTACAGGCTGTTCAGCGATAACAACTGCTTTTTTTTCCTTCCTTCGAGCCTTAGGGGGAGAAGAGGGTTCATCTGGGACATATTGAGCAGATGAAGCTTCAGTTTTCTGTCTTTTTTAGTCCCTTTTACGAGGGATTTCCTTTCCTCTCTTCTTGAGCGTAACATATAGCGCATCATGAACTTCATCGGGGAAACCAAAAGTGTAGCTTCTAGCGGCTCATCAGTAGGGGCAGCCTCTATGAATTCCAGAGTAATCTTGGCCCCTGCTCGCGACCTTCTAACACTAACAAAACTATCAGACAAAGAGAAGCCTTCGAAAAGGTATTGGCGGAAGTATAAATATTTGCGTATGTATATAACATACGTGGACCCGCTTCAAAAGTAGCAGAGGGCATCGTGAATGTAGCCTTAGTGCTCATCGCACTGTAGTACCTCCATCATCTAGCTCCATCGATCAATATCCAAAAGCTTTCAGGCAGGTGGTTGCGTTTCCAACATGCATTTGATCGTAGCCGAATTAGAGAGCAAATCGGCTGGGCAGATATGGCTCCAAAAAATACTCACCCTCAAACCGATATACTAGGTGAGAAGGTCTGATCATCTTTAACCACATGAAAGCAACTGGAGGTGGACGAGTGTAAACTCCCTCTTTATTATATTAATATATATATATTTATATATATATATATATTATATATATATATATATATATATAATATAATATATATATTAAAATATATATATATATTATATATTAAAATATATATATATATATAATATATTTTATTAAAATCTATATAATATATATATATATATTATATATATATATAT
>JANAVB010003931.1:0-30030 GCA_029216955.1 Iris pallida
GGCGTGGGGGAGTCGGGGATGGTGACGGGGGATTCTGGGTCGGGAGTTGGCCGGAGCCAGGGGCACTGTGGTGGTGGCGATGTGGATATTGACGGGGCAGGGCTGTGGACATGGTGGAGAGGGAAGGAAGAGATGGCAGTGATGGTGGTCATGACGGGGTGTCGGGATGATGGCGGATGAAACGTTGGCAGTTGGCGAGCGGTCAGGGTGCTGATTACAGCGAGGGTTAGGATAGGGATAGGTTGTCTTGGTGTCAGCGTGTCCTGTAGGACACCGAACATGGGAGAGGGTTGATGGATGTGTCCGGGATTGTCGGACACATAGTAAAAATATAAAAGAAAAATAGTGGAAGGGGTCGTCGACACGGACACGATGCACATGGTTGTGGTAAATTTTGGAGAAAATTTGTGGATGACAAATAATAGGAAGGAGTACCTGCCTATTTATAGGATGTGAGAATTCCCCTTTAGGATAAGGCTTGTGGGGATTTTAAATCCTCCTAGATAATTTACTTATTTAATTTAAACCAATCGATCCAATCAAAAATCAAATCCAAATAATTCCAATCATAGATAAATCTTCATCCTTTATTTTAAACTATTTAAAATAAATCAAATCAATATTTAAATTGCCATATTTATTTACAAAATATATTTTCTAAAAATACTTATAATATTAATTTCGAAAAATAATAAATATTTTTAAATATCCTTTTTAAATAAAAAAAATCAATATAAATAAATTTTTAAAAACGATAATAATTACTAAACTATTTGAAATACCTTTTTAGTAAGTTAAAATAATTAATAAAATAAATTCATAAAATTTTTGACACATAAATTACATCTTACGTATTTGCATGAGAGAGTATTTTTATGAAACATAGTTTTTCCAAATCGCCAATAAAGTAAATTCGCCTATTTATAAAGTCAAATAATATATATATTTTTTTTTGAAACTTGCTGCGGTGCTTTTCACAATCTTAATTAATTAAAAATAATTACTATATATTTTGAAACTATAGAATGGAAAAATGTTTTTAACAACATATGTACGCTAGCACTTATTCGCACTCATCGAGCAATTACGAAAACGAATCTCGCGCGCTACGTTAAATACGATTACGCGACGTACAATACAAAATTTTAAATCAATACCAAAAATAAAAAAATACAGTAGAAAATTTAGGGGTTTTACATAGGGTGACAGGAAAAACAAGTTATGTGTGGTTCAAACTGTCATGAAACCAAATTCCAATCAAACTCAATTTCGAAATCACCATTTCAGTTAAACTTGTTTTTAACTCTCAAAATCATTCCAACCCATAAGCCACTACACAAATCAAATTACATATCTATCATTCCTTAGTTAAACAGAAAAGAAGATCAACAATTAAGAAACCAGTTCAACAGAAAAAAGAAATGGAAATCAAACTTAGTTAAGTTCAACAATTCTTCAATTTCTGAAACTCTCCATTTTCAGTTCAAACCCAAATCTACAGCTATGTGGGGATATTAAAAACAGTGAGGAAAACCAACAACAATGAATTGAAGGGTTAGCAAAGGAGGTACGGATACCAGGAATGTATCAGAACAAGTGCTGTGCACACTTGTTAACCCATTCGAATCCTCAAGATTCACATCAAAACTTAAACCAACATGTAAACCTAATTAACCCTAGATAATACATCACATTTAGAATCTAAACAACAATTAAAACACAGTTAAAAGCATTCAAATCGAAATAAAAAAAACAGAAAACAAAACTGACACTGAACTACACAGTGCAAATTCAGTGCACAGGCAAAATCGTGTCCGACATGACACGAGGGGTCGAACCACTTGGAGGAACCCGTGTCAGTCGTGGACACAGCACGTGTGTCGAATCTCGTGGGTCGAGGCGCTGTGTGCACAGAGCAGTGCTGCCCGAGTAGCAGGGCATGCCACCTGCCCGTGCACGCGTGTGCACGACCGCGTGTACGTATCCAAAACCGACACGACACGACACGAAGACGTGTTCAGAACACAAGAAATGCACAAGCAAGATCAAATCCTAATTTCCTATTCAAACACAATCCTAAAATTAGGTCGAAATGTCCTTTGAGGCATTTCACCAAACACCTACGCACATGGGTTGATACGCGTCCGATACGGACACGAAACCTATGGGGCTCGACACAAAACCAATGTAACCACTTAGGGGACTCCTAGGGCTTCCTGAATATGTAAGCAAATCGAAATTTCATGGATGGATGAGGAATTTACCTATACTTGAACTTTCAATAAGAACCCCCTTCAATAACTCTTCTCCTTGATGTCCCAATCCAATCATGCCACCACAAACTGAGATGAAACTTCAATAGCAGCAAGAGTGGGTGTATTAGAACCTAATGGAGAAGATTTGAATGAAAAAGGAAATGGAATGGAGTTCTTAGGGATTAAATGATGTAGAAACAAACCTTTCCTCAAGCTTGTGCTTTCCTAAAAAGAGGCAACCCTAAAAACTAGGAGAATATTTATAGGGTGTTGTTCCCAATGATGATATGGTGGCTGGCCACTTAGTCTAGGGCTTAGGTTTTAGGAATTTGTCTTGGGCTTTGGGCCTAGTCATTAAACAAATGACTTAAAAATCACAAGTCATGACTTGTGGTCAAATCTTTCTATTCAAAACTCAATATCCTTAATGGTTTTCACTAACTAGAGTATGGTTGACCTAACTTAACCTAGGATCTCATATCTAGTCAAGTCCAACTTAACTAGGGTTAGGTCACAAAGTCAAAGCTAGTCAAAGTCAACCTAGTCAACCCTCAATCAAACAATTCCAAAATAAATTCTAAAAATTCCCAAAAATTCAAATAAATCCTAAAATGACCAAAGTATCCTCTAGACTAAAATGTACTAATCAAACACCCTAATCACATGGCTAGGCTCTAGGTCAACAGTCTCCAAGGTTACACTAGTCAACACCAAAATCATAAGTCATGATTTAAATAGTTTAAAAATGATTAAAAATTACCAAAAATCATATTATTAAATAAATATCATAATTAAATAAATTAAAATACAAAATTTCAAAATTACCCTTATTTTAGAAAACTGGGTGTTACAGAAATGTTCTTAGATTTTCGTAATTCATAATCCTCCAAGCATCTCTGTCAAGCACCTTCTTTGAAGTGTTGCTAGAAACGTCGTTTTTACAATTGTTTCATTTTTTCAGTTTTTCATCAAAAATCGCTCTGGGACTAACAATTTTCATAGCATTTAAAATTGTTGCAGTATATCGGTATTGTCGGTATTTGCGCCCCAACCACTGGAAGATCATACATGAGCTTCCGAAGTCATTCTGTTTGCTCTGCTGCGGTATCAAGTGCAAAAAACTCAGATTCCATGGATAACCGCGAGAGCATAATCTGCTTCTTAGACTTTCATGATATAGCAGTCCAACCCATTGTAAAAATGAATCCACCTGTAGACCTCTCGCTCTTCACCTCTGAACACTAGCTGGCATCACTGAAGCCTTCCACTACCGACGGATCTCCGCTGTAGTGTAGTGCATATGTCTGAGTCTTCTTGAGATATCTCATAACCCGTTTCACAGCTTTCCAGTGCTCAATGTCTGGGTTGCTCGTGAAACGACTCAGCATTCCCACGACGAAAGCTATGTCAGGCCTTGTGGCAGTAGTAGCACACATCAAACTCCTGATAACGCTTGCGTACTCCAGCAGCCTGACGCTTTTCCCTGAATTAGGCTTCAGCTTCATATTACACATGTAAGGCGTATGGATCCTTGGAAGATCCTGATACCCGTAGTGTGTGGTCATCTTCTCAATATAATGAGACTGTGAGAGCGCTAATCCAGTGTATGTCCGGATGATCTTGATCCCTAAGATCACATCAGATTAAGTTTTAAAATTACGCCCCGGGACTAACAATCTCAAAGCTTAATTAAAAGATGGAAAACTTTCGTGTTTCGCTAGTCAATCCTAACTTCTCAAAGTTAGAGCAATTTGATGGTGAGCACTATCAAATCTGGAAAAGAAAGGTTTTCCTCAATTTTCAGTTCTCTGATGTTGATCACATGCTGTTTGAGGAGGAACCTACTGTTCCAGAAACTGGATCTGCAGCCACAATTTCTGCGGCTACTAAGAACCAGGCCAAGTGGAGAAGGGATAATAGCATTTGTAGGCTTATGATCCTAAATGCTATAGAAGATTCCCTTGTAGAATCTTATTCAAAGAAGACTATTGTCAGAGAGATTTGGGAGTCTCTGGAGAAATTGTACGAAGATGAAAAGAACCGCAGGAAGATATTTTTAGTTGAAAAATATCACAAGTGGTTCTTTGAAGACGAGAAGCCAATGTTGCCGCAGGTGAAGGAGTTCCTGAAGCTGCGACAGAAGTTGGAAGACGAGGTGATGCCCCTCTCCGACAAGTTTGTAGTTGGAAAGATCGTTTCGAAGCTCCCTACTGGGTGGAGCAAGTTCTATGCAAACAAGCATAGAAAGAAGTTGGAGGTCAGTCTGGAAGATCTCCTGCATGTTGAGGACCAGACGCGGGCTCAACTGAAGGTGGACGCACTGTCCAAGCAATTGGCTAATGCTAATTTGGTTCATACCAAAGAACCAAGGGAAAAGCATGTAGTGCCCCATCCCGCTTAGTCAATCAAAAAAATCGGAACGCCGACGATGTTCGGACTTAGCCTTGCAACGGCTGCTCGAAGACATCGCTTGGTCGAGGCGACTCCTCGCTCAGGTGGGATAGTTTCGGTGAACTCGCCTCATCTTAGCCTTCACATAATAAATCGCATGTTTTTAACTTGCACAAGTAGGCTTGATAATAAAAGAGACTAATCCACATAAATAAGGGAATAATCCCGATAGGTCGAATTGAGTTAGAATATGAAAAGGTCCAACGGTCGGCTTAGAGTTGGTGCACAGCGTGCTTTGAAAATGACACTAGGTCCTTCGTCCCGTGGCTTGAGAGAAGGAAAAGTTGGTCTTCGCCATAAGCTAAGAGTTAGCCTAAGTCATAGGCATCGTCTGCATAACGCTTGATAAAGCATGCACGATTCCACGATACAAGGCTTGGCATAGCCTTTGCTCGTCCCTCGGGTTAAGTTGTAGGCTTGAGTAATGTTAGGCAAAGTTATGCCGGTCGACCTAAGTCATTCCAAGTGCTGTCCCGCTCTTTCTGCGGTTTTCAAGTTAAATAGTCCCACGATCCCAAGGCCCGTCATATAAAGATTGCATTGCCATGATTTGGCAGTATACCATAGCCTTGACAGCGTTTATGTATTCGAGATGGGCTGGAGTCCGCTCGATACGTAGCTGTCTTGCACACGCGCTCGCGTCCGAAAAGCGGGTGCGGGTCGTGACAGATGGTATAGCTATTTATGCAGCTTAATAAAACGTAAGCAAGCAAATGATAATTTCTCCTAATTTAGTCAAGATTAGATAAATTAAAAGTATGCCATGACACATTCTTCTGGAATGATGCGTTAGAACGTTCTTCGAGAACGATGATGCAATATGTTCTTCTAGAACGATGCTTTACGACGTTATTCTAGAACGATGCTTTACGACATTCTTCTAGAATGATAATTCACGACGTTCTTCTAGAACGATAATTTGTCTTCTTCACATCTCCCCCTAACGTCGGAAGTTATGTCTTATTAACGTGACAGATCACAGAAATATTCTATCACAAAAATATCTCATGTTTAGAAGATTTAATAATCTAAGAAAATAAACATAATAATTTACAAAACATAGATGCCAATATTACAGTTTCAGACAATACCAACATAAGCCATCTAAAATAGATGCAATTCAAAACTATGCTACTAGTTATTCATATACAATCTTCAGGATTTATGGCTTTTAAAAAAAAAACTTATCCTTGAGATCAAGGATGTATGCTGCAATTTGGTAAGTAATGATCACACGAATTAGTTATAATAATTTTACAATCATTGTCCCAAAATATCTTAGTCGAAATATCTTATTCGACCATGTCACAGATTAAAAGTTATAGGACCAATCGGCTTCTGGCTCACAATGGACCCATAGGATTGAGCTTCTGGCTCAACGTAGTATATATATGACTTGACAACCCTAATGTGAGTAACGTATATCCATAGTGAATAGCTGGATAATATTTCTAGGACAACTTCTGGTTCTCTAGACTAGTGGTTTACACAAAAAGTTATTTCACTTGTCCAACATTTTAATATGAGACCCATTTTTTTTACTCGCAAAAAGTCTTATGGAATAATGAAATTATAAAACAATTTGTATATGTGGGTGGGTCTATTGGGTAAAATCAAGTGGGCTCTGCCGGAGCCTTCAATATTATGACCATGTCTAGCTATTATGGATACTATTTTGATACTAGTATTCTTGTTAGAAGAAAAGATTCCATTCTTAATGATGGTGTTGGGACGAATCACTATCAGTCATGCATAAGATGTCTCTATCTAGTTTTTCCATGAAATCCAGTTTCTAGATACGACAATGTCTTATCAAAAGTTACAAATAAAGATATTATTAATCAATAGTAATCTAAACATAGACTTCATGTCTATAATAGTTGGTAGGATAATAATGCATCCGTAGTAACTCTACGGATAGAACAACCGTATATCACCAACTTTAAAATTTCTAATTTAAGAGGTTTGCAACTTTAAAATCCTACTATAAAATATCAACATCCATGTACTAGATTTCATCTCTTAAAGCATTATAATTGTCATCATGGAACTAGTCATCTATAGATTGGTGATGCGTTCATATTATGTATCATTCCAATCTCTTATGGATATATTTAAGCATATAAGCAACAATTTGCAATATCTTGGTGTGAATTAATCATAAGCTTGAATAATACGAAGCATATTAAAGCTAAACTGATAGCATATCAAAACCCCATGAATATATCGTGAGTCTCATTTAGGCATTCCACAAATGTCCTTCGGGACTTGTGATAATGAAATAGTGGATAACAATAGTTCACCTTCAGAAGCTTGTGTTTTTGTGTCCAGTGAAATCAATAATAAAAAATAGGGATTCTCATAACTCATTGAAATTTATTCTAAACATAGAACTCCAGGTCTATAATAACTTATAATATCAAACCATGTAGAAAAATAAATAAATATAGAACATGATGATCGTTTAATACCTAAATGGATGGCCAAGATCGTCCCTCAAAGATCTGATAGTAGGGCTCATAATTCAAAAATATTCCTGATTGATTCTATAAAAATCGAATTCTAAATATTCAGAGGATGCTAAATAAATGGTCTATAACATTTCTAAAAACAAGAGACTCTTAGCTCTGCAATATTTCTCAAAGAATAAAATTGATGAAGAAGAGTTGATAAGCATGCAACTAATTAAAGATTAAATACTAATTAATAATAATTATTCAAGTTTATCAAGTTTAATCATTAAGTTGCCTTTTTATCCGTTTTTTCACTTGCTAAGAGAAGAGTGTACGTAGTATGAGTTCTTATGGTTGCTTAATAAAACATTCCTGATGCAGATGAATATATTTCTTATGATGACTCACTGGCATGATTTTTTTTAAAATTAATCATGGCAGTAAACAGAACTTCTAATCATGCTTTCTTCATACAGAGAAACTAAACAAACAAACAAACAAACTACACCAAAAGAAACTACACCAAAACCACATGTTAATCATTATTGGCCATATATGAGTTTAGATTCAAATAGAGAAAAATACTTCTCACCAATATTAGATGTAGCATCATACATCTAAAGTCTTTGAGGGTGGATGCCTTCTCAGTTGTCAATTGTCATCGTCTCTATACACCGGTTCTCGACTATATAAATACACAATAGACAGTCCTACTAGACATGTCCATACCTTGCTTGGAGGATAAATAGCCACCGGTATAGTTTTAGTCCTTGTGGTCGTCCAAGTCTGGCTTGACGTTCTTCTTGGGTAAAGCATGGTGCTGATAACGTGTTGTGAAAATGAGAAAAAAATATATATATATTGATAGCTAGAAATCTGTACGTAGCTTTTATCGTTGATAACATATATAGAGGGAATGAGATAGAGAGGTTGTTGTGGGTATGGATAAGGGCATCCATATTTGGATTTATCCAAATCACAACAAAAATAAACTTAACAAAGTCAAAAATAAGTATATAAAAATAGGGGTACATTTAACAATACCCATAATAATAATAATATAACAAGATTGATACAATATGTTAAATTCTTTATCCCAATATTCAACCTCACAAATTACAAATATGAAGACAAAAGGAACGACGAGATCGCTCAGCACTGTGTGCAACGGACAATCTCCCTGAATGAAGCATACAATTATACTTGAACGAAAATTTTCTCTCCAACTATCTTGAAGTACTGTGCCAGCCTACGAGCGAAGCACAAACTTCCTCGTAGATTTGGTAAATTATCTCCTTAAATCTCATAATTTAGGTTTTAAAAAAATTCCTAAATAAGTTTTATCCCAATCCTGGTCGCCGATCCTCGATCAAACGATTCAAATTTGTTAATTGAAATAACCAAACTACACTGTATATTGGCAGCACACTGACACTGTACCCAGTATACTACGGAAACACCTACAAAAGTGGTTAAAATTTTGGACAATTTGCGATATATTGAGGCCTTGTTTGGTTTAAAAAAAAGAAAAAGGAAATCTATTATTTGTTCTTTCCTTTCCATTAGAAAATTGTAATTTTTATTATTATTATTTTTCGATATTTGGAGATCCATAAAATTGGAAGAAAAAGTGAATAATTGGATGTGGAGAAGTGAATCCATGTGATGAGTGGGGGAACCATTTTTCCTCCAATTTTCTTTTTCTTATGAATCAATATACTTTCATGCTCATTTCCTTTGTCATCCAAATACATAAAATGAATGATTTTCATTTTTCAAGGTCTTTATTCCGCAAACCAATTACGGCCTAACAATATAACACCTCTATATTAGGATTAGTGATGGTCTTTCCTGCTCTTCATCTTCCCTTTGTGGAGTTAACAAGGTGCGGAGTTTGGAACTTGGATCGAGTTTTTCTTGTGATGTTTTATGATAACATTTGATGAATTGAATATGATGGATTCCCACACAACGGACTGGACACAATAAAAGAAAAAAGAAGCCATGATCCGTTTTTGTCCTACCCCGATGACACGCTCCTAGCTTACGGAACTACACTACATACCGAAAACCTCTCTCTATTACTTTGAGAAGAGAAGAAAGTTTTGACCCATGAGCTACGTGGAAAATACGATACGAGATCTCGGTCTTCTTTCCTCACTCACATTCGCCTCACCGTTCCATGGGTTCGTCCAACTAGTCCTTTGAACGATAAATAGAAGAACGATTTTTTTTCTTTTCCTGGATTTCAAATTTTCGTGCACAAGCTTCAACTAAAGCAATTGGTCCATAAAAAGGGGGGGGGGGGGGGGGGGGGGGGGGGAAGGGGGGGGGGGGGGGGGGGGGGGGGAATGTGTTAATTGAAATCCAATGATAACAACTTGTACCATCCTTCCCATCGGCAAATCTTTTTCCGATAATCATTAGGAAAGATCAATATCATGCTAGGACTACTTATATTAGTAGACATAGGTTTCTTAAGGGCGCATAATCTAAGTTCTAAAATATATTTGGAAAAATATCCAAAACTAGTTTCCATAAATAGGAAACTTCTCTTTTTCTCTTCCTATCCTGGCACGTACAAAAAAATAAATTTATAACTTAGTAACCACCCAATTCATCTGGCTCTTATGGCGAGTGAGAAGAGGTATGACCTCCTTGGCTAGGCGGACCGTCTCAGGATCGAACCGCGAAGGAGGCGTGGACACCGGACCCAAATGACATGCAACGCAGCGTACACAAAGTCTCGTACATTACAGCGGGCATCTCAAAAAAAAAATAGTTTCCATAAATAGGAAACTTCTCTTCTTATTTTATTATCCTTGCACGTAAAAAAATGATATTATTAAGAAATTAGATAAAAAAAATTAAATTAAATTAATTATTTTAAGTATGATTTAAATATATTTCAATTTAAATTTGTTATAGATATATTTTTAAAATTTTGACTTGTTTAGTTAGATAATATTATGTACCTAGTTTAAATATAATTTAAATATTGAATATTATAAGATTTGTTATATATTGAGTTAAGTTTCAAATATACTTGTAAAAAAAAAATCCAAAACTAGTTTCCATATATATTTCAGTTTCCATAGATAGGAAACCTTTTTTGTTTTTGGGGAAAAAAAAATTCCTATCTATGGAAACTGAAATATATATGGAAACTAGTTTTGGATTTTTTTCTGTGCTCTCGTGCTCTAGTTTCCATAGATAGGAAACTCGTTTTCTTCCTTTCCTATGTAATATATATATATCAAACAAGTCTTTTCTGTGCTCTCGTGCTCTTTCTCTTCTCCTGCTCAAGCTCCTTCGATCAGGGAGCCGATAATGGAAGAGAGAACATACGAGTGCGGCCAAGTGAGGATGCGTCTGCAAGCACAACCAGTCCTCGCCAAGGAAGAAGAAGAAGAGGAAGAAGGCCGGGCCCCAGCGAAGGACACGGTGGTGTCCTTCGTTGCCCGCGTGGTGGACACGGAGAAGCGACTGGTCGTCCGGGAAGCGTCTATTTCTTGCCACGTTGCCGACTTCAACTTCGACACCGAGGACGGCCGGCAGGTTGCGTGGGATTTGTTGCTCTCCGTCACCTCCTCCGACGAGGAGGAGGAGGAGGAGTACGAGTGGAGCACCACAATGCCGTTCCTGGAAGAGGAGATGTTCAGCTACTCCTGCC
Source organism: Iris pallida (assembly GCA_029216955.1). Taxonomy (NCBI): domain Eukaryota; kingdom Viridiplantae; phylum Streptophyta; class Magnoliopsida; order Asparagales; family Iridaceae; genus Iris; species Iris pallida. The sequence continues at coordinate 10,833 of JANAVB010003931.1, forward strand.
GAGCTGCGGCCTGCTGCGAGGCTACGGGACACGATGTGCGCAGGGATCGAAGTCATCGCAGAAATCTGTTCGTGTCGACCTCTCGTTGTAGAGACTAGAGACTGATTACAAATTGGTTTCGAATCCATCGTATGCGTCTGTATTAGTGGTGGTTTGGGAGATTACAAATTGGAGTTTGGCAAAATTAATATTTACTATTACTTATTCTTAGAGTAAAAATAATATTTGATATATTTAGACCCAATTCTTTGTATTACTCCTTACATTGTAGATTTAAATTTGAATAAATTAATATATATTTGTTATTAGTCTATATGCTATTTTGACAAATAAAATTGTTATAATGTGTTGATAGAAAAATCTTATCGACATGTTTTCAACAAACGTAAATACTCGATATAACAAACCATTGTGTTAAGATGTATTTCTCTCCTCACTTTTTTTCTCATTCTTTTTCCCTCCCAATATTGTGGACCTTGATTCAAACTTGGTTCCATCTACGTGCATATGTTCTCAAGCAACTGTTGGTGTTTTATTCTATGAGTTGTGTGTTCACAACACTCTATTGTTAAAAGATAGTCCCACATCGAAAAATCACACAAATATGTATCTCTATATATTACTTATGAAGGAATAGAGAGATGCACATGGGTTGAGGCCCAATGGAGGGTGCCATGTGGGGGGATTTTACATAGAGGTGAGAATAAGAAACCAACTTTTGGCCAAATGAAAATAGATTTAAATCTATTGGAGCTAAGCCCCGAAGGGGCTTAGCGACTCGGACTCGGGCTCGGGCTCGGGCTTGGGCTTTTGAGGCTTAATGTGGCTTTTTGATGGCACTTTGCACTTAGCTCGTCGCAAGGCGCAGCGCATTGTGCGCTTTAGTTGCGTGGCGAGCGGGGCGTACTGAGCGTACGGGTCGAGTGGGCCGTTCAAATTATGTAACGTCCGCGGGTCTTGTGGGCTCAGATCCGGAAATGGCTCAGATCCAGAAAATCCGGATCTGGCATTAAACCAGGGCGTGCGTTCAGAGTTTGAAAAGCCCATCTCGTGCCTATAATATCAGTAGCATCTCCTCTCTCCAAGGTTACAGAAAATACACAGAGAATTTCCAGAGAGAGAGAGAGAAGTGCTGCTCCTATTCCGAGGAGTCGTCGACATTTTTGGCCAGCGTTCTAAAGTTCTCTTCGAACTTGCTGGTTCCTGGAGGCTTGTCCGTAAGGCGGATATAGCTTTGAGCGCCGGTGATCTTTCACCCCAGCAGGCTTTCTTCTTCCTCTGTTGCCTTCGAGAATACTGTGGCTTCTCTTTAGAAGTTATACGGTTCAGTTGCCTTCGAGAAATATTACGAAATCTTTTTAGATTCCCGTAATACAACATCACCTTCTTTAGGGTGTTGTTGTCGGAAACATTGTCTTTACAATTGTTTCTGAAATCGAGTTTTTCCATCGATTGTTCGTCAAGGGACTAACAATCTCAAAGCTATATCGAAAAGATGGATAACTCACGTGCATCGCTCGTCAATACCGACTTTAACAAGTTGGAAAAATTCGACGGCGAACATTTCCAAATCTGGAAACGGAAAGTAACCTTAAACATTCAACTCGTGGAAGTTGACCACGTGCTGAATGAGGAAGAACCGGTCGTTCCAACAACCGGAACCGCAGAAGTTATTGCCGCTGCTAAGTCCAAGCAGGCAAAATGGATTAGAGAAAACAGTATCTGTAAACTGTTGATTCTCAATAGCATGGAAGACTCTCTGGCAGAGTCATATTCCAAGAAGAATTCTGCCAAAAAGATTTGGGACTCATTGGGGAAATTGTACGAAGATGACGAGAATCGGTCCAAGATCTTCTTGGTTGAAAGATACCACAAGTGGACCTTCGAAGATGAGAAGGCTATGCTGCCCCAAGTAAAGGAGTTTCTGAAGCTGCGCCAAAAATTGGATGACGAGAAGATGCCTCTTGTCGACAAGTTTGTCGTTGGAGGAATCGTCTCTAAACTTCCTGCGGGTTGGAGCAACTTCTATGCAAGGATGCACCGCAAGAAGCTGGACATATGTATGGAAGATCTCCTGCAAGAGATCCATGTTGAGGACGAGATGCGCTCTCAACAGATGATGGATTCTCTGTCCAAACAACTGGCGAAAGCAAATCTGGTCCAAACCAGAGAGTACAAGGGGAAGCAGGCGGCTTCTCCTCATAAGAAGAAGAAGGACTTCACTAATCTGAAAGTGAAGGGTCCTGCTTTCAAGCAGCAGAAGTCCAAGTCCCACGTGACTTGCTTCAATTATGGCAAGGAGGTCTACTACAAATCCGAATGCAAGTCCAAGCCCAAAGAACAAGGTGAGCCTAGTAAGGTTTCTATGATTACTAATCTAGTTGCCATGATAACATAGGTTGCAACTATGGGGGCTGACTTGGACTGGTGGATAGACACTGGTGCGACCTGCCATGTCTGTTCAGACAAAGACTGGTTCGTCTCTTATGAGCCACTTCAGAAAAGGTTATAATGGCAAACCAGGCACAAGCTGAAGTACTGGGGATGGGGATGGTGGAGCTGAAACTCACATCGGGGAACACTCTGACGCTTCAAGGTATGAAGCATGTTCCAGTAATTGCTAAGAACCTGATCTCTGGAAGTCTGCTCTGCAACGCAGATTTGAGGATGGACATCAATGCTGGCCAGTTTGTGATGTCCAAGAAGGGTACATTCTTCGGGAAAGCTTTCCAAACTGAAGGAATGTACAAGATTCAGCTTGTTGTAACCCAGCATGATAATATAAATGCAATCACTTTTTTTTATTATTCTCTTGAGTTGTGGCATAATAGGCTAGGACATGTTCATTGTAAAAGGATTAACAGAATGTCTAGTCTAGGACTTATCTCCAAGTGTGGGGGTAAGGTAGAGAAATGCGAAGTATGTGCTCAGACGAAGATCACAAGGAAACCCTTTTACAGGGTCCATCGAAGCACAGATCTTCTGGAGTTGGTTCACTCAGATATCTGTGACTTCAAATAATTATCTACAAAGGCCGGGATGAAGTATTTTATTACTTTCATCGATGACTTCTCAAAGTATGCTTTCGTCTACTTACTCAAGTCTAAAGACGAAGCATTCGAGAAGTTCAAGGAGTTCAGGGCCGAGGCTGAGCGGCAAACTGGACAACAACTCAAGAGGTTAAGGAGTGATCGAGGCGGGGAGTATCGGTCTCATGAATTCTTATCATTCTGCAAAGAACATGGAATCATAAATGAGACGACGGCTCCGTACTCTCCTCAATCCAACGGAAGTAGCAGAAAGGAAGAACAGAACGTTGACAGAGATGATGAATTCTATGCTGTTGACTGCGGGTCTTCCAAAGAGCTTCTGGGGAGAAGCTGCATTAACGGCTACTTTCATTCTCAATAGAGTACCGTATGCAACTTCGGATATAACTCCTCATGAACTCTGGTTCAAAGTCAGACCTAACTTGAATGTCATTCGAGTGTGGGGGTGTCTGGCTTATGTGAAGCTCCCAGATCTGAAGATTCAGAAGCTGGGGACTAGAACTACTAAGGCTATCTTCTTGGGTTATGCCGAGAAGAGTGATGCTCGGAGATTCCTTGATATATAATCAAATCATATCATTGAATCTCGCGATGCTGAATATTTTGAAGACAAGTTTGCAAGGCATAAAAATATTGTTCTCGCGGATCTTCCGGAGAATGATGAGAGTGCAAAGCAGACAGAAGTCCTTATCGAACCAGTAGTCCAAGAAGAAGCTATTGTCGAAGAGACACCAGTTGAACCAGAACTCGCTGAGCCGTCAACTAAGCGAGTAAGAAGGCCGAAAGACTTCGGAGATGACTTCATCACCTATCATGTGGAAGCAGATCCGCTTACCTATGATGAGGCGATGAAGACCAGAGATGTTGTATTCTGGAAGGAGGCGATAGACAACGAGATTGACTCAATCACCTCCAACAACACATGGGTGTTGGTTGACCTGCCAGAAGGAGCAAGACCCATCGGATGCAAATGGATCTTCAAGAAGAAGATGAAAGCAGATGGAACCATTGACAAGTTCAAGGCCAGGCTAGTGGCCAAGGGGTTTGCTCAGAAGCAGGGGATCGACTACTTTGACACTTATGCTCCAGTAGCTCGGATGACAACCATCAGATTGTTAATTGCTCTAGCAACAATACACAAGCTGGTGATACATCAGATGGATGTGAAAACGGCATTCCTTAATGGCGAGCTGACCGAAGAGATCTACATGCAACAACCAGAAGGTTTTGTCGTCAGAGGTCTGGAAGACAAAGTCTGCAAGTTGATGAAGTCTCTGTATGGTTTGAAATAAGCTCCCAAAATGTGGCATGAGAAGTTTGACAAGGTGATAAGGTCAAATGGCTACAGGGTCAGTGAAATGTGTCTATACGAAGTTTGCTGACGGAAGAGGAGTAATCGTATGTCTTTACGTGGACGACATGCTAATCCTAGGTACGGATTTAAGCTGCGTCACAAGATAAAGAAATTCCTCTCGACCAAGTTCAGTATGAAGGACTTGGGGGATGCCGACGTAATCTTGGGGCTCAAGATCATCCGGACAGGCACTGGAATAGCGCTGTCACAATCTCATTATATTGAGAAGATGCTCACTCGCTACGGGTATCAAGATCTTCCTATAATCGATACACCGTACCGGAGTGATCAGAATATGGAGCCAAACTCGAGGGAAAGCTTCAGGCAGTTGGAGTACGCTAGCGTCATCGGAAGCTTGATGTACGCTACTACTGCCACAAGGCCTGACATAGCTTTTGTCGTGGGAATGCTGAGTCGGTTCACTAGCAATCCAGGCATTGAGCACTGGAAAGCTGTGAAGCGTGTTATGAGATATCTCAAGAAAACTCAGACATATGCACTTTTCTACAGCGGAGATCCGTCAGTAGTGGAAGGCTTCAGTGATGCTAGCTGGTGTTCAGATAAGGAGAGCGAGTATTCCACAGGTGGATTCGTATTCGCCATGGGTGGAGCTGCTATATCGTAGAAGTCGAAGAAGCAGACTATGTTATCTCGCTCCTCCATGGAATCTGAATTCTTTGCATTGGATGCTGCTGCAGATGAAGCAGAGTGGCTTCGGGAGCTCATGTATGATCTTCCGGTGGTTGGGGCTCAGATACCGGCAATACCGATATACTGTGACAACCAGGCGACATCAGCAGTGGCATCAAATGAACTCTTCAACGGGAAGAAGAGAACGGTACGGTTGAAGCACATAGCAGTACACGATCTTATCAAGAGAGGTGTTATTGCAGTGATTGATGTTCGGAGTCAGGAGAACCTGACAGATCTGTTCAACAAGGGCCTCAAGCGCCAGCTGGTCGATGACACAGCTTGTAAAATAGGCTTGAAGGTATTCTGATAGTGTGTCTTTGTAATCCTACCAAAAAGTTTTATGCTATTAGTTCAAAGAGAAATCTACTAGGCATCTAACTTTTGGTTTAAAGGAGGATCACTGACTCGAAAACTATCAGGTAACAGTGGGTACTTGTTCTCTGAAACATGGAAGGGATACGGACCCATAACCACTGTTGTCTACCATGTATTTTCTGCAAAAAAAATAGATCCTGTGGAAGGTTGGCTTAAACGCCTTAATGAGTTCTCAGGCAGAGTGAATGCCTGGTGTGCTTTACAGGAAGCACGGTAGAGCAGAACTACAAGGAGTGAAACTCCATGCTACAGTGGGGTGACTCCACTATGAGGTTCCCAGGTAGGGGTAATGCCTCGGTTTTGCAAGCCAGTCATAGCGGTGTAACACCGCAAATAGGCAAGTAGCCTAATGTTGTATGACGTAATTAAGAGTTGTAGACAGCACTACAAAGGGGAGGATGGCCCCATGTTACAGTGGTACGACACCACGATGAGGTACCCAGGTAGGGGTAAAGCCTCGGCTTGCAAGCCATGTCGTTGCGGCGTAACACCGCAAGGAAGCCTTAGGCTTCATGCTGGATAGTTTGGCACTACAAAGAGGCTTGTGACCTCATGCTACAGTAGTATGACACTACGATGAGGTTCCCAGGTAGGGGTAATGCCTCGGCTTCAGGCCATGTCATAGCGGGCATAGCACCGCAAGGAAGCGCAAGGCTTCACGCCATACTCTTTAATAAAGAACTCACCTATAGTGTATGGAAAGAGATATCAGGCCGTCTCTTGAGGGTAAACTTGTAGACGCCCAAAATATACACTTAAATCCAGGCTGGCACAAGGCCTTTAATGTGCAGCCAGAAGCACAGATAACTACATTATGTGAGTGGAAAAAATTACAGCTGTGGTACAGAATTCAAGGCGTAGTCCATTCTTGTATCATACTGTTGTTCAACCCATGCGGGAAGATTCAAGTCGTCAGCGACATCTATCCTAATGCATAATGGACAGTTATTATGTGGAACGCTTAACTCATATATATAGAGATATGTGGGGGATTGTTGGTGTTTTATTCTATGAGTTGTGTGTTCACAACACTCTATTGTTAAAAGATAGTCCCACATCGAAAAATCACACCAATATGTATCTCTATATATTACTTATGAAGGAATAGAGAGATGCACATGGGTTGAGGCCCAATGGAGGGTGCCATGTGGGGGGATTTTACATAGAGGTGAGAATAAGAAACCAACTTTTGGCCAAATGAAAATAGATTTAAATCTATTGGAGCTAAGCCCGAAGGGGCTTAGCGACTCGGACTCGGACTCGGACTCGGACTCGGACTCGGACTCGGACTCGGACTCGGGCTCGGGCTCGGGCTTGGGCTTGGGCTAATGGGCTTTTGAGGCTTAATGTGGCTTTTTGATGGCACTTTGCACTTAGCACAACAGCTCGTCGCAAGGCGCATTGTGCGCTTTAGTTGCGCTCGTGCGCGAGCCTCTGCGCGGCCCTGCGTGGCGAGCGGGGCGTACGGGCGTACTGAGCGTACTGAGCGTACGGGACGTACGGGTCGAGCGGGTCGAGTGGGCCGTTCAAATTATGTAACGTCCGCGGGTCTTGTGGGCTCAGATCCGAAAATGGCTCAGATCCAGAAAATCCGGATCTGGCATTAAACCAGGGCGTGCGTTCAGAATTTGAAAAGCCCATCTCGTGCCTATAATATCAGTAGCATCTCCTCTCTCCAAGGTTACAGAAAATACACAGAGAATTTTCAGAGAGAGAGAGAAGTGATGCTGCTATTCCGAGGAGTCGTCGACATTTTTGGCCAGCGTTCTAAAGTTCTCTTCGAACTTGCTGGTTCCTGGAGGCTTGTCCGTAAGGCGGATATAGCTTTGAGCGCCGGTGATCTTTTACCCCAGCAGGCTTTCTTCTTCCTCTGTTGCCTTCGAGAATACTGTGGCTTCTCTTTAGAAGTTATACGGTTCAGTTGCCTTCGAGAAATATTACGAAATCTTTTTAGATTCCCGTAATACAACATCACCTTCTTTAGGGTGTTGTTGCCGGAAACATTGTCTTTACAATTGTTTCTGAAATCGAGTTTTTCCATCGATTGTTCGCCAAGGGACTAACAGTAACAAGTGCAGGGACGGATCCAGAAATATAAACTGGGATGGACTAGAGTCGGTTCGGATGGGCTAGGTATGGACTAACTCCTAAAAAAAATCAAAAAAAAAATTATATGAAAAAAAAAATTGGGGGTGGATGGAGCCCACCCCAGCTACCACCTGGATCCACCTTTGAATAAGTGGTACCGAATTTTGTTGGATTGTATCTCGTTTCCGGTTGAGCTCTCAAATGGAGTGACAATGGAGTTGGTACTTTAGTACCACATCGAATAGAAGGTGGGATCATGAGTTGTAGATAATTGAGATTGATCAGGCCTTACATGAAAAATTAACTTTTAAGGCATAATTTGGAGACATGATCTTCCCCCATCGACATGATCTTCCACCTCACATTCCTACAAAACATGGACCATTGCAAATTTGGAGACATGATCTTCCCCCATGGACATGCATCATTGCCTTACTTCTCGTCTCCGTACCATTTTGGAAAGCGTGTTGATGTACTGTATTTTACATCCTAACTCATTCCACAACCCTTCTTCGGAAGGACGAAAGTACGAGTATAAATTAGCACAGTACAAATAAAATACGTTAAAAAAGTCAATCAAATATTCCAGATGGAATATTGAGGTTAGAGAATTCACATGCTTAACCAAATTGTCAAATTTGGCAAATTCAACATATTTTCATCACGTTTTTTGTGCCAAATCTTTCATTAATTCATGCGGAACGTAGAACACATTTAAAATTTTGCATGCGTAAATTTATATATTAATTCGAATCTGTCAAAAGTACGCAAGTATTATACATTTTTGAAAGATACGGAAAAATTTGCATATAATACTAGTTTTATCCGGGTGATTGCTAACAAGGTCCACAACTACCATCTTTCTTCCATCAATGTTGATACCTCAATCTGCCATGAGCTACTTACAGCTTTGCAAATTATACAGTTTTTCTTCATACAGATCCCGAGTAAACAAGTTTCAATAGCTAAGCAGAAGTATTAAGTGACTTCTCAAATAAACCAACTCAGAAACCCTAATGTATATATTCATATGTAGTGCTGCACTGCTGCGGAATATTTTAGAGTGGAATTCATTCAATTTTTACACCAATCACAACTGCTTATTATCCACCAAGTATACATGGGTGAACTTTACTTCCCCTTTATTTTTAAATATGCTTGCCAAGTAGCTTAGGAAGATAACCAGCTCATTGATGTGGTGTTCCAGTATCTGATATGTAAGAAACTGGTAAACTATGTTGTTGCACACCCACCTGTCTGGATGATATCGAATCACTCTGCAACCTGCATGCACCGATAGTATATGTCAAGACTATGTTGGAATTTTGGCCTTTGCATTGAAAATTTTAGTTCCACATCGGCTAGGCCAAAGAAAATGTATCTTTATATATAAGCTATGCTTGTTTAGAGATGCATAAGTGGTGTGGGGATACATATGGGTGTGCCATGTGGGAGTATTTTTCTAATGAAAAAAAATGTCAAATCAACAATGAAGCATTAATGCTTTTTACTCTTGAGAATTAATTTTCGAGCTAAGCTCTACAGGTACTTAGCGACTCGGGCTCATGAGGCATTTTGTTGGCGCACTTCGCACTTAGCACGACAGCATGAGTACGCAAGCGTTATTGGGAGTTTGATGTATGCTTAATTCATCAAGCGTTATTGGGAGTTTGATGTATGCCTAATTTTCGAGTTGAAGTCTAATTCAGGGGGAAAGCGTCGGACAGCTGGAGTACGCAAGCGTTATTGGGAGTTTGATGTATGCTACTACTGCCACAAGGCCTGACATAGCTTTCGCCGTGGGAATGCTGAGTTGTTTCACGAGCAACCCAGACATTGAGCACTGGAAAGCTGTGAAACGGGTTATGAGATATCTCAAGAATACTCAGACATATGCACTGTACTACAGCGGAGATCCATCGGTAGTGGAAGGCTTCAGTAATGCCAGGTGGAGAATGAGAGGTCCACAGGTAGATTCATTTTCACAATGGGTGGAGCTGCTATATCGTGGAAGTCGAAGAAGCAGACTATGCTCTCGCGGTCATCCATGGAATCTGAGTTCTTTGTACTTGATACCGCAGCGGAGGAAGCAGAGTGGCTTCGGGAGCTCATGTATGATCTTCCAGTGGTTGGACGTAAATACCGGCAATACCGATATACTGTGACAACCAGGCGGCTGCGGCGGTGGCATCAAATGACCTCTTCAACGGGAAGAACAGGACTGTGCGGTTGAAGCACAAGACAGTACACGATCTCATCAAGAGAGGTGTTATTGCAGTGATTGATGTTCGGAGTCATGAAAACCTAGCGGATCCGTTCATCAAAGGCCTCAAGCGCCAGCTGGTCGATGACACGGCAAGTAAAATGGACTTGAACATTCTGATATTGTGTTATTGTATTCCTACCATAAAGTTTTATGCTATTAGTTCAAAGAGAAATCTACTAGACATCTAGCTTTTGGTTCAAGGGAGGACCATTAACCGGAAGAATATCAGAAACGGTGGATACATGTCCTATAGGGCATGGAGAGGTTACGGACCTACAACCACTGTTGTCTACTGTTGTTTTCTGCGGAAAACGGTTCCTGTGGGAATGTTGGCTTAAACGCCTTAATGAGTTCTCAGGCAGAGTGAATGTCTGGTGTGCTTTACAGGAAGCACGGTAGCGTAGCACTACAAGGAGTGAATCTCCTACAGTGCGGTGACTCCACCATGAGGATTCCGAAAGGGGTAATGCCTCGGCTTGCGAGCCAAGTCACAGCGGAGTAGCACCGCAAATAGGCAGGTAGCCTAATGATGTATGATGAAATTAATAAGGGGTAGTCAGCACTACAAAGGGGAGGTGTTCCTTATGTTATAGTTGTAGTGCCGCGTCCCTACATCGTGCCCCGTTGTTCGTCCACGGGGTGCGCGAGAAAGGAACACTGTCGCTATCGACTCGGTCGGGACCGATAGGTCGGGATCAATCGAATCGATCGAACGGGAACGGTTGAATTAAGATCCATTTCCCGTTATGGAATGGCTTCTTCGGAACCAAGTCCCATATTCAGCGGGCTGCGCCTCAAGGATTGACTCTGCGGCTGAGTCGGGAGAGACCTCCCGTTGCTCTGCTTTTCACGCCGCTTGCGTTGGTTTTGGCTTTGTTTTCTGAATGCGTTTTCGTGAATGTTTTCGATGGTTTTCATGGCTTACGTTTCGAACTTCGCATTCATATCGAATTTCCTTGAATAACACAGTGTTCTAATCGGTTGCTTGTGCGATTTCAGGTGATCGCGTAGGCAACGTCTAGCGCGGCCAACCAGTTTTTGCCTCAAGTAAATACTAAGGTGAGTGGCTGACCTCCTTCGTCTCGACCCTCTATTTCAAAATGAGAACTCGGGTAATGATATCGAAACCGAATGGTTCGTTTGAAGAATACAAGTCCTATATGCAAGAAGAGAAAAGAGATGTGTTGTGTTGAAAAGAGATAGAATTATTTTAGGCCAGCAAAACAACCAAGTAAGTGAATCGACTATGTAACAAGCCCCAACGGTACCCTAAATTATACCTTGTTAACCTATCACGGTCATGGACAACTTGTCGACAATGGCGATGGTTTCTTCGAGCGGCAACCCGGGCCACGGGACCGACTCGGCCTAGGAAGAAACAGGTTATAGCCGAGCTGGGTAATAGGCAATCGGTAAGACGGGGACTTGCATCGGAGCTCGCTACTTGCGTTGCAAGGGTCCCGTATTACCAGGCTATGTCCAAGATGGCTAGTTAATGCCAGTGACCTCCATGTCAAACACTTGATATAAATTGTTATCAACTAACAAGGAAAGTGATGGTAAGTTTTATGTCGCACGGCGCGCTCTGCCGGGAAATCTTGTTGTAACTTAATGCTTCTTATGAAAATATCTAGGATGGCTAGAAAGACCACTAAAAGCAAGTATGATTTAATTCTCTATTCTTGAACCAAATGAGAGCCTGAAAATTAATTAGCCACTCGCCAGTACATGTTGATTGTACTGATCCTCGCTCTCTCTACAGGTGCGATAGATCGGGAGGAGCGTGCTACGTGAAGGGAGGCAACGCTGTGTTTTGAAGCTTCGTCCGTGCATCGAAGTTTGGATCAAATTTTTGAAGACTCCGCTGTTGAAGATCGAAGACAGATGGAGCGACTTCCCACCATCCCAGGTGGTTTTGTAATTTTGGTTGTATAATCAAGGGATGAATGTATGGAATGGCTATCTCGTCGACGTTCATTTTGTAATGAAGTTTGTAAAAAGCCCGCGCGGCACCCTTGTATCGAGTCTGTAAAAATGATGTTCATTATCAATAAAGCTTAAATTTCCTTCTCTATAATATGTCAATTTACTCTGCGCATTCTTTTGTTGTTGTGTTTCGGATAACCTTATGACTATGCCTTGTGCGAACGCAACTTAGGCTTGCACGGCATCACGCCCGGGGGACGACTATCGATTCTACGGAATCGGGGCATGACATAATGGTATCAGAGCACGGCTTTACGTCCTTGGCCTCTAGTGTCGAGTTTCCAGTCTCAAATCGTTGGTCTCGTGTCGATGAGATGTGTCGTTCCATACGAGGGAGTCCGAAATAAGTTTTGTGACTAATGTATTTTTACCTTCAAAATCACAGAAGGTGCGGCGGTGAATGTGGCGGCGAACGAAGAAAGTGCTTCGAGCGGCTCGAGTAGCTCGAGGCCCGGACCCTCTAACGATGCCATGGAACGGATGTTGCGCATGTTGGAAGCGCAACAACAACAAGCTCAGGAGAATCAACGCCTGAATGAGCAACATCGACGAGAGACAGAGGCACATCGACGGGAGGTAGAGGCACGCCAGACCCAGTTCGAGGCCCGATTCGATGCACAATTCAAGTTGCAGCAGAAGCAACTTGATACTCTTCAGCAGATTGTACAGACAGTGGTGGCCAACAACAACAACTCCGCGACAACTCCTGCCGCGACCGAGCCTGCGGCCAGACAAAGTGAAGTCGAACCGGAGGTACCCGAGCTTATGCCTGCAGCACCGAGAAGTTCCAACTTCGACGTGTCAAAATTCACAAAGAGCTTCCGTACTTCCTTCTGCGGTACTGAAGACCCTTCGTTGGCGATCGATTGGCTGGAGGAGTTGGAAGACCGGTTCGAGCTTCTGGGTGTCGATGAGTCCAAGAAAGTCGCATGCGCTCAACTTCTACTCCGATTGAACGCGCACGACTGGTGGGCCGTGTAAAAGCGAGCAATCAGACGCGACAACGAAGCAACGGCAATATCTTGGGCCACCTTCCGAGAGGCGTTCGAGATCGAGTACCTTCCCGAAGCCATTCGACAAGAGAAGGAGAATGAATTTATGCAGCTAAGACAAGGGAATATGACGGTGCGGCAGTACGCAGCAGAGCTCAACAAGTTAGCCAAGTTTGCTGGAGAATTCATACCCTCCCTGGCGAGTCGTGCTCGACGGTTCGAAGTGGGCCTACGGCCATCTATTTACGCCCATGTGTCTGTTCCAAAATACCAAACGATGGGGGAGTCTCTCAACCACGCCTTCCGCCTTGAAAGCCAATACCCTCCAGGTGCTGCCGGCGCTACATACAATCACAAACGCCCTAGCCACGTGGGAGGAAACAATGTGACCAAGCGTCCAAACAATGGGCAACAAGGCGGGTATCAAGGGCGTAATCCACGGCCTTACTACAACCGATGTCACCGTCTCGATCACACGATCGACAACTGCCAGATACCAGAGGATGGATGCTGGAACTGTGGCAAGAGGGGCCACTTTCGTGCTGATTGTCCAACCAAAAGGCCGAACCCAACAGCGCCCCAACAGCACCGTCCAATGGCGCCCCAACAGCACCGTCCAGGGAATCAAGTCCCAGCGCCTCGAGCCCATCAACCTGCGCCGCAAAATGGCCAAGATCGTCGCCCCAATGCCCAGGCCGCGTCTACGCCATGACTCGCGATGAAGTGCTTGCGTCAGATACGGTCGTGACAGGTATACTTAGTTTCAATAATGTGCCTGCTCGTGTACTATTTAATTCAGGTGCTTCGCATAGTTTTATATCGGTTGACTTTGCCGCCGAGCATAAATTTCCGATAATATCATTAGATCTCGACCTTAGCGTAAGCACACCTTCGGGCACACCAATACTCACTAATTTAGCTTGCGCCGACGGGATTATCTGTATCGGCGGTCAAAAGATCGATCTTAACGTGATAGTCCTAGACATGAAGGACCTCGATATTATTCTGGGAATGGATTGGCTCGGGCCGTGCAACGCAACCATAGACTGCGCTAGAAAGACGGTCACCTTCTGCATTCCAGGAGTGCCTGAATTCTGCTTTTCGTGTGGTGAGGCGTCATCGACCTGCATGCTGATTTCGGCGATTTCTGCTCGGAGGATGCTGCATTCTGGGTGCGAAGGCTATTTGGCATCCGTCCGAGACATGCGACAGGATGGTGCAAACGCGGGTCAGACCGACGTTGTGGCAGAATTCTCCGATGTGTTCCCGGACGAGCTACCCGGCATGTCCCCGATCGAGAAATCGAGTTCAACATCGATACATTTCCTGATACTCGACCGATTTCCAAGGCCCCATACAGAATGGCTCCCGTCGAGCTGAAGGAACTCAAGGTCCAGCTACAAGAGTTACTCGATAAAGGGTTTATTCGGCCTAGCGTGTCACCGTGGAGAGCGCCCGTATTGTTCGTGAAGAAGAAGGATGGGTCCATGCGTCTGTGCGTCGATTACCGAGAGCTGAACAAGGCCACCATCCAGAACAAGTACCCATTGCCCCGCATAGACGACTTATTCGATCAACTGCAAGGCGCCTCGGTATTTTCGAAGATTGATCTCCGCTCAGGCTATCATCAACTCAAGATCAAGTCAGGCGACGTGCAAAAGTCCGCCTTTCACTCGATACGGCCACTACGAGTTCCTGGTGATGCCATTCGGCCTGACGAACGCTCCTGCCGCCTTCATGGATCTGATGAACCGGGTATTTCGACCCTTCCTTGATAAATTTGTGGTAGTCTTTATTGATGATATTCTCGTCTACTCGAAGGACAGGGCGCAGCATGTAGAACATCTATGGGCCGTGCTCCAGACACTTCGAGAACATGAGTTATATGCAAAACGGAGTAAGTGCGAATTTTGGCTAAGCAGCGTATCCTTTCTCGGTCACATCATTTCGTCCGAAAGCATTGCAGTCGATCCGAAGAAAGTTGAAGCCGTTGCTGATTGGAAGCGGCCTGCGTCTGCTAGTGAGATTCGAAGTTTTCTTGGTTTGGCGGGATACTATCGACGCTTCGTGAAGGACTTCGCGAAGATTGCATCGCCTCTGACTCGCCTCACTCAAAAGGGAGTCGCGTATGAGTGGTCGGATGACTGTGAGGCTTCCTTCCAAGAGCTGAAACAGCGGCTAATTTCGGCACCTATACTCGCGCTTCCGGATGGGCCAGAGGGTTTCCAGATATTCAGCGATGCTTCAGGCCAGGGCTTGGGATGTGTGCTCATGCAGCGAAACAAGGTGATCTCCTTCGCCTCCAGACAGTTAAAGCCGCACGAGAAAACTATCCTACGCACGACTTGGAGTTAGTGGCGATTGTGTTCGCGTTGAAATTGTGGCGTCACTATCTATATGGCGTGGCGTGCGCAATCTATACCGACCACAAGAGCCTCAAGACCTTCACCCAGAAGGAATTGAACTTGCGACAGAGGCGCTGGCTCGAACTGATCAAAGACTGTGACTTGACGATCGACTACACTCCGGCAAGGAAATGTGGTGGCGGACGCTCTTAGTCGAAAATATCTTGCCTCGCTGTCCATCAACCGCAGACTACTACAAGATCTAGAAGAAATAGGCATCGATCTTCGGGTTCGATTCAGGGATGTACGGTTGGCGCAGCTTCAGTTAGAGCCGAGTTTGCTGGAAAAGATCATGGCCGCTCAGAAGGATGATCCGTACCTGAAGAAAATGCGCGAGCGAATTTCGACAGGTAGTGCGACCGACTCTGCGGAAGATAAGACCGGCGTGCTGAGAATGAATGGCCGACTATGTGTTCCGGATGATTCAGAACTACAAGGAGATAATGTCGGAGGCGCATTGTGCGAAATATACCTTACATCCAGGCAGTACCAAGATGTATAAGGACCTCCGCACGACCTTTGGTGGCACGGATGAAGAGAGATGTGGCGCTCTTCGTGTCGCAATGCATGGTCTGTCAGCAGGTGAAAGCTGAGCATCAGCGACCGGGCGGGGAGATGCAGAACCTCGCTATTCCCGAGTGGAAGTGGGGTCACGTCACTATGGATTTTATTGTTGGCATGCCGAAGACACCACGGGGGAACGACGCCATCTGGGCCATCGTCGATCGATTAACCAAGTCAGCGCACTTTATCGCCATCAAAGTTACTTGGAGCGTTGATCGCCTGGCGCAGATTTATCTTGACGAGATAGTACGGCTGCACGGAGTTCCAGTATCCATCGTCTCTGATCGGGATTCACGGTTCATGTCGCGATTCTGGAGTAGCCTTCAGTCGGCGCTGGGTACCAAGTTGTAATTCAGCTCAGCTTACCATCCTCAGACCGACGGCCAAACGGAGCGCGTTAATCAGATTCTCGAAGACATGTTACGGCTCTGCACAATTGACTTCAAATCAAGCTGGAACGTCCACCTACCGCTGGCGGAATTTGTATACAACAATAGCTACCAATCCAGCATCCAAATGGCGCCGTATGAAGCTTTGTACGGCCGGAAGTGCAGACCCATTTGCTGGGATGAAGTCGGGAAACGGCAGATACTCGGCCCGGAGCTGGTGGAACAGACTGTGGAAAAGGTCAAGCTAATTCGAAAGACTGAAGATTGCACAGTCGGCAAAAGAGCTACGCCGACACCCATCGAAGACCGCTTGAGTTCCAGGTGGCGATCACGTGTTCCTGAAGGTGTCGCCTATGCGAGGAGTTACTCGGTTCGACGCGAAGGGAAAGCTGAGTCCGAGATTTGTTGGGCCGTTCGAAATACTCGAGCGAGTCGCCCCAGTGGCCTATAAAATTGCCCTACCGCCGGCGCTTGAAGGTGTGCACAATGTCTTCCACGTCTCCCAGCTGCGGAAGTACGTGCACGACCCTAGCCACGTGGTAGATTTTGGCCAGCTGGAGCTAAAGTCGACTTATCCTACGTTGAAGAGCCAGTTCAAATTTTAGAACGCAAGGATAAGCTGCTGCGAAATCGGGCGATCCCTCTCGTTCGCGTACTCTGGAGGAACCATGCGGCAGAAGAGTCGACATGGGAACTCGAGTCAGAGATGAAGGAAAAGTTTCCTTTATTGTTTTCATAGAGGTAGGTTATGTTCTTAAGTTTCGAGGACGAAACTTTTTCTTAGTTGGTTATGGTGTAGTGCCCCGTCCCTACATCGTTCCCCGTTGTTCGTCACGGGGTGCGCGAGAAAGGAACACTGTCGCTATCGACTCGGTCGGGACCGATAGGTCGGGATCGATCGAATCGATCGAACGGGAACGGTTGAATTAAGATCCATTCCCCGTTATGGAATGGCTTCTTCGGAACCAAGTCCCATATTCAGCGGCTGCCTCAAGGATTGACTCTGCGGCTGAGTCGGGAGAGACCTCCCGTTGCTCTGCTTTTCACGCCGCTTGCGTTTGTTTTGGCTTTGTTTTCTGAATGCGTTTTTGTGAATGTTTTCGATGGTTTTCATGGCTTACGTTTCGAACTTCGCATTCATATCGAATTTCCTTGAATAACACAGTGTTCTAATCGGTTGCTTGTGCGATTTCAAGTGATCGCGTAGGCAACGTCTAGCGCGGCCAACCAGTTTCTCGCCTCAAGTAAATACTAAGGTGAGTGGCTGACCTCCTTCGTCTCGACCCTCTATTTCAAAATGAGAACTCGGGTAATGATATGAAACCGAATGGTTCGTTTGAAGAATACAAGTCCTATATGAGAAGAGAAAAGAGATGTGTTGTGTTGAAAAGAGATAGAATTATTTTAGGCCAGCAAAACAACAAGTAAGTGAATCGACTATGTAACAAGCCCCAACGGTACCCTAAATTATACCTTGTTAACCTATCACGGTCATGGACAACTTGTCGACAATGGCGATGGTTTCTTCGAGCGGCAACCCGGGGCCACGGGACCGACTCGGCCTAGGAAGAAATAGGTTATAGCCGAGCTGGGTAATAGGCAATCGGTAAGACGGGAACTTGCATCGGAGCTCGCTACTTGCGTTGCAAGGGTCCCGTATTACCAGGCTATGTCCAAGATGGCTAGTTAATGCCAGTGACCTCCATGTCAAACACTTGATATAAATTGTTATCAACTAACAGGAAAGTGATGGTAAATTTTATGTCGCACGGCGCGCTCTGCCGGAGGAAATCTTGGTGTAACTTAATGTTTCTTATGAAAATATCTAGGATGGCTAGAAAGACCACTAAAAGCAAGTTGTATGATTTATTCTCTATTCTTGAACCAAATGAGAGCCTGAAAATTAATTAGCCACTCGCCAGTACATGTTGATTGTATTGATCCTCGCTCTCTCTACAGGTGCGATAGATCGGGAGGAGCGTGCTACGTGAAGGGAGGCAACGCTCGTGTGTTTTGAAGCTTCGTCCGTGCATCGAAGCTTGGATCAAATTTTTGAAGACTCCGCTGTTGAAGATCGAAGACAGATGGAGCGACTTCCCACCATCCCAGGTGGTTTTGTAATTTGGTTGTATAATCAAGGGATGAATGTATGGAATGGCTATCTCGTCGACGTTCATTTTGTAATGGAGTCAGTTTGTAAAAAGCCCGCGCGGCACCCTTGTATCGAGTCTGTAAAAATGATGTTCATTATCAATAAAGCTTAAATTTCCTTCTCTATAATATGTGTTCAATTTACTCTGCGCATTCTTTTGTTGTTGTGTTTCGGATAACCTTATGACTATGCCTTGTGCGAGCGCAACTTAGGCTTGCACGGCATCACGCCCGGGGGACGACTATCGATTCTACGGAATCGGGGCGTGACAATAGTGGCACGACACCACGATGAGATACCCGGATAGGGATAAAGTCTCGGTCTTGCAAGCCATGTCGTTGCGGCATAACACCGCAGGGAGCCTAAGGCTTCATGTTGGGTAGTATGGCACTACAAAGAGGCTGTGACATCATGCTACAGTAGTATGACACTACGATTAGGTTTTCGGTAAGGAGTAAGGCCTCGGCTTTAGGCCACGTCATAGCGGCGTAGCGCCGCAAGGGAAGTGCAAGGCTTCATGCCATATCTTTTTAATAAAGAACTAATCTATAGTGTATGGACAGAGATAGCAGGCCATCTCTTGAGGGTAAACTTGCAGACGCCCAAAATTATACACTAAAACCAGGCTGGCACAGGACCTTTAATGTGCAGTCAGAAGCACATGTAACTACATTATGTGAGTGAAAAAAATTCAGCTATGGTGCAGAATTCAAGGCTTAGTCCATTCTTGCATATAGTCTGTTGTATGACCCATGCGGGAAGATTCAAGTCGTCAGCGACATTTCTCCTAATGCATGATGGACCGTTACTGTGGGGAACACTCAAACGGAGATATGGGGGATTGTTGGGATTTGGCCTTTGCATTGGAAATTTTAGTCCCGCCG
>JANAVB010003932.1:0-29872 GCA_029216955.1 Iris pallida
ATGCTTCTAACAGAGATTTTGTATTTTGAGGGAATGTATGCCACGTCTCAATTGTGTAGAATCGATAGTCGTCCTCCATACGTGATGTCGTACGAGCCTAAATTGTTCTTGCACAATGCATGGTCGTAAGGTTATCTATAAAACACAACACAGAGTACGCAAAGATATTGAATAGCACACTTGTACATGAGGAGCTTTCAATATTAATAATGAACAACATTTACATAAACTCGAGTATACGAAGAGGGTTGTCATGCGGGCTTACAAAACTTGACGCAAATGAGATAGTTTTTCCATATGATGCATCCTTTACTCAAAACAAAATGTATAGACATCTTTACTATGGCATCTTTGATGCACTGGAGCGAGGTCTTCAAAAGGTTATCAAACAAACCTTTGCACTCCAGCAAGGCTTCAAAGTAAGCCGAACTTTGAAACGCATGAGCTTCGCCTTCAATTCCTCGGTACGGCCCCTTGGTGTCACGACCGCACCGATGTAGGGCACGATGCGTAACAACGTCCAGTCCTAGTTACGCCGCATAATCGGCGGTAGAATGCTGTTATAGGTCGCTAACTAATAACTCACGCAATGATATAATGTACTTGTCATAGATCTCACTCCGAACGGAGGACAAGTATAAGATATGGTAATACTCAATCACAGTTTAAAGCGCGATAAGATATCACAGAAGTCTAGATAACTATAAGACTAAACAACAACAACTAAATAAATTACTAAATAATAATATCTGAAATCAAACTCAAATACAATGTCAAAATCTCCACTTATTACAATTCAAGTTCTAACACATGGAATCTGTAGTGCCCGTCCCGCTCAGTAAATCGGAGAAATAGGAAAGCCGACGACGTTCGGACTTAGCCTTACAACGGCTGCTCGAAGACATCGCTCGGTCGAGACGACCGCTCGCTCAGATGGGATAGTTTATGTGAACTCGCCTCATCTTTGCCTTCACATAATAAATCGTATGTTTCAACTTGCACAAGTAGGCTTGATAATAAAATAGACGAATCCACATAGATAAGGGAATAATCCCGACGGGTCGAATTGAGTTAGAATGTGGAAAGGTCCAACGGTCGGCTTAGAGTTGGTGCACGGCGTGCTTTGAAATGACACTAGATCCTTCGTCCCATGGCTTGGAAGAAGGAAGTTGGTTGAGTAGGCGAAGTTATGAACGTAGCCTAAGTCATAGACGTCGCCCGCATAAATGCTTCATAAAGCATACACGGTCCCATCGTCCAAGGCTTGGCATAGCCTTGACCCGCCCTATGAGTTAAGTTGCGTCGTACGGCTGCTGGCGTAAGTCTAGGCGCCCAAATGACTTGGTCGTTCAAAAGTCGAACGCATGTGCGGTACATTTTTGCAATACGAGTCTTGACGCAGCCTTTGCTCGTCGAGTCGTTGTACGTTTAAGTCAGACAAGTTATGTTAGGCTATCGGAGTGGTAGCAAAGCACGGTCCTACGAGTTCTACGGTTGGGTATAACCACATAGTCTTACGGTCTCAAGGCCCGTCATATAAAGTATGACTTGGGCGATAGTGTCACGTAGAGCACGATTGGCTTAAGGCACGATGCACGGACTTAGTGTTTAAGGCAAGGACCATAATTGATTCAAAGTGAGTTTTGAGAAAGGACTATCAAATAGGCGTTCATGAGTTGAACCAAATGATAGGGTAACAAGGAAAGAATGCTCGCGGCCATGGGTCGTCGAGGGGTCTCAAGGATAGAAGTCTTGAACTTAGTTTTGAAAGAGATGGTAACACTGAAAGAAGGATGACTGTGTGAGACGTCAGTTTGAGTCGAGTCTTGCATGGTCATGGACAACTTGTACAAGGAAGAAAGGGTTTTCTCGGATCGACAACCTGGGGCCACAGGACCGATCCGGCCTAGGAAAAAACAGGAATAGCTGTGCCAGGTAGAGCAACATGTATTCGGTAGACGGTCATTGGAGCTTGCTACTTGCTTTGACCGGACCATCCTATACGCCAGCTATGAGTCCAGGACGGCTTGTTCTGCCAGTAACCCGTATCATATAGATGTCGGCAAAATGGCGGCCATCCGCGTGTATGCCTTTAGAATTGAGTCGAGTCGAAGGTGTATATAAGTTAGAACATGATGCTTGGGGCCTAAGATGGCTTCAACATAGGCGACATGTCAAGACCCGCACCCTGATGAGGGACACGAGCACGTGATTACGTCCAGCCTACGCCGCTGAATCGACGGTAGAACGATGTATATAAGGTCTGTAAATACTACGACTAAACAGATAAAGGTATCTGTACAGTATATACACTCCGAATGGAGGTGACATAGCAATACAGTCTCAATCACAAATAAACTAAGGTAGATAGCACGAAAAGAAAATATGATAGATAAAAACAAGAAATAAGTTCCAGATCCACACAAGCCCAAAACTATACACAATATCACAGAGTCACAGAAAAATAAATATAAGCTACTACAGTCTAGAACAAAAGCTGGATCGCAGTCCAGGCAAGCCTAACTAAACTAACTACTCTGGAAGTGCAAAGTCTAAAGGCTCTACTATCAAGCCACGGCCAGGTCTACTCCGTCAGACTCGACCCCATAATAGGTCGGACAATCTGCCTCAGAATTATATGTAATATATCAACGGTATCCTGTCAGGAAAATAAGCAAGTACAAACACTAACAGCAGTTCCATATGAATTGACAAATTCTATAAGAGACAGTATAGTGAAATACAAGACAAAGATAATGGAAAAAGTTGGGAGCTATTCGAAAGCCGAGTTACAACCCTTAAACCAAACAAGGACCGGGGTTGTAACCCTTCTTCCGAACAGAACCTAGCATCCAATCAAAATATAGCATAAGAGCATGTAAAAATTATAAAATACAGGGTAAAATCAGCAGGAAATGTATAACAGATGTGAGTACTGAATAGGACGACAGTATTCATATAGGATGGCTTAGGAACTATTCGGA
The DNA here is from genome assembly GCA_029216955.1 of Iris pallida. Taxonomy (NCBI): domain Eukaryota; kingdom Viridiplantae; phylum Streptophyta; class Magnoliopsida; order Asparagales; family Iridaceae; genus Iris; species Iris pallida. The sequence goes on from JANAVB010003932.1 coordinate 2,985, forward strand.
AGCCGAGTTACAACCCTTAAACCAAACAAGGACCGGGATTGTAACCCTTCTTCCGAATAGAACTTAGCCTCATATGATAAATAAATATAAAATGTGACTTGAATTATTAGAGCGCTATGTGATCGGCTAGGGAATCATGGTAGGGTTATCCACTTGGCCCGACAATCCACGGTGATCTCACAAAAAATCATGCCGACCAACCTGGATAACAAGGACATGGAGGTATCTGCTACACCCTACGTGAGGTGAGAGTGGCGCAAGCAAAATAGTGACATGGGACTTTGATCACATAACCCCTAATAATTCCTCCATCCCCGAATAGTATAATGGACCTGGACATGACACGTCATGACACGGGATTCAAAAGCAGGGGGTAGCCCACTCCTAAATCGATGTCTATACAGCACATGAATAAGAAATATCGTGTACCAATATACCAAGGAAATCTAGAATAATATCTCATGTCATGATCCAACATATACTAGTCCGTGAACCATCGTGACTGGAAATCGAGTAAGATACTACAACTGAATCGGATATAGCAGATATCAAGACAATAAAAACTATCAGTGAATTTACTCGCCTGTGGTCCTGAGCTGATAAGGTAAACAGACGCTCAGAGTAATCACAGACCTAAAATAAGATACTATAAGTCAAACAGGATTTTTATAATGAAAATGAAACTAATTTAAGTCATAATGTAAGTCTAAGTCAAACTAGGTCAATCTAAGTCAAATGAGTTATACTAGGTCATACCAGGTCACTGGGAGTCAATCCAAGTCAAACTAGGTCAAACGGGGTCAAAGGTTGACTTACAGTTGACTTTTTGTCAACTGGTCAACCCTGGTCAACTCTGGTCAACACTAGGTCAACCCTAGGTCAAACTAGTCTAATGTTGACCAACTGTTGACTTTCAGTCAACTGGTCAACTCTGGTTTGGTTTCGATCAAATCTAGTCACTTATAGGCTAAGTTGACTCTCGGTTGACTTTTGTTGACTTTTGGTCAAAATGGTCAACCGAAGTCAAAACTAGTCTAGGAGCGCTATTTCTGACCATTACCAACCAAGAAATAATTTCTAACCATATCTTAATCCTAAACTCATATACCTTAGTTTCTAGGTATTACCTACATTATCCTTACCAAGGTAATCCCGATACCTTGCCCATTACAAAGGAAACCCCGCTAATACTCAAGATACTAGCCTAGGCTTCTTAGGATAGCTAGATACTATCATATCTAGGGTTTATCTACCAAGAACTATAGGTTTCCTAGATATCTAGTCCATCTTAGTGTCACGCCCCAGAACCAGAATACTGGAGAGCGGGGGAATGACTCAACCAGCTACGTATTACGGGTAGATGAATACCGTATAATACGATCAATGCTGTCTACAAGACGAGGGGGTGCATACTACATAAAAGTCTCCCTATGGTCCTTTCACATCTATTGTCTCAATCATTCAAACAAGAAACAAAAATAGAGAACATGTAAGATAAAGCAGTAAGGCATCCCAATGCTCAGTCAAAATGTTCTTGATATCTGGCTTTACAAAATACAGCCAGATGAGTAGTAAGGATACACAATTGTTATCAGCTGCAGTCTGACTTAGTTACAATTATGCAAAAGTAGGTACAAGACAATCCGACTAACTTTCGGTGCCGAACGGCAAAGTATAAAGTATTTAACAGAACGAGCGGGGAAGTAAGGACCCACTCGAGTCCTCCTGCGATCATCCCTCTAGTATTGACCATCTTGGAGTAAAAGTAAGCTGGATCCTCGGAGACCGACTCTAAATCTGGCCATGCAAAACCAGAGAGGTTAGACCTCTAATAGCAAGTACCGCAAGGAAGCACGATATGAGGAGTAAAACCAGTAATAGGAAACATAATAAATAGATCTCTGCTGACTACTGGGATTCACATCACGACACTTCGAACCAACCTCCCAACCAAACAAGGACAGAAGTTGACCCGTCATGTCCTGATATTCCGATATCTTAGTTAATCATCAGAGTAGACAGTACACAAACAAATCAGCTTAAACGGCCATGGCAACTACTACGGCTTGCTACTGTAAGTTACAGGTTATCCTGGAATATGTAATAGGGATTCTTCAGTTCTTACTATGTGCAAGCAAGACTAGTTACCCAGTCAATCAATTACGCCAATCATAAATAACGAGTCCCAGCGGGACGCTCGTCATCAATATACAATATACAATAGATAATATAACCAGATACCGCTTCCTGCCCGTGGGCAGATTTACAATATCTGTGGAGACCAACCGGCCGGTGTGGCACTACTAGTCCCAAGAGGGCTGCCATGTAGAACTCGAGAATCCATTCTCTCCATACAATCATTATTTATTAACTTAATAGTCTACATTGAGTGAATCCCATGCCGGGGTCATTGTCATCCCCAGTTTTCGAATTAGGGGCATTTTCGTCATTTTTCAAGTTTATAATTTTTAGGATTTTTTATTTATTTTATGTGATTTTTTGGGATTTATTGGTTTAGTTTGGATTTTATCCAATTCGGACTCAAATTGGAGACCCGGGTAGCCTGGACCCTAGCGGGACCCACATACTACTGGGCTTGGCCCATACCATCATAATTAGGTTAGAAATCATAAACCCAACTTCCATGCTAATTAGTCATTTTAGAGACTTAATTAGTTCATTAGAAACAAACCGCCAAACCGAAACAAACCGAACCCAACCTAAGTCAATGGGTTTGGAGGGCTATTGGATCCTACCCAACCACTAATCCCTCCCCTTGGCCGGCCACAAGTAGGGAGCACCCCCTTTGCTTCATCATAAAGTTAACACTCTCTCCCTCTCAAATTCAATTTCTTTCAAAGCTTTCTTTCTTCCTCAAGCAACCAAGTTTTAGGTAGCATTTATTTCCCTATTTATTCCTCTTTGTAGCACTTATTGCCTTCACAATAGTTTTAGAGGAGGTGATTCTCCACCATTTACCCATAAATTTAGGATGTCCTAGAAAATTAGTAAGGATTATTAGGGTTTATATATGTATTGAATGGTATTTATATGTATATATGAATATATATACCATAGTTATATAAAATATAAGTACTTGTGTGTGTGTGTAGGGGAAAATGAGAGTGGTGGTGGTGGTATGTGAGAGTGGTTAGTGAGAGTGTGTGTGTGTTGTGTGTGAGTGTTTGTGTGGTGTGTGTCTATATATATATATATATTATATATATATATATATATATATATAGATATCTATATATATGTGTGTGTGTGTGTGTGTGTGTGTGGTGTGTGTATTATATGTATGTAAGATATGTGTGTGTGTATGTATATATGTAGATATATGGATGTGAGTGTATATATATATAATATATATATATATATATATATATTATATATATATATATATTATTATATATATAGGTATATATATATATATTATATATATATATATATATATATATATATAATAGGTTATATATATAAGAGATAGATGAGAGGAGGAAGAGGAGATAGAAGAAGAAGGAGATGCAGCTGCAGCAGTGGCACAGCAAGCGCAGCTGCACAACGGAGCAAACAGCAGTGGCAGCAGCAAGCGCAGCTGCAGCAGCAGGAGCAAACAGCAGTAGCAGCATGAGCAGCTCCCCCCCTATTCAGCCCCCTTAAACCCCTTACCCCCATTATATATGTATATATATATATATATATAATATATATATATATATATATAAATATAATATATAGATAATATATAATATATATATATATTAGGTAATTAGAGGTTAGATGAAAAAGAAATTGGAAGGAGAGAATAAGAAGAAGTGAAGAGGAAAAGATTAGAAGAAATTTAGAAGAAGAAGAGAAGAAGAGGAAATTAGAAGGAAAGATAAGAAGAGGTTAGGAAGAGAATAGACTAGGAAAGAAGGAGAAGGAGATAGGAATTAGAAAGGGAGAAAGAGAAGGAAATTAGGAGAAGAATAAGAAGGAGGAGAATTAGAATAGGAAGTGAATGAGGAGTAGAAATATAGGAAATAGGATTAGAGGAGAGCGAGTTAGAGGGTGAAACAGAGCTCGAGTCTCGGAATGAGTTGAAACTTGGCGTGGGGCTAGAATACTGAATTAGATTTTGCGGGTAGGCTCCGAGTTGAAATCGGGGTCGTAGGGCGCCGGTATCGCGCCGTACCATTTCGTATCTTGAAATATTTAAGATATCGGCAATGGGCCGTAAGATGGACTAGACGTCCACTTTTACTTAGGTATCTTGGTAGGTAATATATGTATAGGCTAGTACCTTACTACCCTAGGGAGCACGGTCAAATAACAAGCGTAGGTAGGCTAACTAGGTTTCCACCTAGGCTAGGAATTTACCTTAGAAAAGGTAAATTAGGAAATTGGCCTACGGCCAAGTTTGAGTTTTGAAGTCCAAGATGGACTTGGATATGGGTTGTAGAGGTTGGTAATGATTAAAAATAGTCGCCTAGACCTAGTCTTGACCCCGGTTGACCCCGGTTGACTTTTTGGACCAAAAGTCAACTATGGTCAACACTTTACCCAATTTAGTCCCAAATTCCATTAAACTTGGGCAGTTGACCAAAATCAAATATTAGTCACCATTGACCTAGGATTGACCTAGGGTTGACCATAGTGATCGGAGTTGACCAGTTGACCAAAAGTCAACTGTAAGTCAACCGTTGACTCAAATCGGTCTAGATTAATTCCGTTTGACTTGCATTGACCCAGTATGACCTAGCTAGACCTAATATGACTTAGATTGACCTCGTACAGTCTAGTTTGATGTGTCTTGACCTAGAATGACTAAATAGGATTTAAATTGATTTGACTTTACTTCCTAAACATAGTATTGATACGTCTTGTTCTCTATAGGTCCTCGAGACGCTGTATCTGCTCCAGTTGACATATCATACCATATTACAGGCGAGTACATTCTCTGATACTTTTCCAATTGTTGATTGTTATAATTCATGTAATTAGTGTAGATATGCTTGTTCTCGACACATTGGTCACACGGATTGGTATTCATGGATCCCGACATGAGATGTTATTCCTCGTTATCTTGGTATATCTTGTGCAAGCTCCCTTGTAGTTCTTGTGCAGTATATGGACACCGATTCTCGAAAAGACTTGCTCCCTTCTCGTAGAATCCCGTGTCGTAACGTTTCTTGCTTGGATCCACCCTACCAGTCGGGGACGGGGAGCACTAGTGTAGACATGTGGTCATTATCCACCTTGTTATTCTTGTAGACCTTGTGAGTGTTAATCATACACTCCACGTATGATTAACCAGGCCAGTAGACCTTGTGCAGACCCAAGCCGGCCACATGTTGAAACTAGTACTCACATACCTAGAGATATGATTCTTGATTCTTGTACATGCCATGATCAGTTTACTTGCCTTGTTCTAGCTCTAGTTTACAGCTTACCTTGCCATGATACTCACATGTACATTCCATGATTTTCTTGTATATACTCTCTATTTACTGTCTTATAACTTTTGTCATATCTTGTGAACTGTTGTTAGTAGATTGTACTCGTTCCATCCTGACAGGATATGTTGACAAATATTACAGATGCTGACGAGGGAGATTATTGTACCTACTACGGTCCGAATGACGTAGTGGGCATAGACTTGGAGACTTTGGTCCAGCAGGGCTTAGCTCCGCCTGACGAGACCTTACCACTTGCTTAGTTAGAGTAGGTCTTTTGTACTGGACTTTGTCTCCAGCTACTTTTGAGACTGTTATTATTATGGATTGTATTAGAGACTTGGACTTGTATATATTCTTGTGTTAGACTTGACAGGTTATTATTTTATTATCGTCTTGTTGTCTTTATCTTTCAGTCTTTACTTTGTTATCTTAGAGTTGTGATTGAGTACTCATATATATTCATTGCTTGTCCTCCGTTCGGAGTTGACCATATTCTCGACAGGTTTTGATATATATATATAAACTGTTTAGAGTAGAAAACCTACAGCGTTCCATGCCGTTTTTACGGTGAGGGCTGGGCGTTGTCACGTTCATGTGCCCTTATAGCGGGTGCGGGTCGTGACACGTTTTAGTGGTGGCCCACGCAGGTCGTGTAGTCGCAATTAGTACAATGTCGTGGCGGCACTCGTCTTAGAGTGTTGACTACGAGCCTGTGTTACACATAGGAGGTAGTAGGCTAAGAGTGCTCAATCACAGTAGGACCTTTTCTTGCTTATCTTGCTTACCGTCTTTGATATTAATTTACTGCATTCTAGCTGTCCTCCTTTGATATTGCCTTTATGTGCCATATTGATATCTTCTTTTCAATTTGTCTCCAGGATAGTTATGACTCACTCTCCTGGTGAGGAGCACGGGGAGACGGAGAGGTCTGCCACCTCTGGCGGACAGGCTCCGGTCACTTCCTCTGCAGATGGGACTTCTGTTGGGGCTCTCGAGGGTACTCCTCCAGCGCTCTCGATGACCGTCCCTGGGGTTGCGGGTGCTCTTCCCGCAGTGTCGGGGGCTACGACGGGAGTTGCCAGGGGAGTTCTTCCTCCTGCTGCACAGCGGATTCCTCCACTAGTTGCAGATGTACTTCCACCTCCACCTCCTCTGCCTACAGATACGGGGCAGATGCTTACCTTCCTCCAGCAGATGTTGGAGACTCAGAGAGCCCAGGCCGAGGCTCAGTAGAGGCAGACAGACGCGATGTGTCAGGGCATGGAGGATGCCCATCAGTTGGCCCATGCAGCCGTGGAGCAGAGGGCTCCTCATCCGGGGACGCGTACTAGGTACGGAGATATCCAGGACTTCAAGAAGCTCGGGCCCCGTGACTTTAGCGGAATCGAGGGTGTGGTCTATGCAGATGATTGGCTCGAGGATATCGAGCGGCAGATGAGGGCCTCCCGCCTGGTAGACGACCTAAAGGTCGAGGCGGTAGGTTTGCAGTTGCTAGACATTGCGCGCACCTGGGTCAGAAACGAGCCAGCCCTAGCTGGAGAGGGCCGTACTTGGGTAGAGTTCAAGCTCCTCTTCAAGGAGAAGTTCTTTTTCCCCATGGACAAGATTGACCTGGTACGACAGTTCCAGGATCTGCAGCAGGGCAGTCTATCTGTGGAGGAGTACGCAGCGGAGTTCGGCCGTCTGAGCCGATACGCAGAGTACATGGTTCGAGACCCGGAGATCAGGGCGAGCCATTTTAGGGAGGGGCTCACTTGAGATATCAAGATCCTCATTCCCTCCTTCTATGAGACTTATACCCAGACCTACGCGGAGGCCCGCAAGGTAGAGCGGGAGTGGGGCTTGAAGCCCAAGAGGGAGCGTAATCTTTTCTCGGAGGCTTCTAGCAACGCGGGGGCTGCTAAGCGTCCTCAGCTTCAGCATCGTTCTTTCCAGCATCACCAGCCGCAGGTGCAGGCCAGAGCACCGGTTCAGCAGCAGGTGCAGCATACTCAGCCGAGGCAGGCATAGCATGGGGCTCCTTGCCACTTCTGCAAGAGGCCCGGTCACGTCTGTGAGGTTTGCCGGAAGAGGCTAGGCTTGTGCCTCTACTGCGGGGAGGCTGGACATCAGTTGAGGGATTGTCCTGCGAACCCTCGCAGGGTGGCCCGTGGAGCGGTAGCAGCTCAGGGAGCACCGACGAGAGTACCTGCAGTGCAGTAGAGGGGTCCACTTCTGACCCAGCAGCAGCGGTTTGTTCAGCACCACCAGCAGCGGGGTGGTCAGGGTAGAGCCTTTGCTCTTGCAGCTGAGGAGATGGAGCCTATTGCGGATGTAGTCGCAGGTTCTATTCTGTTCGATTCTTTTCAGCTTTAGCCTTGTTTGATTCTGGTGCTACGCACAGTTTTGTGTCTGTTTCTTTTGCTCTTAGGCACAATATTATTGCTGAATATCTGGGTAGGACTTGCAAGATTATGACTGGGAATGGCATCATCCTAGTTAATAATGTTTGCAAGGGACGAAGAGTTTCTTTGAGAGGCCAGGAGCTGAGTGCGTGTTTGCTCGTAATGCCACTTTCGAGTTACGATGTGGTACTCGGTATGGATTGGTTGAGCATGCACCACGCTAGCATCGACTGCAGAGGGGGCAGGATTCTATTTAGGCCGCCGGGAGAGTCGGAGTATGAGTTCACCAGGGGTGCAGTGGAGCAGGGAGATGGATTCTGCGAAGCGTTGTTGGCGGGGCCGATGTTGCCACATCCACTCATTGCTGAGTTCTTGGATGTCTTTTCCGAGAAGCTGCCCGGGATGCCGCCAGATCGTGATGTTGAGTTTTCTATAGACCTAGTGCCGGGCGCTGAGCCTATCTCCCAGCACGTCTATAGAATCAACAACAGTGAGTTAGCGGAGCTGAAGAAGCAGGTCGACGAGCTGGAGGACAAGGGATTTATTCGATCTAGCTCTTCACCTTGGGGCGCGCCAGTTCTTTTCGTCCCCAAAAAGGATGGTACGGTACGTCTGTGTATTGATTACAGGGCGCTCAACATCCTTACCATCAAGAACAAGTATCCTTTGCCAAGGATTGATGACTTGTTCGACCAGTTGAGCGGGGCGAGAGTGTTCTCGAAGATCGACTTGTGCACCGGGTACCATCAGCTGAAGGTAAAGCGGGATGACATTCCGAAGACTGCCTTTCGGACTCGCTATGGCCAGTATGAGTATACTGTCATGCCGTTTGGGTTGACCAATGCCCCGACGGTATTCATGAACTTGATGAATAAGGTATTTCACCAGTACCTTGACAAGTTCGTGGTGGTCTTCATTGATGACATCCTCATCTATTCGAAGACGCCAGAGGAGCACGAGGAGCACCTCAGGATTATGTTGGACACTCTCAGGAGGGAGCAACTGTATGGAAAGCTGTCCAAGTACGAGTTCTTCTTGGATCGCGTGGAGTTCCTAGGCCATGTTGTCTCTGGCGAGGGGATTTCAGTGGATCCGAAGAAGATTTCTGCGGTGGAGTCCTGGTCTACGCCGAGCTCAGTAGCAGAGGTTCGGAGTTTTCTGGGTTTGGCAGGTTATTACCGGAGGTTCGTGCATGACTTTTCCAGGATTGCCCAGCCGATAACCCGCCTTACCAGGAAGGACGAGGAGTTTGTTTGGTCCGATGAGTGCCAGGCCGCCTTCGAGGAGCTGAAGGTGAGGTTGACTACAGCTCCTATCTTGTGTGCTTCAGCAGCACGGGAAGGTAATTGTCTATGCATCTAGGCAGTTACGTCCTCATGAGAGGAATTACCCTACCCACGATCTGGAGCTGGCAGCGGTCATCTTTGCTTTGAAGCTGTGGAAACACTACCTGTACGGAGAGCGTGTGGAGATCTATACTGACCACAAGAGCTTGAAGTACGTGTTTACCCAGAAGGAGCTGAATATGAGGCAGAGGCGATGGTTAGAGCTGATGAAGGATTTTGATATATCCTTACAGTACCATCCGGGGAAGGCCAACGTGGTCACGGATGCTTTGAGCAGGTATCCCGTGGCCTTGTGTTTGACGATAGATCGTCACCTTCTGGCTGATCTGGAGAGCTTGGGCATAGAGGTGATAGTACCTGGGTTCGAGGCACAGATGTGGGGTCTGCAGGTGCAGTCGGAGCTGATAGAGAGAGTCAGGGCAGCTCAGTTTGAGGATGAGGCTCTGAGGGTCATCAGGGAGCAGGTCCAGATAGGACTGTTGGATGAGTTTTCTATAGCAGGGGATGGGTCGTTGAGGCATGGTACCAGATTGTACGTGCCGAGCGGAGGACTTTGGGAGGAGGTTCTTCAGGAGACGCACCGTTCACAGTACTCTATGCATCCAGGGGCCAACAAGATGTATAGAGACTTGAGACAGCATGTTTGGTGGTATGGCATGAAACGTGAGGTGGCTCAGTTCATGTCGAGATGCTTGGTGTGCCAGCAGGTGAAGGCCGGGAGGCAGAGACCCGGTGGATTGCTCCAGCCACTACCCATTCCTGAGTAGAAGTGGGAGCATATCACTATGGACTTTGTATCTGGGCTTCCGCGCTCTCCAGGAGGGAAGGATGCGATTTGGGTCATTGTTGATCGATTGACCAAATCGGCCCACTTTTTGCCTTTCAAAGTGGGTTTGTCGACGGAGAGGTTGGCCGAGATGTACGTGCGGCAGATAGTCCGATTGCACGGGGTTCCAGTGAGTATAGTCTCGGATCGGGACAGCCGATTCACTTCCCACTTCTGGCGGAGTTTGCAGCTTAGCTTGGGCACATCGCTCAAGTTCAGTACCGCATACCACCCCCAGACAGACGGGCAGTCGGAGAGGACGATTCAGACCCTCGAGGATATGCTGCGTACCTGTGTCTTGGACTTCGGGGGATCTTGGGAGGACCACCTTCACTTGGTAGAGTTTGCTTACAACAACAGCTACCAAGCCAGTATAGAGATGTCACCTTTCGAGGCTCTATACGGACGGAGGTGCCGTACTCCCTTGTCTTGGGATGATGTCGGTGAGAGAGTTTTGCTTGGCCCTGAGATGGTGGTGGATGCTGCAGAGAAGGTCAGGGTTATCAGAGATCGACTTCGGGTGGCGCAGGATAGGCAGCGGCATTGGGCCGATAGCCACCGGAGGCCGTTGGAGTTTGAGGTATAGTTTAGATTTTTCTAGTATTTGAGTCTGATTGTGATTATTTTAGATCAAGCTCTAAGTCTTGTGTTTTGTTCTAGGTTGGTGATCTTGTGTTTCTGCGGATTTCTCCGACGCGTGGCACGATTCGTTTTGGTGGCGGCGGGAAGCTTAGCCCACGATACGTCGGACCATTCCGTATCTTGGGCAGGGTCGGTGCAGTGGCTTACCGACTGGAGTTACCGCCCGCACTAGAGGGAGTGCACTGCGTGTTCCACGTGTCGCAGCTGAGACGGTACGTGGCAGATCCCAGTCACGTCTTGGACCACTCAGAGAACGAAGTGGGACCGACACTCAGCTATCCAGAGAAGCCGGTTGAGATCTTGGACCGAAGAGAGAAGGTGCTCCGGAACCAGGTCATTCCCTTGGTTCGTGTTGCATGGAGACACCACTCTCCAGGTGAGTCCACCTAGGAGAGGGAGGAAGACATGCGGGAGCGATTCCCATATCTCTTCGAGCCTTGAGGTAAAATTTTATCTTTTTTCCTTTCCTTGTTCTATTCATGATTGCTGTTTTAGTTCTCATTCAATTTCAAGGACGAAATTTTTTTAAGGAGGATAGATTTATCACTCCCAGTTTTTGAATTAGGGGTATTTTCGTCATTTTTCAAGTTTTATAATTTTTAGGAATTTTATTTATTTTATGTGATTTTTTGGATTTATTTGGTTTGGTTTGGATTTTATCCAATTCGGACTCAAATTAGAGATCCGGGTAGCCTGGACCCTAGCGGGACCCACATACTAGCTGGGCTTGGCCCATATACCATCATAATTAGGTTAGAAATCATAAACCCAACTTCCATGACTTAATTAGTCATTTTAGAGACTTAATTAGTTCATTAGAAACAAACCGAACCAAACCGAACCCAACCTAAGTCTAATAGGTTTGGAGGGCTATTGGATCCTACCCAAACCCACTAATCCCTCCCACCTTGGCCGGCCACAAGTAGGGGAGCACCCCCTTTGCTTCATCATAAAGTTAACACTCTCTCTCTCTCTCAAATTCAATTTCTTTCAAAGCTTTCTTTCTTCCTCAAGCAACCAAGTTTTAGGTATGCATTTATTTCCCTATTTATTCCTCTTTAGCACTTATTGCCTTCACAATAGTTTTAGAGGAGGTGATTCTCCACCATTTGCCCATAAATTTGTAGGATTTCCCTAAAAAAATAGGTTAAGGATTATTAGGGGTTTATATATGTATTGAATGGTATTTATATGTATATATGAATATATATGCATATATGTATATATAAAATTATAAGTATTTGTGTGTGTGTAGGGGAAAATGAGAGTGGTGGTGGTGGTATGTGAGAGTGGTAGTGAGAGTGTGTGTGTGTGTTTGTGTTGTGTGAGTGTTTGTGTGTATGTGTGTGTGTGTGTGTGTGTGTATTTATATGTATGTAGAGATATGTGTGTGTGTGTGTATGTATATATATGTAGATATATGGATGTGAGTGTATTTATATATATATATATATATATATATATATATATATATATATATATATATAGATAGATAGATATATAGATGGATATGTAGATATATATATAGATATATATATATATATATATATATATATATATATATATATATATATATATATATATAGATAGGTATATAGATATATATATATAGATATATATATAGATATATATAGGTATATATATAGAGAGATAGATGAGAGGGAGGAAGAGGAGATAGAAGAAGAAGGAGATGCAGCTGCAGTAGTGGCAGCAGCAAGCTGCAGCAGTGGCAGCAGCAAGCGCAGCTGCAGCAGCAGGAGCAAACAGCAGTGGCCAGCAGCAAGCGCAGCTGCAGTAGCAGCAGTGAGCAGCTCCCCCCCTATTCAGCCCCCTTAAACCCCCTTATACCCCCCATTATATATATATGTATATATATATATATGTATAGTTAGGTAATTAGAGAGTTAGATAGAAAAGAAATTGGAAGGAGAGAATAAGAAGAAGTGAAGAGGAAAAGATTAGAAGAAATTAGAAGAAGTAAGGAAGAGAAGAAGAGGAAATTAGAAGGAAAGAATAAGAAGATGTTAGGAAGAGAAATAGACTAGGAAAGAAGGGGAGAAAGGAGATTAGGAATTAGAAAGGGAAGAAAGAGAAGGAAATTAGGAGAAGAAGATAAGAAGGAGGAGAATTAGAATAGGAAGTGAATGAGGAGTAGAAATATAGGAAATAGGATTAGAGGAGAGCGAGTTAGAGGGTGAAACGGAGCTCGGAGTCTCGGAATGAGTTGAAACTTGGCATGGGGCTAGAATACATGAATTAGATTTTGCGGGTAGGCTCCCGAGTTGAAATCGAGGTCGTAGGGCGCCGGTATCGTGCCGTACCATTTCGTATCTTGAAATATTCAAGATATCAGCAATGGGCCGTAAGATGGACTAGACGTCCACTTTACTTAGGTATCTTGGTAGGTAATATATGTATAGGCTAGTACCTTACTATCCTAGGGAGCACGGGTCAAAATAACAAGCGTAGGTAGGCTAACTAGGTTTCCACCTAGGCTAGGAATTTATCTTAGAAAAGGTAATTAGGAAATTGGCCTACGGCCAAGTTTTGAGTTTCGAAGTCCAAGATGGACTTGGATATGGGTTTTAGAGGTTGGTAATGATTAAAAATAGTCGCCTAGACCTAGTCTTGACCCCGGTTGACCCCGGTTGACCCCGGTTGATTTTTTGGACCAAAAGTCAACTATGGGTCAACACTTTACCCAATTTAGTCCCAAATTCCATTAAACTTGGGCAGTTGACCAAAAGTCAACTGTTAGTCACCATTGACCTATGATTGACCTAGGGTTGACCAAAGTTGACCAGAGTTGACCAGTTGACCAAAAGTCAACTATAAGTCAACCGTTGACTCAAATCGACCTAGATTAATTCCGTTTGACTTACATTGACCCAGTATGACCTAGCTAGACCTAATATGACTTAGATTGACCTCGTACAGTCTAGTTTGATGTGTCTTAACCTAGAATGACTAAATAGGATTTAAATTGATTTGACTTTATTTTCTAAATATAGTATTGATACGTCTTGTTCTCTATAGGTCCTCGAGACGCTGCATCTGCTCCAGTTGACATATCATACCATATTACAGGCGAGTACATTCTCTGATAATTTTCTAATTTATGATGATTGTTATAATTCATGTAATTAGTGTAGATATGCTTGTTCTCGACACATTGGTCACACGGATTGGTATTCATGGATCCCGATATGAGATGTTATTCCTCGTTATCTTGGTATATCTTGTGCAAGCTCCCTTGTAGTTCTTGTGCAGTATATGGACACCGATTCTCGAGGAGACTTGCTCCCTTCTCGTAGAATCCCGTGTCGTAACGTGTCTTGCTTGGATCCACCCTACCAGTCGGGGACGGGGAGCACTAGTGTAGACATGTGGTCATTATCCACCTTGTTATTCTTGTAGACCTTATGAGTGTTAATCATACACTCCACGTATGATTAACCAGGCCAGTAGACCTTGTGCAGACCCAAGCCGGCCACATGTTGAAACTAGTACTCACACACCTAGAAATATGATTCTTGATTCTTGTACATGCCATGATCAGTTTACTTGCCTTGTTCTAGCTCTAGTTTTACAGCTTACCTTGCCATGATACTCATATGTACATTCCATGATTTTCTTGTATATACTCTCTATTTACTGTCTTATAGCTTTTGTCATATCTTGTGAACTGTTGTTAGTAGATTGTACTCGTTCCATCCTGACATGATATGTTGACAAATATTACAGATGCTGACGAGGGAGATATTGTACCTACTACGGTCCTGATGACGTAGTGGACGTAGACTTGGAGACTTTGGTCAGCAGGGCTTAGCTCCGCCTGACGAGACCTTACCACTTGCTTAGTTAGAGTAGGTCTTTTGTACTGGACTTTGTCTCCAGCTACTTTGAGACTGTTATTATTATGGATTGTATTAGAGACTTGGACTTGTATATATTCTTGTGTTGGACTTGACAGGTTATTATTTTATTATTGTCTTGTTGTCTTTATCTTTCAGTCTTTACTTTGTTATCTTAGAGTTGTGATTGAGTACTCATATATATTCATTGCTTGTCCTCCGTTCGGAGTTGACCATATTCTCGACAGGTTTTGATATATATATATATAAATTGTTTAGAGTAGAAAACCTACAGCGTTCTACGCCGTTTTTACGGTGAGGGCTGGACGTTGTCACGTGCACGTGCCCTTATAGCGGGTGCGGGTCGTGACGGTCATGGTCATTCAAATGAGTACTTTCGTACGGGGTACGATATGCACAACTCTACAACGATACCAGTGCGGTCAGGTTGTAGGTCTTACATAGCGTAATACAGCAATCAAAACTAACCACGGAGTAATCATGCCTTGACCATAAAGTACACATGCTATTTTTGTAAGATAAATAAATAACTAAATAAATAAATAAATAATTTGAAGCCTGCATGTGCCTGTATGCCAATATTCGAGATTAGCCAGTCGATTGCAATAGTTCATAGTTAATATGAACGTGTCTCATCCATTCAATTCAATAAGACGAATAGCCAGTCTCTTAGTTCCAACTAGGAAGCATAATCAATTATTTAAATTAAGATATCAATCCTTGTTTATTAATGCCAAGACAACAATCAATGTAAATTAATGTAAAGATGCCAGCTAATGCTAATAAATGCCAAGACAATTAATCAATATCAATCAGTGTCAATTCAGGACAAGAATCAACCAAAAAGGCATTAGAGCCAGAGTTCATGCGACTCGCGAGACTTGGGTTTCATGCGGCCGAGAATAAATAAGTTGCATACGGCTGGACAAGGGTGACTCCATGCGGCCAAGTTAGCAAAGCCTTATGCGGCTAGAAACTAAGGGGATCTCATGCGGCTACGGGTAACATGTGCCCATACGGCCAGGGAAAACTCCATGCGGCTGGGAGATAGCAAGCCCCATGCGGCTCGGAAAGACTTGCGCCCATACGGCTAGTAATCGCCAAGCCTATGCGGCTGAGATGGACTGAATGTATATGCGGCTGGACGAGTTCATGCGGCCAAGAAACTAATAAATCATGCGGCCGGGAACGGGAAGTTCCATGCGGCCAGAGTTAAGTCACGTGCGGCCAAATAGGACTCGGGTCCTTATGCGACCAGGAACGTCAAGCGCTCATGCGGCTGAAAGGAGAACGGCACATGCGGCTGGAATGGTCCATGCGGCCAGATAGCTTTATGCGGCCGAAACTACCATGCGGCTGGAAAAATGTATAAGGAGACTTGCCGCATGAAAACTCATGCGGTCAAGTACTGTCATGCGGCCAGGATCTGTTCTTCTTCTCCGAATTTCCTAAGGACAGAACCATGGAAACCCTTGATTCCAAGCTCTCTAAATCCTTCGTTTCAAGCCCAAATCTGAACTCCCATAGGTCAAAATGGGGTAGAACGAATTCTCTACAACATGGAACCATCAAAACTTAAAGATAACAAAGTTTACTAGATCAAAACCTAAGAAATCCGAAAATGCATTTAACTTAGATCTACAAGAAATGAACCATGGAAATTGGAAATACTAAGTACTAAAGAGGCTCAAAATCAAGTAAGGAAGATGATAGAACAATAATAAGGGTGATCCATCAAGAAGCAAGTTTGGCACTTGCCTTGGTGGCTGGTAGGTGGGGGAGGAGTTATGAGGAAGAAGAAGATTAATGGTGAAGTAATGAAGAGAGAGAAAGGGGACGGCTTTAAATGGAAGGGGTGGTGGTAGGTGGGGGTTTGTGTTGGGTCCAAGATAAAACATCATACTAAGTCCAATCCAAGCCGAACCCAAATATAGCTAAAGCAGAGTATGAAAGCAGAAAATAAAATACAGAAATTAAATTGCAAGAAATTAATGAACATAAAATTAAAGGGGTTTTAACTACAGATCAATACATGATAAATATTAAATAAATATATTAAAACAATACATGTATTAAAATACATATTCTGGGAACGGAAAGTGACACTTAGGTTACATTTGATTATCTAACCATTACCTTATCCTATATCCTTCTCACATCTAACTAAACACCCACACACACAAACTCACTCACTAACTCACATATGGTTCACAATTAGGCTCTCTTCTATGCTCACACCTAGGCTCAAACACACATAGGCAAATAGCTACCTATTAGGCTCACCTATAGGTTCCTATATAAACTCTCACACACACACACAAAAGCTCATACCTACAAATAGGCATATAGGGGCTGTCCATTTTGGACTGATTTTGGGTTGTTTGTGGACTGATTTAAGGACAAGTTTAGGACTGAATAAAGGGCTGGTATGGTACAGCAAATGGCTAAGCTTGGGACAGCTATATGGCTGTCTATGGGGACCAACATGTGGGCTGAAGGGCCTGGAAAATGGGACTGCTCTAGGCTGTGTTAAGAGGCTGCTACAAGGACTGAATTGGACAGGTTAAGGACTGGTTTTGACAGGTTTTTGGGCTGGTTTGGGACAGCCTATGGGCTGATTTTGGGGACAGGTTTTGGGGCTGTGTTGAGGGGGCTGTTTGGGCTGAACAAAGGGTTGGACAAGGACAGGTTTTGGAGGCTGGTATAGGGTGCTATGGGGGGCTGTCCAATGGCTGAATGGCCCCCCTTAGCTGCTGTATACAGCAGGTTCCCTCCTCCTTCACACACTCAATCTCTCACACTCCTCTCAAACTCTCTCACATTCAATCTCTCACTAGGGGTGAGCATCGGTTCGGTTCGGTTCAAACCGAACCGAATATGTAAAAACCAAAATAACCGTAAACCGTATTTTTCAAAACCAAAAAATCGAACCGTTTTTATAAAAACCGAACAAAAACCGAACCGAATTAATTCGGTTCGGTTTTCGGTCGGTTCGGTTTCATGGGCCAGTGTGCATGACCTTCAGGTTTTTAGCAAAATGGACCTATTTAAATAACAAAAATTAAAAAAATATATGACACTATTGTATTTATGAATTGTTATATTACATAGAGTGAAAGATATTAGTATATATAGATTGAGGGTAGATAGAGAGAGTGCTCAAAGAAGCACCGACATAGAATAGGAGAAGAGAGTGCGCTCAGTTAGGGGTTAATAAACATTAGTATATGTATATTGTGAGTAGTTTGATAAATTACTAAATCTAAATCGGTTTTCGGTTCGGTTCGGTTTTTCGGATGAAGAACCGAAAACCGAACCGTTATTTCAAATTTTTAAATTTTCAAACCGTAAACCGAACCGATAGCCGAAAAACCAAACCGTTTGTCATATTTCGGTTCGGTTCGATTTTCGATTTTCAACCGTTATATGCTCACCTCTATCTCTCACTCCCTCTATACACAAACACACACATACATATCAACATTCAATCCAACATTCCCTCAACTCCACCACCACACTCAAACACATAATAAATACACATTATGACACACCATGTATATATACATATAAATTTGAGACATATATATATATATATATATATATATATATATATATATATATATATATATATATATATATATATATATATATATATACATATATATAGAGAGACATTAATATATATATATATATATATATATATATATATATATATTAATATATATTTATATATATAACCATTGATATATATAATATATATATATATATATATATATATATATATATATATATATATATATATATATATTTTATATATATATATATATATATATATACATATATATATATATATATATATATATATATATATATATATATATATATATAGAGAGAGAGAGAGAGAGACATTAATATATATAGATATATATATATATATATATATATATATATATATATATATATATATATATATATATATATATATATATATATATATATATATATAGAGATAAATAATATGATACAATATGATACATAGAAAAATACATCGTTAACAAATAGAAATCTGGGATTTAAATCTAAATACTCATTTAAAATAATATAACTAAAAATACATGTGTCCAAATAGAGATTTTCCCACTAGGACACAATCCCACATATAGGACACACCTAGAAGTCTCCAAAAGGACACGAACGGACACAAATGGAGACACAACCATGGGGGTCATTCCTATGGGTCTAAAATCATCCTATATGCATGAAAAAATGAAAAGGAGAAGGGATTTATACCTCCCGGTAGATCGAATCGAAGAAAAGCCTTTCCGATACGACACCGACACGTAGGAATCCCAAATGGACACGAATGAGCTCCGAATCCTCCCAAACTTGGCTAGCTTCCTCCTTAGCTTGAGTAGAGAAGGAAAGAAGACGGTTGGGTGGAAGAATGAAGAGATTTGGTGGAGAAATCAATAGAAACCCTCTCTAGAAATTTGGAGAAGAACAAGAGAGAGAAAGTGGAATGGAAAATAAACAAAGAGGCTCACTCTCTATTCCCTAGCTAGGGCCGGCCAAGAATAGTTTAGGTATCCCCTATTAAATGACTAAAAATCCTCCCCACTAATCTATTGTTTAATATTAGGAAAGGGCTAAATGGTTGAGGCTAAATTAGTCATTCTAACTCTCTAATCTAACCAAACCCTATCCATAATTAATTAGTCTAACCACTAACTAAAATAAATATCATGTGGGCCATGGCTAACTAGTGTGTGGGTCCCACTAGAGTCAACACTACCCCGGGTCCCCGTTACAAGTCGGATTGAGCTGAAATTCGAACCCAACTCAAATAACCCCAAAATAATATCATAAATAATAAAATAAATTTCAAAAAAATATTTTAAAATGAAAAATGACAAAAATACTCCTGTTCCTAAAACTGGGGGTGACAAATCTATCCACCTTAAAAAAATTTCATCCTCGAAATTAAAACCAAGCAATCACCAATGCAAAATATCAAAATAAATGAAAGAGGTCCAATGACCAAAATACCCTTGGGCCAGAAATGACACTGAAAGCATCCTAATCACATGGTTAGGCTCTGGGTCAAACAGTCTCCAGGGTTCACTAGCAAAACATCAAAATCTCAAGTCATGGCTTAAAAATTTATAATGATTAAAATCTCCAAAATCAAAGCATGAATTAAATGACAATAATTAAATGACTAAAATGATAAAAATTTAAAATTACTCTCAAATGTAAACTGGGTGCGATAAGTCTATCCACCTTAAAAGAATTCATCATCCAAAAATTAAAATAAAGTAAACACAGAAAAATCATTCAGTTCGATAATCGTATGCGTCTGTCCAAATCATGATACTCAGAATCTCCGTCATGCTAGTGAGAAAGTCTATGATAATCATAGAGTCCTCGACTAAGGTACATATCTCTAAAATCATGGTATTTAAAATTTTCGTATTGCCGCATGCTTGGCAGCAAAAACCTTAAATTCCCACATCCGAGAAATACGACCATAACCCGACTATATGTCCTCACTATGCCTGCTAGCATGACCCTAGAGTATTCTAAAATCTCATAATCGAGGCGACCTAGCCCATACGACTTATCTCAGAAGAAAATCACATAACAAGAATAAATATTTATCAAACGATCAAGGAATAGATAGAATCAAATTTCAAGACAGTTTATAAGAAGGCAAATGCGGAAAGGAGATAGAAATATTGGAACCTGCTATCTGCTGTGCTACTGCCTGAGTGGGCTCAATTGTCATGGCAAAAGCTCGCCCCTGCTGGCCTCTTCTAGCTTGCTGCACTCCGTCCTAGCCTCTTCGGATTCCACTAGCGTGGCAATCCCTCAGTTGGTGGTCGGGCGTCCCACAGTATAGGCATACGCCCAACCTCTTCCTACAGGCATCTCGAGTGTGTCCCTACTTCTCGCAGAAAGTGCACTGAGTAGCCTGCCTCTGGCCCCGTCCCTGGCGCTGCTGGGCACGCGCTGGTGCCTGCTGAAACTGTAACTGAGGCTGCTGCTGAAACTGCCTCTGCTGGAAATGAGGGCGCTTCGTCGGCCCCGCACTCGAGCTCGCTCCTAGAACCTTGCTGCCCCTCTTCGGCTTGAAGCCGAAGTCCTCCTCTGTAATCTGCACCTCCATCAGGATCTGCTCGAAGGTCGCATCACGTCGCCCAGAGGTACGAGTACGTATTGCATGGATAAGACCCCTCAGGAACTTTCGGGCCTTGCACCCCTCATCCTGGATCAGACTGGGTGTAAACCTACTCAGGCGGAAGAACTCCGCTGCATACTCGTCTACCGACGAGTTTCCCTACATCAAACTGGCAAATTGTCCCTCCAAAGTTGTCAAGGCCACATCTGGGTAGAACTTCTCCTTAAAGAGCGTCCTAAAGCTCTCCCAAGTCAAATCCCTCACCGACGCACGCGGATCCGTGCGAAACCAAGTCAAAGCTATATCGAAAAACTGGCTTTCTGTAGACGTCACCCAAAACCCTCTCAGGACCTCTGCCACTCCAGACTTCGCTGGACATCCTCCAACCAGTCATCCGCGTACAGGATACCTTCGGTACCCTTAAACTCCCTCGGGTTCATCTTCTTCAAGTCTAGGTGTGTACCGGGCCTCCCCTGACCCTGCTGCTGAACTGGGGCTCCCTGAACTGTACCCGGTGTACCCCTCTCTACTGCTGCCATCGCCAACTGATGGAAGTTCTCCATGCTCCGTTATAACAACTCTGTCTGTGCGCTCTGGGTCTGCAACATCTGCTGCAGAAGGGCCATCATCCCATGAGTATCAGTCGGTAGCGGAGGCAACGGTGGAAGAATATCAGGAATGACTATGGACGGTCCCGCTGCTGGAGGTGGAAGACCTCCTGGAACCGTCGTTGCTGCTCCCGCCTGAAGGGCAGGGACTAAGGTGGCAGCTCCCTCAGCTGTAGCTCCCGCAGCCGGAGGTGGAAAGACCTCCTGGAACTGCCGCTACTACTCCTGCCTGAAGGGCAGAAACTGAGACTACTGCTCTCTCGACTGCTACTCCCGTAGCCGGAGGTGGAAGTCCTACTGGATCGGACCTCTCTGGAACTGTACTAGGCCCTGCTGCCTGAGAATGAGTCACTGTCATCTTGAACACGAATTGAACCCAAGAGATCAATATGGCACAAGATAAGATATTTTCAAAGGAGGGCAATGAATTCAATACAAAAGAGTTGTCATGGTAATCAAAAGATCAGAATTTTCCTAAAATATAATTGAGTAACTCCTATCATACCCTAGATCCTACGTCCTAATCGCAGGCTCGTAATTAGCACTCTAAGTCGAGCACCATTACGAGATCGTACTAATAGCGACTCTGACCTGTATGGCTACCATAAAAATGTATCACCCGCATCCTGATGAGGGGCATGAGCACGTGGTTACGTCCAGCCTACGCTGCAGAATCGGCAGTAGAACGCTGTATATAAGGTCTGTAAATACTACGACTAAACAGATAAGGTACCTGTACAGTATATACACTCCGAATGGAGGTGACATAGCAATACAGTCTCAATCACAAAATAAAACTAAGGTAGATAATACGGAAAGGAAATATGACAGATGAAAACAAAAAATAAGTTCCAGATCCACACAAGCCCAAACTATACACAATATCACAGAGTCACAGAAAAATAAATGTAAGCTACTACAGTCTAGAACAAAAGCTGGATCGCAGTCCAGGCAAGCTATCAGCCCCTATTTTTCAAAATTTAATTTAATTAGTGTTACTTAGTTGTTAATGACCTATTTAGCTTTAAAATAATTTATTATGATTTTAGAAATTTTTCTAGAATTTTTAAATGATTTTTAAATAGTTTTTAAGTTAAAATATATCATTTTGTAATTAACTAAATTATTTTAATATCATTATGTAATATTTAAATTTGTGTTAATATCGTTTTGTAATAAAATCAATTATTTTAATAGGAGTTTGCAAATTAATATTTGCAAACTAATTGGATTGGGGCTTTTATGTAAATTCCTAAACTCTAGGGACCCGACTGCAAACCTACCCCCCCCCCCCACGTTCTCTCTCTTTTCTTCCAACTGCTCTCGACGACCGCCAGCTGCCGACGACCGACCACCGACTTCACCGCTAATTTCGGCCAGCCCACACCCCAACCGACCTCCTATTCCCCTATAAATAACCCCCAAACCCTAAGCCCTAACCCTAGTTCACCCACGACCACCCCGACCCTTTCTTCTCCGACGAAAACCCTAATCCTAACCCTAGCTCCGGTGACCCACAGCGCCACCTCCACAGCAGTCTACACCGCCCGCAACCACCACCACTCGCGCGCCATGCCGAGCTGGACCCAGCGCCACTTAAGCGCCACCGCCACGATGCCCCTAGCCACCGTCAGCACGCTCAACAACCCTCCAGTTTACGGACACGTGAGTAACACTCAAGAAACTGTGTCGTACGTGTCTCGAACTCACACACGTGGTTCGCCCGGACACGACAACCCCAACCCTGTGCTCGGACACGCATTTTAGGACTCGTGCGTGTCGTGCTTGGCACTGATACAAGACTCGTGTCCCTAACTGTCATGCCCCGCTCTCGTAGGAGCGATCGTCCTCACTAAGGCGTGATGCCGCACGAGCCTAGATTGCGCTCGTGCAAGGCAGTCTCATAACGGCCGATTTCATCGGCGGCGATGGGGTCGTCGCACAGAAGTCCCAAGCAGAAATATTGAACATTGCAGCAGAAATTTAAAACAAGCACACATGAACACAAGTCATTCAAAAGAAGCTCTTTATTGATATTGAATACAAGATTATATTTGTGGGCGCAAGGCCAAATTACAACTCTCTCGTGCTCACTTTTGTCCTCATTTACAAGTCACTCTGCTCTCTCTCTCATCTCTCGATTACAATGCTTGGGCCAGCGAAAGCTTCGGAAGGCGATGTCCATACATACGTCCTGTATAAGTCTTCAATCCACGTGGCCGTACGCTTCGAATCGCCACGAGCTTCTACCTGTGCCTGCACATGAACACTGGGTGGGTGTCAGTACTCAACTGTACTGGTGGAGTGAGCTCCTCGCCCACCCATACAAAACCTACACGTTCATTTACTTTGTGCAGCTTACAAGTCCCTTTATGATTGTCTTTCTAATCTTGCCCTAGGATCCATTTTAAAACAAGACGTCTCGGCCTATACTTAACAATACAACGACAGGGTCGTACCATGCCAACGTGTATTTCGATTGAGGCAGTGCCTCGTCGTGCATTTACTTGACCAAAAACTTGAACTCGGGACGGCAGGGTCGTGCCGTACTCTATTCGAGACTCCAACATATTCAAGACAGTGCCTCCCCGAGGAGCAACTTACGCGAACTCGGCCGTGCCAAGACCTTTACTCAAACCCAAGTGCCTCTAGAGTTTGCCTAGACTTGTCCGTGCTTCAAGATGAGGTCATGTCTAACGACTCCCTGACTTAGACAAGTTTCACATTACGGTCCTTTTGACTTAAAGTGATGGCACTCGACTTAACTTATGCAAACTTAGGCCAACAATGCCGATACGCGAAAGCCATACATGAATGCCAATACTTGATATGCGAAAACCAAAATTTGATACGCGGAAGCCTTGGTTTGTGCCGAAACACGTATCTTGCTAACTTGATACATGTCGTGCTAGACTGTCTCATGATTCGACCGACGCTGTGCTAGTACTCGACGCTATCCAAAAGCAAACATACGGATTGCCGCTCTTGCCGATACATCTACATGAGTGGTCACTAGCAATGTCAAGCTATCTTGGACATGGCTCGGCGGGGGTATCGGGCCACCCTTCCAATAGGTAGCTAGCCCCGGAAGCGCCGATACTCCTATGCGGTTATCCTGCATCCTGCTTTGAGCCGCAACTCGCTTCCTCCGGGCGAATGATCCCGGTGCCTTGGCAATCATTCGAGAAGACTACACCTTGTTGACAAGTTGACCAATGACCATGCAAGTCTCAACTCGATCTATCCAGTCCTTCCTTAACATGACCATGCTTTCCTTCTATATGTCGAGACTCCCAAGCCGCGGGACCGATCTCGTGTGTTTCCTTTCAAGACATAGCGAGACTCCTAAGTAGCGGGACCGATCTCGGGTGCGGGACTTATCAAGACTTAGCGAGACTCCCAAGTAGCGGGACCGATCTCGTGTGCGGGACTTATCAAGACTTAGCGAGACTCCCAAGTAGCGGGACCGATCTCGTGTGCGGGACTTATCAAGACTTAGCGAGACTCCCAAGTAGCGGGACCGATCTCGGCGACAACCAGTTACGTGGACTTTCTTTATTCGTGGCAAGCTTTTCACTAAACTGACCGTAGCTCGTGCCTTAAACAGACCTGGTTCTCTAGGCGATGCTAACGCTCAAGTCATATGCTTTATACGACGAGCCTTGTTCTCAAGGGACTACGCGAATTGACAACCGCAGATAGAGCGAGACAGTGCTAGAATTGGCTTCGATAACCCAGCACAACTCTTGTTTACTTATTCGGGCAATGAGTCGACGAGCAAAGGCTACGCCGAGCTCCACATCGAGGGAACGTGCTATGCACGGGGTCGACTTGAACAACCAAGTTCGTGCCTAGACTTAAGCTAACAGCCGTGCAAGACGACTTAACTTGTGGGACGTACGAAGGCTATGCCAAGCCTTGCGGGACAGGACCGTGCATGCTTTATTAAGCACTCACGCAGGCGGCGCCTATGACTTAGGCTATTTCAAGTGTCGGGACAACTTAGCAACTTAGCCAACTTCCTTCTCCCAAGCTACGGAATCGAAGGATCGAGTGTCATTTGAAAGCACGCTGAACCGACTTCTATGAAGACCGTGGGACCATTTTCTATGTTCTAAAACATTTCGACGGGTCGGGATTATTCTCTTAGCTATGTGCGTTCGTAGCTTTTAGATTAGCCTACTTGTGTAAGTTAAAAACATTGCGAGTTATTATGTGAAGGCTAAGATGAGGCAAGTTCACCGAAACTACCCCACCTGAGCGAGGAGTCGCCACGGACGAACGAGCCTTCGAGTAGCCGTTGCAAGGCTAAGTTCCAACGCCGTCGGCGTTTCGATTCCTCCGATTGACTTTGCGGGACGGGGCACTACATCATACACCACTCAGAACAAGTCTCGTCTTCGAGACTTTCATGAAGGCAAGTCGTCCTACCATTTTTATGGCCAAGACTTAATCGAGCCTAGGCACGGAATTATAACAGTAGTGCGGGGTACGCCTACGCGTTTCCTTGAGTCTGAGCCACGCTCGCACTATTATCATTCTTTCCCTTAACATGAATTCAAGTTCTCGACATTCTTCCATTCCGCAAGTCTTATTTCAATTCAACGTATCACTTGGCTGGATCGTGCACGCATTCCTAGGCGTCTCCAAAATACATGTATTCACCAAGCCGCATGACGGAGAATTCGTCGTTCTCACTCGAGTCGCATCGTACACATACTCAGGCGTCCCTGAAATATATGTATGTCAGCTGAATCTCGTGAGGGGTATTCCTATATTCGTGATTCACTATATCCATTCAAAACAATTCTCAAGATCAATCTTTCGATTGATAACTCATGAAACAGGGCATCTCTCCTAACCGCTAGGCCATTTCTTTTCGAGGCTAAGTCAATGTCAGGATTGGAATCATAGTTTCCCAACAATAATGCCAACACTGACCCCAATCCTAGGGTCAAACCAAAGTTGGTAGTACGGGATTTTTTACCCAAGCTCGCGTTACTCAAATTTCTAAACATCGAGCACGTTCACCTATTCGCATCAATACATTCGTTGCGCATATTCGAATCCATTCAATCATCAATTCTAACCAATTCATGTATTTGATCACGAGATCGTCTAGCTTTGACAATACGTTGTGCCCTAATCTCACGCGAGTTCGATTATCCACGGTGGTTCATGAATCACCATACAACGCACCCACGGAATAATTATTCTAATCGGAGCATAACTCTTGTTTGAGTCCAGACTAATTCATTCTCGATACACGGATTGGACCTACGCATTCTTCAAATTCAATCATCAAGCACACTGAGTCATTCTCAAGTTTATCTTCGCGTCAAACCACAAGTCGAAGCACACAAATTGCCACGTCATGCTAGTTCAATCACCCCCGCTGTATGAATCACCATACCAGCACTCATACGGAGTGATTGCCCTAATCGACGCAATGCATGTGCGAGGCTGGAGTTGCGCTCGCATACGACAAGAATGTCAAAGTTGTGGTTATCGACGAAGCAATCCAAACATTTTCATTTTTATTCAAGCCAAGATCTCAGTTCGATAGTCCGTTCGTCATTCGTTCA
>JANAVB010003933.1:0-39295 GCA_029216955.1 Iris pallida
GTAGGATCCATGTCAGCAAGATCAATATCTTGCCTAGATGGATGACTGGAACTCTTGGTGCAATTGTCCTCTGGTGCCACCTCCTCAGCAGGATGTGGCACTACCGACTCAGCAGCAGGAGGTGGCACTACCGACTCAGCAGCAGGTACCACTACCGACTCAGCAGCAGGAGGTGGCACTACCTCCTCAGCAGCAGAAGGTGCCTCTCTCAAGCGACGTCCTCGGGTCTTGGGTGCCATCTGGTAAGATTGATGAAATATGGAGATTAATTAGGGATTAAACAAAATAACAATATTAGACGTGTAATGTAGAAGATTCATTGTTGTATAGAAATGACAGTATTAGACGTCCTCTGCATCCTCATCTTCCTCTTCCTCCTCATCTTCGCTTTCATCTATTTTTTTTCTCTTCGGATACTTCAACCTCTTCGGATACTTCAACCTCCAACAGTGAATGACCCTTAGCAGTCTTGTCTTAAACTTGAAGCCATTAACGACATAGCCTGACAGTACGAAATGAGTCTCACAACCAGAATATAGAGGAGTAGAGAAGGCCCCCTCTCTGACCCCCCCTCTACTTCCCTGCTTCTCATTCGACTCTCTCATATGATACCATCTCAACCAAAGAGTAGAGAAGTGCAAAAGTATTAATATTAACCAAGGATCGGTATCAGAATCGGTATCACCATGAATCTCATGGCTTGTTCTACCAGAACATAATATAAAACCAAATGTGTGAATCAGAGCTTCACATTCTAATATTGTGAATGTGAAGCTCTGCTTCACGTTTGGTTTTATATTATGCTCTGTTAGAACAAGCTATGAGATTTATGGTGATACTGATTCCGATACTGATCCTTAGTTAATATTAATATTTTCACACTTCTTTACGCTTTGGTTGAGATGTATATCATATGATGCGGAATAGGATGCCTCATGACCCGAATGAGCAGAAGGGGAGTAGGGAGGCTCACTCTATACACTCATTCGCCTACGATATACACTCTATACACTCTTACTTATGCAAGCCTTTGAGGTAATCAGCATTATACTAGATTTTTGAAAAGATCTATAACTCTGATAGGCCCAAAAGACTTGGCATAAGTAAATTTAATTTTCAACACTTACCTATCTACTACTAAGATATCTTATATATATCCTTCTAGGATACTCACTCTATACCGATATCTTAAATTTGATTTTCAACACTTACCTACCGCCTAGACACCGCCTAGACACCTAAGCGATCAATATCGATACTCATAGAAATAGTCTGATACGATACCGATTCGTAAGATAAAGTAAACAGATTTGTAATTAAAAATATATAGTCCTTATAGTTCTCTTTTTGAGAACATGATAACATTGCGCTGTCAGGATGAAGTTCCTAGCCCAATCAGGATAACATTGTTGTATAGACAAAAAGTGATATGGTGAGGGGTGTATGTGTGTGTTTCAGTCAAATGTGTGTGTGTGTGTGTGTGTGTGTGTGTTAAGGGTGTGATAGTGAGAGTGAAAGAGTGAGAGGGTATGTGTGTGTCCTAGTTAATGTGTGTGTTAAGGGTGGGTGTGTGTACAGGAGAGCCTCAAGTTATAGGTTAATTATTCTCAGGTTTATGGCATATAAGGGTGTAACAGTATATACAATACTCATGCAACATAGGTAACTACATTTGTATCCATTTGAAAATGTTTGTATCCTATATCTGTATCGTATATGTATCAGTATCCGTGCTCATAATTGTGCAACATAGTATGTCATCTTCGTCTAAGTTGTCAAACTAATATAAACAATTAACTTGATGGAAATAAAGAAGATACTAGTAGTTCATAAAGAAAATTGTTATATAAAAAATATATAATATAGCATGTCATATGACACGTGCAAAATTTAAGAGGATATCTCCAATATTAAGAAAATACTTGCAATAGAATAATAGAATATTTAGCTCCTAACATATACATGCTTAATACAACTGATTTGTTGGACCACAAGATCAAAGTTTTTATCAATCATAGAAGTTTATAAAGTAGAAGAACAGGTTGCAGCTAAACACAATCTAAAGTGTTCTCAGTAAACTACTATTTTCTGAAAATAGCAAAAAAAATGATGGGCGGTACACAATCCTTGGTAAATTTAATATATCAAACTAAGATCAATGCATAAATATAACATATATAAGTGCAATCCCGCGGTCAGCCCCCCCCCCAAACCCCCCCGTCGACCAGCCCCCCCCCCCCGCAGCACCCCCAACCCCCCTCCCCCAAGGACAGCCCCCCCAAACCTCCCCCGACCATCCCCCCCGCAGCCCATCCCCAACCCCCCGGGGCCAGCCTCCACCGCAGCACCTACTGCGGCGACCCCCACCACCGCCAGCTTCACCCACGATGACCCCTACACCCCCACCCCCCGGGTCCCCCGCGGCGACCACCACCACCGCCAGCTTCACCCGCGGCGACAGCCAATACCCCCCGCGGAGAGTACCCCCTGCTGCTCGCCCCCTCCCACCACCGCCGGCTCCCCTTTGCCCCCCACCGTCGCCCAAGAGAGAGAGAAAGATAGAGTTACCTCGATATATCGTAGCGTCCAAGAGAGAGAGAGAGAGAGAGAGGAGAGAGAAAAAATTGGGGGGAATGAAATTTTCCCTCCGTCGGTTTAACTTAAGCTAGGCTTTTAACTTAGCTACGGACGGATAACATCCGCCGCTACTTAGTCACTTATCTCACGCGATTTTTTTAAATTTTTCCAACCACTTAGTGACCACTTAGCGACGAAATGTAAGTCCGTCGCTAATATCCCATCATCTGGTCGACGGATTATCCGTCGCTAAGTAGTCGTCAATTCCTCCGCCAACTAGTGACATTTTCTCGTGATTTTTTTAACATTTTTCTGCCAATTAGTGACTACTTGCCTACGGATTTTTATTCCGTCGCTGTTTTGCCGACGGTATGCCGACAGATAGGCGACGGATGTTCACCCTAAAAAAATTGGTGCGCGATTAGCCGGGAAGTCGTCGCCAGGTTATCGGTAATCCGTCGCTACGGACGACGGATTTATTCTGTCTTTAAAATGCCGTCACCAATTTACTGTACTTTGGTAGTGAGTACAACAGTAACGTTTTGTACTGGCCCAGTCTAAGCAAAACTATACTAGACTCCATCCATCAATCACGGCCAAGCAATGAGTACGGCTTGATACTTTAACTAGCTAGGGTTATCACAAGCCTAGTTACTAACAAGATGCATCGAGATGTTCCAAAGCCACAAGCCCTGCAGTCTTAATCTAGGTTATTCGATCGCAAGTTGAGAGAGTTGGATTAGGTGACTTGGGGGTGCAACACATGACAGTGCGCTGGAAATGTGCCCTACTCGATGGCATGCTACAAGTCCAATTAGACCGCCCAGATAACGGGACTACCTATAGCTGGGAATTTCTTCATTGACTACTTGATTAATCTAGTCAATATCCTAGCCAGATTCAGTATGAATCTCTGACCGTGGAAATCAGAAATTTATGTCCTAGATATGATGCAAGACGAGACATGTAGCTTGTACCGATACAATCAAGAGAAATCACCCACGGTGTCAAGACGAGAGTTACATGTTACTTGTCAAGATTACATGTTATGTTATGATACTTATCAAGTCAAGAGTGCGTCACAATGGACCACTATCAAGAATTATCATGTCAAGTTACTTGTCAAGAGTGCACCACGACGGGTCACTATCAAGAATTATCACGTAAGGTCACAATGTCATGTCGCGTTCATGTAAGTGCACCACGGCGGGCCACTATCAAATAGTTGTTAGACGGTGTACGTGCCATACCAAGATCGTGTTTAAAGCTCAGAGTACATGTGCAACATAGAAAAATAACTTTATCGGACTTAGTCAAGTAAAGAGTATAAACAAGTCACGATTCACACTAAGGACCATGGGGTGTCATGAAGAGCATGCACCCAAGATGGATGTGCTGAGAGTGACATGCGCCCAAGGCTATGCGCCTAAGGGCATGCGCCCACATGTATGCGCCCACATGAGTGAGGCAGGGTGCATGGTCTATGCGGCCACGTACATGCGCCCACATAAGTGAGGCAGAGTGCATGGTCTATGCGCCCACATATATGCGCGCACATGAGTGAGGCTGGGTGCATAGTCTATACGCCCACATATATGTGTCCACATGTGGGAGGCAGGGGTATGGGAAGCTAAGTCAGGAGCCATCTATACTGGCTAAGTGGGCGTATAATAAGGGCTATGTGCCCACAGCAAAGGGACACCATGACTTAGCACATACTTGAAGTTATGCACATAAGCAAGTAAAAAGTCATGGGCGCATAATAAAGCCATGCGCCCACACTGTGGAAGGCAGGGAGCTTGGGCGCATATATAGGGCTATGTGCCCAAGGCTAAAGTTACTGTGGACACATAAAATGCCATGTGTCCACACTATTCTTCTTCTCCAACCCGAGAAGAAGAACCATGGAACCCATGAACTTCCAAGGTCCATAAATCACTCAAAATAAATCAAAATTTGGGTTTTTAAAGGTCTATGTTGGGTGAAATCAAATTCTCTGCAACATAGAACAATGAAAACTTGAAAACAAAGAAGTTTGAGAGATCAAAACCCAAGAAAACTAAAATTTGAGAAAACTTAGATCTACAAGTTTTAATCTGCCAAAACCAAAAATGCTAAGTACTAAAGAGTCTTAGAAGCTTATATGGAAGACAATAGAACAATAAAAATAGAGTTTCTCCATGAAGCAAGTTGTACTTTCCTAAGGTGGTTGGAGAGAATTAATGGAGAAGAGAAATAAATGAAAGAGTAATAAGGAGAGAGAGTGGGGAGTTGGGTTATATGAGGGGGTTTATCATGATGAATCACTCATCCAAACCAAGCTAAAATAAACCAAGCCAATCTAAACCAAGTTAACCAAGACCACACCAAGCCAAGCTATGCTAGGCAAGTCAAAATAAGGGTCGAAAGTTCGTACACGTATACTGAAAATACGTATAACAGAAAACGGGAGTGATAATTCTACCCACCTTAAAAGAATTCTATCTTCGGAATTTAATCAAGATGCTAGAGATATCGGGGCATGCTATTCTAATCATGAGCAATTTATGACTAGTAGTTAATCAAGCAATCATTCATACAAGCAAGAAATTAAAAATATAAGGCATAAGAAAGACATTATACCTTATGAGTCAAACAGGTGTGGATATCGCGATCGGATATCATCCTCACGCTCCCACGTTGACTCACCCAAAGAGTGATGACCCCAAGCAACACGGACTAGACTAATAGTATTGTTCTTGAGTATCTTCTCTCTCCGGTCCAATATGGATACAGGTCTTTACTCATACGAAAGGTTGGTACCAAAAACCAATTACGAATGATCAAGAACATGACTCAGATCCGGGATATACCATCGCAATTGGGATACATGGAAGACATCATGTACCTCACGTAACGACGACAGAAGAGCGAGACGATAGGACACATCACCTACTCGCTCTAGAATATTGAACGACCCTATATACCTAGGACTAAGCTTTTTTCATACGCCAAAATGAATGAAGCCACGGATAGGCGAGATCCTAAGGAATACGTGGTCGCCGATAGAAAATTTAAGGGGACGCCGATAAGAATCGGCCCAATGACGCTAGTGATCTTGTGCAACTCGAAGATGATACCTAACTTGTCTGACCACCTCGATAGTCCGCGTAATCATCTCTGGACCAAGCATCTTTCTCTCACCAACATCATCCCATGCTAACGGGGATCTGCACTTCCTGTCGTACAAGGCCTCAAAGGGTGCCATCTGGACACTGGCCTGGAAACTGTTGTTATAAGAGAACTCCACGAGATGCAGGTGATCTTTCCATGAACTACTGAAGTCAAACATACATGACCGCAACATATCTTCAAGATTCTAGATCGTACGCTCTGACTGACCATCTGTCTGCGGATGATAAGCTGAACTAAACTTGAGACGAGTCCCCAAACTCTTCTGAAGACTCCGCCAAAAGTGTGATGTAAATCTTGAATCTCTGTCGGACACAATACTGACTGGCACTCCCTGCAATCTGACTATCTGTCGGAGGTACATCTCTGTAAGCTGATCCGTCGACTGGCCGATTCTGAAAGGGTAAAAATGAGCTACCTTGGTGAGTCTGTCAACTATAACCCAGATAGCATCTCTCCAAATTTGGGATTTAGGTAACCTAGTTACAAAATCCATGGTGATATGCTCCCACTTCCACTCTGAGATCGACAAAGATTGAAGAAGTCCAGCTGGTCTCTGATGTTCAGCCTTAATTTATTGGCAAACTAAACAACGAGAGACAAACTGGGCTATCTTCCTCTTCATGCCATTCCACCAAAAATGTTGACGGATATCATGATACATCTTCGTACCGTCGGAATGAATTGAATACTATAAACTGTGAGTCTTTGCCATGATCTCTTGCCTGATATCACCACTGGGTACACAAAGGCGCCTTCCATATCGAAGTGTCCTCATGAATACATAACTCTGCTCTCCGTCCTGCTACACATTCTTCCCTAAGCCGCTGAAGTTTAGAATTCGTTGACTGAGCTAACTTAATCCTCTCAACTATACTGGACTGAACTTGCATACTGGCCATCAATGCCACATTGGAAGGAAGAACAACTTCAATACCTATTTTCTGAAGATCTGCTAATAACTCTGACTATGCTGTTAGAAAATAAACTCCGGCTCTTCTGCTCAATGCATCTGCAACAATGTTGGCCTTCCCAGGATGATACTGCAGGTTAATGTCGTAATCCACAAGTAGCTCTAGCCATCTTCTCTGACGCATGTTAAGATCCTTTTGGGTAAACACATACTTAAGACTCGTGTGGTCGGTGAAAATTTCTACCCGATCTCCATACAAATAATGCCTCCAAAGCTTAAGTACGAAAACTACCGCTGCTAACTTCAAGTCATGGGTTGGGTAATTCCTCTCATGATCACGAAGCTGACGTGACGCATAAGCTACTACCTTACCATGCTATATCAAGACGCATCCCAATCCCTTGCCGGAAGCATCACAATAAATAGAAAATCCTCCAGTCCCATCTGGAAGCGTGAGAATGGGTGCCGTCATCAATCCTTACTTCAACTTCTCAAATGAACTCTGACACTCTGTTGTCCAAGCAAACTGTACATCCTTGTGGGTCAACTGCGTCAGTGGTACAAAAATTCGAGCAAAGTCTGATACAAACCGCCGATAATAGCCAGCCAATCCTAGGAAACTTCGAACTTCTGCGATGGTACTGGAAACTGGCCATGTCTCTATAGCCACTATCTTCTGGGGGTCCACTTCTACTCCCCCTCTGGTGATGATTTGACCTAAGTACGAGATACGATCCATCCAAAATTTGCACTTACTGAACTTTGCATACAACTGGTGCTCTCTGAGAATCTGAAGAACTACACGAAGATGCTGCTCATGCTCTTCCTCATTCTTGCTATAGACTAAGATGTCGTCTATAAACAATTTCATGAATTGGTCTAAATAGGGCATGAAGATACGATTCATGAGGTCAATGACTACGGCTGGCGCATTGGTCGCTCCAAATGGCATAACAAGGAACTCTCAATGTCCATATCTGGATCTGAATGCTGTCGTTGGGACGTCTTGCTCTCTGACTCTGATCTGATGGTACCCTGACCGCAAGTTAATCTTCAAGAATACTATCGCTTCTCTGAGTTGATCAAATAAATCATCTATCCTTGGTAGATGATATCTATTCTTGATTGTTACAATACGATAATCAACAAATAATCTTGACGTACCATCCTTCTTTTTCATAAGAAGTATCGGGGCTCCCCAAGGTGATCCACTAGTACGAATGAATCCCTTGGCTCTAATTTCTTTAATTATCTTGTACAAGATCTCTAACTCTGAAGGAGCCATCCTGTAGACTCCTTCTGACACTGGTGCCGTCCCTGAAAATAAATCAATGGTGAACTCTCTCTCTCTCTCTGGGGGCATGCCTGGAAGCTCTTTGGGAAATATATCAGAAAACTCTTCTACTACTCTGGGAAACTGAACTGCTACTGCTACTGCCATCCGCAATACTGGTGGAGAAGGTTCTACTTCGCCTTTGGAAAATAAAAACTCCAGTTCGTCGGGAATACCAAAAATAATCATGCCAATATGGCAGTATATTCTTGCGTATTAATCCTTCAACCAATCCATTCATAGGACTACATCATAGTCGGCCATCAAAAATTATATCAATCTATCGGGGAACTCTCTATCGCTAACTACGATTCGACATGAGGAATAGACTCTATCTACTCCCATAAGACCGTTACCAGTAAGTATATTGAGCTTTACTGATAATGACTCGGGCTCCAGTCCTATTCGTGTCGCAAATCGTGTATACATAAATGAATGCGATGCACCCGAATCAAATAATACTGATGCTGGAAAAGAGTTGACGAGAATGGTACCTGCCACCACCTCACCTGATGTCAATTCTTCTGCTATGGTCAGAGCCATAGCCTGACCTTTTTCTCTTGGTGCTGGTCCTCTCTGCTGGAAACCTCTCTGTCGGTTTTGAATCTGAGCTTGGGCATACTGCTGAGCCTGAGGCGGCAATGGCCTCGGAGGCTGGTACTGCTGCTGCACTGGTGCTGTACCCCTAACCGATGGACTGGTTAGGTTTGATGACGATGAACTGGCTCTATTCGGACAGGACCCTATCTTATGGTCTGGTGCCCCACAAGCCAAGCACAATACCTGTACTTTGCGACATTCTGATACTACATGTCCTGGCTTTCCATAATAAGAGCATCCCATTGCGGAAGACTGCTTCTGCTTCTGCTGCTGAGGATACGTCGATGTCGAGTGCTGAACCGACGAGACTGTGGTCGCCCTTCTAGGAGCTTCAATAGTCAAAGTCCTAGCTGTCGGGACTGGTGTTGATGACTGGGACATCTGCCCATGAGACCTCTTCCGTCCTCTGCTTCTATCTACAATCCTTTGCGAAGTATAATCATGCCTCTTTGCTGCTCGTAAGACGGCATCAAACGTCTGGGGCTCAAACTGCTCCACCGAAATAATAATCATTAGGTGGAGTCCCTGCTTTAATCGCTGGGTTTGATCTAATTCGGTTGCCACTAAGGTAGGAGCAAACCGACTGAGTCTAGAAAACTCGGCTGCATATCCATCGATCGTCCTTTCCATCTGTTTAAGATTGGTGAATCTCGTCTGCAGATCATACCGAACTACTGCGTCGAAGTTCTTGGTCTGGAACTTATTACTGAATACTGACAGGCATTGGTAATCTAACTGCTAGCATCGTCCACCAGCTGCGGGAGCTGCAGGTGCACAACGGCCATCTTCTCTTCCTCAGAAATCCTAGCTACCTTCAGAATAACTTATATGTCCTGAAGCCATGCATCAGCAGCGATATCATCTTCACTGCCATCAAAGAAAGGAGGGTTCAGACGCTTGAAGCTGTTGGCCGCGTTGTTCCCTGGGTAACCAACTCTGTCCATGGCATCTTACATTATCTGGTGTAGGGCATCGTCCCGACAATCTTGAGATGCAAGCAATTCTCTGATAAGACCCACCAGGGTTCCATTGTCAGGATCTGCAGGCTGGACTGGCTGAACTGGTGGCTCTGGATCCCCGAAATGCATGACTCGGGAGGCTGCTCCAGAGTGTTAGGCTTGGTCTCCAGGTTGCTGCTTGTTCACTTGAGGTGCTCTGCCTTGCTGATCGGTAGGACCAGGAGCGATGCCACTGAAGAAACGACATGGGGAACAATAAGGACCATGATAGATCAAGGATATAAGCATGTGATCAGGTCAAGATTTCGGAAAGATTAGAAGACACGAGTAGAGATCAAGGACGAGTGCTGATTGAGACGGTAGAAGCATGGAAAAGAATAAAGAAAGGCCTATGCGGCTCCGACAAAAAGATCCTCATGCGGCTCAGGATCCCCATGCGGCTCAAGAGTCCATGCGGCTCAAGGGTCCATGCGGCTTGGATAGTTCAATGTGGCCCAGAAAGATGCCACGTGGCCTTCAACAGTTCTTCTCTACATTCGGCTTCATTTAATGCCTTGATGGCTGCTCTGACAATGACAGCTACGACAGCTTTGACACAAAGATGCAATAATGACTGACATGATGGCGTGTCCCTAGGAAAGAGGAGAAAATCTTCTTACAGCTGGCAAAATACAACAAATCTCGAGGCCACTCCATGCGGCTGCTGCAGTTATGCGGCCGCCCACTTCATGCGGCTGCCCATCCTCATGCGGTTGCCCATCCCCATGCTACTGCCTATTTCCATACGGCTGCCTATCCCCATACGGCTGCCCATCCTCATGCGGCTGCATGCTTCATACGGCTAAGAGGACCACCCATATGCGGCTCTGCCAGGACGGTCCAGTTGAGACACATGGCGCTCTTCGCGACAATTGAGACACGTGGTAGTTTTATCTTCCCTAATCAGATTTATTGCGATCGTCATAATTGCCCAGATCAAATCAAATCAAGCAAATTGGACACGTGGCAGGCTATCACAAATCACAAATATTCATGGCAATCAATATTTATTGCCCACAGAGATTTGATGCAATCCACATTAATTACCTAGATTTGATACAATCAGAATTAATGGCCCAGATTAATTGACCATTAACCGTCGACTTGTCAAGGAGGCAATCATTTGCAAACCCTAATGATCACACCCCCACCTCTATAAATAGTAAGGTGCCATTCCCTTGCAAAGGACCTAGAGGTGGGAGAATTCAGGAGACAAGAGCGGACAAAGAGAGAGAGCACTGCAGAGACATCCAGAGATCTAGGGAGTCTTCCCACACGTCCAATAGCATTCTTCACCAGAGCCAAGTCTGTGTCCGATCGTCCAAGGAGTAAGACAGAGCTGCCATCGCTTTTCCGAGCCTCTATCGTCACCCCCCCAGAATCTAAA
The DNA here is from genome assembly GCA_029216955.1 of Iris pallida. Classification (NCBI taxonomy): domain Eukaryota; kingdom Viridiplantae; phylum Streptophyta; class Magnoliopsida; order Asparagales; family Iridaceae; genus Iris; species Iris pallida. The sequence goes on from JANAVB010003933.1 coordinate 10,980, forward strand.
ATAAACAGTTATAATTAGATTGTTGTACCTAAGTTTTTGTTCCTAGGCTTTCTTTGTACAAACGAGTTTGTATTGTAAAGTAAAAGTCCAGTCCTCTGATATAATTGTTCTGTTCTTTTATAATCAATGGCAAACATGATGGCAACTCTGCTGATACAAACTTCTCCACGGCTGAGAAGTTGGTGACGCAATCGGATGCAGCCAAACTTGGCTCCACACAACAGAAGATGGTCGTCCGCTTCGACCAACAGGCATTTGAAGAAATGCTCTCCGACGGGAGCGCTAGCCCAGTCCAGAAGCGAACCCGCACAAAGAAAGCTCGCAGGGAGTGGAGGCCAAAATCATTTGTACCTCCCCAAGCTCTGGACGGAGTACTCTCTGCTGCCCAAGACGGCGAAAGCAACTCTCCTGCGGCCCCGCTTCAAGCCATAGAGGACTCTGCTGTCCCCAAGTCCAGCAGAGGAAAGCATTACGATACTGGATTTGCAGGGATAAAGAGTGATTCTATGTGCTCCAGGAAGAAGCCGAACAAATGCACTAGCCGCAGGCTGAACACTCATGCGGCCAAGATTGCCAGCCGCATGTATGATGTCCATGCGGCCGAAACTGCCAGCCGAATGCAGAATACCCATGCGGCCAAGATTTTCAGCCACATGGAGAAGACTTATGCGACCGAGACTTCCAGCCGCATGAAGAAAGCCCATGCGGCTACGATTGCCAGCCGCATGAAGACTGTTGATTCCAGCCGCATGCTGTGTGCTCCACGTGGCTCAGTCTTCGATCGCCTCTCCTATGGTCCTGATCTCTCATACTCTCGAGAAAATATGCCTGACTCTCTGCAGCACCACTTAGACTCTTTCTACTATGTGCCCTCACACACTAGAGTGAAGAAGTCTAGGACAGCACGAGCTTGGCGAGCTCAGTCCGCTGTCCCGACCTCTGACCATTCGAGAGTTTCACATACTGTATACGGGCCTCTGATGGGAAGTTGTACAGAACCACTCGAGTCCAGCCCCCGGTGGAAAACGGACAGAGTGGTTCCCAAAAGTCTTCCAAAATCCAGGGAGCAAACATGGTCGTTCCAGACCCATCTGACTTGCGTGAGGTTATCCTCCACAAATGCAAGAAAAGAGAAGAGGCCTCGGTGTGCAAAGAGTCCCCCCCACGGACGTCACTGCACCCAAGTCATTGTCAACTATTGTTGCAACAATGCGACGGTACGAAAAGACCGGCAGTCCGTCTTCCAAAGATTACAACAGCCGAGCTCAGAGGATGAGACGCCTCCCGTTGTCTCCTGCAACTCTACTCAGAAAATCCCCGTCGATGGGAGATGGAAGAAGATAAACGTTTCCAGCCCGAAGATTTCAACCACTATGACTAAGAAACTGTCGTCTAAACAGTTGCCCACCACCAGAGTTTTCCAAGGTACCCATTCAAAGACGAAATCTACTACAGCGGGAGATTCATCATCCACATTACTGGGGGTCGCTGGAACTGGGGGTAGCACTCCTCCGAACATCCACGACAATCCGATGTTCCAAGGAGACGAGCCCGGGGAAACAACTCTCCCATCAGATACAGCAGATCCCAACGGCCCCAAGGACGTCCACAATTCCCAAGAAGAGGCAAGCTCGGAAGCTGGAGGTACTATTCCTTCTGAGTCCGAACCAGAGGAGAACATTCCCACATAACCCGATGACTTCTCGGTACAGGGGTATGATTCGGAGGGTACGTCATCCACCGTTCCTTCTACTTCTACTCATGTAAGGACGACATTAATGACAAATGATGAACAAGATGGTCCCAGTGAACGCCAACACATCGACACTCTGGAGGCCATACTGTGCACTTTGGTCAAATCGGTGGACGAGATCAAAGCAGCCCATCCTACTCTGCAAGGAGGGACTCCTGGCCAAACAAGCTTGGGTCTCGCGGTCAATACGGACTCGAACTCAGCGGCACCAAACCTGGGCAATAATCTGCCTGAAATATCGGCTCCTACCACTGCAGACGAGGCCAGGAAGGCTAGAAGAGAGGTCCAGGAGCTCTGGGCCGTGTTCTATGCCCCAGAAAACTGCCAAGACCTCAGGATACGACAACCGTATCCCGCTGCGTGGAGAGATGTTCCCTTTCCACCAAAATATAAACCATTCCACATCAATCTATATGATGGGAAGACATCTATAAGCAGGTACATCACTTACTTTGAGGTCACAACCGATCATCTGCCTCATGACGATGCCATCCTTATATGATTATTCATCGAGGTATTGGAAGGAGTCGCCTTCGACTGGTACCGTAACCTGCCAGACAGCTGCATCCACTCCTTCGCCAGCTTCAAGCGCATGTTCTTAGAGAGATTCTACGAAGTAGGACAGGACGTCACAATATCCACCCTCATGGACGTCGTTCAGGGGAAGAAGGAGCTGACAAGGAACTATATTGAGCGGTTTTGCCAAACCGTAATGAAGTTGCCGTCGGGTAATCCGGATTCCTCCTTGATTGAAATTTGCCAAAAGAGACTGCTCCCAACAATCAGCCTCTGGATGGGTGAAAGTCAATTCAAGGACTGGAAGACGTTCATCATCAGTGCCACTAGCGCCGAAGACAGGTTGAAGAAGGCTCGCCAACTGGGATTACACATCTCGGAGGGAGAAGACAAGCCCTAATACCAACAACAACAATGGTGGTAACTCCTCCAACAATCGGGACAATAAGGGCAAACAGGCTATGGTGGCCGACACAGCCCAGAAATCTGAGTCAAAACCGGTAGACAAGCAATGGCCGCAAATGACCTACTCCTTCGAAGACAGCCATGTCAAGCCCATCTTGGATATGCTCATACAAGGAGATAGAATTCAGCTCTCTCCACCAAGACGGGAACCTCGGCCGGCAGAAATAGAGAGCCCAAAGTACTGCCATTACCTCCTCTACGTCCACCATGCTACAAACGACTGCTACCAACTGAAGCGATACATCCAACATCTCATCGATTCAAAGGCTCTGGCCATTGATTTCGAGGAGGTGACCGTGGCAGCCAATATGGTGTCAGTACAATTCGGCAGCTTCCCTCCAACAGAGACTCAAGACGGTATGGTACCCGTCCCTCTGGCGACAATAAAGATTGATAATCTTCCACCTCCTTGAGATCAGGCTACTGGTCTAGTACCCCTTACCACGGCACGAGGGGAGATCATGTGGGTCCATCCAGACTTGGTATCAGAAGTGACTCAGTCTACACCACCCTCCATTGGCAAGCAGGGGAGTAGAAAGATCAGATCCTACCGCACAATTTCGGCAGATGTCGAGGAAGCTGCAGCTGTCATTACTCGGTCTGGTGCTTAATCCCAACCTACACCAGATAACTCGACTGAAGAACATCAGCCGGCTACTGCTGACACTCCGGGACCTTCTCAACTTTCGACAACCGACAAGCCTAGAACGAAGGAGACTCGCTTTGACAAATTCCTCCGAAAAGAGGTATCTCATGGGCTGGAAAGGCCCTACAACTTTGACATCTTGGCACAATTGGCCAACACACCGGCCAAATTGTCATTATACGAGCTCCTGAGACTCTCAAAGGATGTTCGTACAGCCTTGAGCGATGCACTCCAGAACGCCGATGCATATCTAGCTCAGGTCAACCTCACGGGAGAGAGCCCGCCTGCAGATCTCCAAGACAGCGCTTGCACAGGAGCGATGCCCAACATTGTCTTCACTCCACAGGACATGCTCATCAAAACCAACCTGCATGATCGTCCGTTATATTACACTGGATACATCGGCGACGTAAAGGTGGATCGGATGCACATTGATCTTGGTTCTTCCATAAGCATCATCCCGAAGGGTCTATTACACCATCTTCGTATTCCGATGCATCGCCTGACGCCAACAAGCACCGCCATCAGCGGTTTCAATTCGGACAGGAGCTACCCGATTGGAAAGATTCGCTTGAAGTGCTAAATTGGCGATCTTCAGTCAGAAGTGACCTGTTACGTAATAGATGCAGACACTTCCTACAATATCCTCCTGGGGCACCCTTGGATACACGATTATATGATCGTGCCTTCTACACTGCTTCAGTGCTTCAAGTATGTTGATAAACACGACTTCGTGAGGATAGAATTTGCCGACATCGATCCCTTCAAAGGGGTCGAATCATACTACTCAGACTCCTGCTTATACGAAAAGTCCAAGAGGAACCTTGGTGATGGAGATGTGCAAGCTCGAACTGAGACGGCCACAGGATCAGAAGAACCTCTGACGATCCATCTCCAAGCTCACAAATCTGGCAAGTCCGCACCCCTTACGGCCGCTCTGCGTAAGGACGCAATCAGCCTCTCGGCACAAGAAGGGCAAATGATAATCCGGATGCCAAGGTCCGACCAAGCACCAAAACCCACAATGGAGCCACTGACAATCAGACTGCCTAGAGTCGGCCAGCCACAAACGGAGAAGCTCAATCCCTCCGACAAGCCAATGACGATACATCTTCCCAAAAAGAATCGTCAGCCCAATACAAAGTCTGGGGCTTCTAGCGAGCCAACCACTCCCTGCCCAGCATCGAGTACCAAACTGGGGGTTGCTAGTTTGCCAATGACTCCACGTTCTACTCCACCAGCGAAACCCCTGATGATCAAGTTGCCCAAGTTATCCTCTCAGTCTTCATTTATACAGGGGGTGACCGAAGAAGAACCAGAATTGGCCATGTATGTGGCCACTCATACTGATGTTCCATCCGCAGATGATGTAATCCCGCTAGAAAAGATACCTTACTTCATCAATAAAGGACTATCTTTGAACTACATCAAGCTTAATAAGCTTTGTATAATGTATGCTATGGAACACGGTATAGGCACTCACCTACACACACAGGTGACAAATATTTACACCGCAAATCAGCTCACTCCCGCGGAAGACGCTTACCGCATAATCGAGGGAGGGGATCATCCAATCATCTTCGGTCGGAAGAATCCACAGCCCTTCACCATAGAAGAAGTCGATCTCGAATCGGACGCCGGGAGACTTCCTCTCTATTTATATAGCCCCCATTCCAAATACCTCATACAAAAACAGGGGTATGATCTGGAGACTATGCCAGATTTAAACTACGGCACTGGTTGACGATTACCTTTAATGTCGTCGGTCCCGGCTGGCCAACCACAGGACTACTACAACAAGACCCGATGCGGGCTGGGATATGTTACGCCTGCAACGACTCCTGAAAGCTCAGATGAGGAATACGACTGGCATTCACACTCAACCGGATCACTAACTTCTGATTCAGATATCAGCATCGGGGATGTATTCAGGCAAGTTCTGTCTGTCAATATGGCATTCGCCGATGCTTACGAAGAAGGTGAAGACTTTCCTGAACTCCTCGAATTAGAGTCGTGGCAACAGCTGGATGCACAATGGAAGAAGCGGTTTGAACAAAGAGAGCCTCCTACTGAAGATGAGGTCATGCAAGTGGATCTCGGCAGCGACTCTTCTCCAAAACCAATCTTCGTTAGTAAAGCCTGACAGATGAAGAGCAAAAATCGCTACTGGAATTCGTCAAAGAATATATTGATGTGTTCGTTTGGAGTTATGAAGACATGCCAGGGCTAAATCCCGATATTGCTCTTCACAAGCTTAACATTCGGCCAGATGCAAAGCCAGTCAAACAACAGCAATGACACTTTCGCCCAGGCATCATGGATGCGATCGAAGCCGAAGTCAACAAACTGATAGCTAGCAGCTTCATTCGTGAGGAACAACATCCGGACTGGATTGCCAACATAGTACCGATCTTCAAGAAGAATGGGAAGATTCGAATCTGCATCGACTTCCGCAATTTGAACGAGGCGTGCCCCAAAGATGAGTTCCCCCTCCCTATCACAGACATCATGATCGACAACACCTGCGGCTTCGAACGTATGTCATTCATGGATGGCTTCTCGGGGTACAACCAAATTAAGATGTCTCCCGACGACGAAAAGTATACATTATTCCGAACACCAATTGGCACATTCTGCTACACGGTCATGCCTTTCGGTCTAAAGAACGCTAGCGCCACCTATCAGAGAGCTATGAGCATCATCTTTAGAGACCACTTGCGCAAAATAGTAGAATGCTATGTTGACGACATCGCCGTCAAAAGTCGCTCTAAGGAAGATCATCTGCATGATCTAAGGACAATGTTCGACCTGATGCGAGCGCACAATTTGAAAATGAAACCCACGAAATCCTTCTTGGGCGTATCCAGTGGGAAGTTCTTAGGTTTCATCATCACCTCCCAGGGTATCCACATAGACCCTGAGAAGACGAAGACAATCATGGAGATGAGTCCCCCAAGAAATCTCCGAGAACTCCGAGGCCTTCAAGGGAGGTTAGCTTACATCAGGAGGTTCATCTCCAACCTCTCCGGGCGATGTCAGCCATTCACCCATCTCATGAAGAAGGGCGTCTCATTCGTATGGGATGAAGAATGCCAACGTGCCTTCGACAGCATCAAAGAATATTTGTTGAACCCTCCAGTCCTGGTAGCCCCGGTTGCTGGAAAACCATTCCAGCTCTATGTACGAGCAAAGGAGCATTCCCTTGACGTCCTACTAGCACAAAAAAATGATGCAGGTCATGAGCAAGCTATATATTACCTCAGCCGAATGATGATCGGGCCAGAGCATCGATATACCGCCGTAGAGAAGGAATGCCTCGCCCTGGTGTTCGCCATTCAAAAGATGCGACACAATGTCACGGGACAAACCATACATGTGATATCACGAGTCAACCCCCTCAGGGTCCTCATGACGAAACCAGGGGCACTCAGCTCTCGCCTCGCTACATGGGCAATATTACTGTCCCCCTACCATATGGTCTTCGTCCCACAAAAAGCTGTGAAAGGTCAAGCTCTGGCAGACTTTTTAGCAGCCCATCTAGGCTCGGAGTCGGCCAGAATATACGAAAAAATCCCAGATGAGATCGTCGACTCACACACGACCTCTCACGATGATATATGACAAATGTTCTTCGACGGTGCTTCAAGGACCGGACCCAAGGACAACATTGTCGTCGGAGTCGGAGTGGTGCTGATTTCTCCTTCCAGACTGGTGATCAATCGCGCTTACTCCCTCACGGAACCTTTCTCTAACAATGTGGCCGAGTACAACGCTTTAGTCATTGGCCTCCAACTTGTAAGAGAGCTGGGGGTGGAATATCTTGAAGCATACGGTGATTCACAGTTAATCGTCAACCAGATCCGGGGTTCATACGAAGTCCGCTATAAAGATATGATCCCCGATCACCAAATAGCGATCAACATCATCTCGTCATTTGAAGGGTTCTTCATCGAACACGTCCCCAGACTACAAAATATCGAAGTCGATGCCCTAGCAAGCCTTGTCACTTTCCTAGCAGTGTCGAACAAAATTCATCATTTGGTGGACGTAATAGGCCATGAACTGGTCTGTCCCAAGAACTGTAGAACCCTAGAGGGGGGGTGAATAGGGAAATAAAATATAAACTACAACAATTGATGCAATAAAGACAATTTAAAGTAAAGAGTAGAAAGATCAAACGCAAACGCAAGGATGTATCCTGGTATCCTCTTTTGAGGCAATCCAGTCCCGGAACTCTCTCCGGCTTTAATCCACTATTATCCAAATAGTACACACGAGTTTGGATCCGAAGAACTCGCCAACTTCAACACGAGTTTGGATCCGAAGACTCGCCAACTTCTACACACGAGTTTTCTTACGAAGGCTCGCCAACTTTAAACAAAAGAGAATGAGAACTTGTTGATCTTCTAACACGTGAAGATCGAAATGTACAACTCTTTAATACTCTAGCACTTTGGGAGAGGATGACAATGAAAAGCTTTGAAGAGTATTAATGGTGGAGCTCTAGGTTGTTGGAAAATTTATGGAAGAGTTGGTGAAGAAGCTCAAGAGAGAGAGCTTCCTTTTATAAGAAAACCAAGAGTAGGTGGCATTTAATGCTCTGAAATGCAGGCAGACCGGCATGCCGTCGGTATGCCGCGGCATACCGCCGGTATGCCGGCCAAATAGTAACGGTCATAATTATGACCGTTCAAGAGCATTAAATGCGGCCATTAATGCGTGTCAGACCAAATCGAAAACTAAGTATTCGAAATTCGGTATACCGTCGGTATGCCGGAGCATACCGCCGGTATGCCGATAGAATGTCACAGAAAGTTTTGAGCTGCTAGAAACGGCATGCCGCCGGTATGCCGCAGCATACCGTCGGTATGCCGACGGTTGATCACAGCAACTTTTGTGTTGCTAAAAACGGCATGCCGCCGGTATGCCGCAGCATGCCGTCGGTATGCCGACATTTTGAGACAGCAACTTTCTAAGTCCAAAAACGGTATACCGTCGGTATGCCGAAGCATACCGTCGGTATGCCACTTTTTGTCACAGAAACTTTTCTGGACACGAAAACGGTATACCGCCGGTATGCCGAAGCATAGCGCCGGTATGCCGCTCTGAATGACATATTTTTCGATTTGTGCTTTTAGTTATCATCCATCCTTTAGTGTTTACAGATATACCTAGACCAGTACAGACACGAGGACTCAAAGCAGGAAACGCCGGTAACTGCTACAGTCTTCAAGGAAGAAGGAGGAAGCTCTGGAAGTGAAAAACTCCATGTAGTACATCTTTTGGGAATATTTGAATCTGAAGAACAGAAGACTAAACTACGAAGATGCTGTTAATTACTCAAAATAAAATGTGCCAACAAACTCCCCCATTTTGATAATTAACAAAATAGAGAGAGATAGCATCTTCAGGGAGTAGCTCCCCCGTAGGTAGACAGCTCCCCCTCAATACGATTTCTCCCCCTTTGTCACTTAGTCAAAGATGGGGATAATCAATAGAAACATTGTATAAGAGAAAAGACATGAGTATATAAAGAAAAGAGCATGCATGAATATATATGAGAGAAAGTGAATACATGCTGGACCCATACATTTCATAGTAAGATAAAAGACTCTCCACAACGAGAGCCAGACACAACAGACAACCATAGATAATGTCCCCGAAGGACAGCAAGGAGCTAAAACAACCATAAACCGGTCCCCGAAGGACCACTAAAGACAACAAACTGAAAAACACACACATAAAAAAAAGAAGCACTCAAGAACCGAAACCACCATCAAAAGGAAGACCATCCCTAATCCTCAACCGGATCATCATCATCATCACCCTGAGCCTGCTGGAAGGCGCCAAAAGGATCAATGCCGTCAGGGTACATAAACCCATAGGCATTGGGATCAGAGAAGCGCGGGCCCGTGTACATGGGATCCTGAAGATTAAGATCCAGAAAAGCATTACGGTCTTGAAGAGTGCGCTGAATGAAGTACCCCTGATCATGGAAACGAGTCTGGATCAGGGCGCCAAGTCCACGAGTGTGGGCCCGCATCTGCTCCTCCGCCTGGGCCATCCGTATATCAAAATGCTGCTGAGTGAGCAGCATATAACGGCCCGAAGGAGGAGGGGTAGATGTGGGAGCAGCAGGCGTGGATGCCGGTTGCTCTTGGGAAGATGAGGCACGAGAAGTAGAGGCGCCAGCAAGGGTACAGAAGATAGCAAGATATGAGGGGACGCCATCCGTGGTGCAGAGAGACAGGTCAACCTGCTTGGCCTCCATAAGCAGAGTGATGAAAGAGCCATAGTAGAGATTCTGCTTTCCCGAAGGCATGGTACGCCGGAATTGCAGAAGAAGAGTCTTTGGGAAGGAGAATCGCTTCCGGGCATAGAGATGGTACATGCAGACGAGGGCATCACCAGTGATAGCGTCATAGTTCCCGCCCTTTGGAAAGAGAGTGTGGCACACGATCCGATGGAGCTCGTAATAAAACGGCTCCAGCTGGACAGAGAGGGCCGGGATGGCCGGAGGGTTGGGACCCTTACAGATGATTCGGCAGAATTCGTCGAAAGGGGACGCCGCCGAGGAGTTGAGAGCACCCAACATAGGTAACGCATCCCCTTTGTCTGGGATGCCTAAGATGGCCCCCACTTCCTGAGATGTGAGACGGAAGTAGCGATCATTGACCATAGATTGGATGGCGGAAGGGTCGTCGGCATCCCCTCTCATGTTGTAATAGAAAAGACGGACAGCAGCAGGGTAGACAGGGATTTGGCGCCTTAGAAGAGAGGAGAGACCGGCATCGTCAAACAAAGGGACTTGACCGGGGAAGAGGTTCCAGTTGATCGCCCGTCCTTTGAATACGTTGTGATTGGCGAAGTGCTGGAACCAAAGCTCGGCGGCCAGAGAGTTGGAGAAGACGCGCTGGTCATAGCCGGTCGGAAGCGCCACCGAGACGAAGGGGTTGAACCCGGAGGAATAGGAGGATCGGGGGCACTTAGGGTTGGCCATGGAGAGGGATTGGTGCTATGGTTTGGTGGAAGGAGTAGAGAGGAGAAGAAGGAGGGAGGGGTTTTTAAAGAGAGGAGGAAGATGAAAAGATGATTTTTGAAAAAGGGTAGGAACGGTTGTAGAGGAAGTTTGAAAGAGAAGGAGTTGAAAAGGTGGAGGGAAGTTATGATGGTGGAGTAAAAAGAGGAGAGAAAAAGGAGGGAAGTGATGGGTAGTTAATGTGAAGAGATAAAGAATAGTAAATGAAAAGGGAGGTGATGGGATGGGAGTTGAAGATTGATGGGATGGATAAGAGAGAATAGAAGAGGGTAGAAAGGAATAAATGAAGGAGTAAAAAAAATGTGGGCCCGAATCCAGAGTTTAAATCCTGTCCGCCGCTGCCCGGCATACCGGCGGTATGCCGACGTGTACCGACGGTATGCCGTCGTTCGAAACAGAAATAATTCTGCCTTGAAAAACGGCATGCCGCCGGTATACTGTAGTATACCGTCGGTGTGCCGGTCGACTGGGACTAAGGATCAAAAGATAAAATGCCTAGTTCTCGGCAAAGGAAAGAGAAGCGATCTTCCGGGAGAGGCTTAGTGAAAATATCGGCTAATTGATAGGTAGTATCAATAAATTCAAGATGGATATCTCCTTTTTGCTGATGGTCACGAAGAAAATGGTGTCTAATTTCAATGTGCTTCGTGCGTGAGTGACAAATCGAGTTTTTCGTGAGATTGATAGAGCTAGTGTTATCACATTTAATAGGGGTGCAAGAATGAGAAATGTCATAATCTAAAAGTGTTTGTGACATCCAAAGAATTTGTGCACAACAACAACCAGCCGTAATATATTCTACCTCAGTGGTGGAAAGAGCAACAGAGTTTTGTTTCTTGCTAAACCACGATACCAAGGACTTCTCGAGGAATTGACATGTGCCACTAGTGTTCTTTCGGTCAATCTTGCATCCGGCAAAATCCGCATCCGAAAAGCCGTGAAGCTCAAAGGATGAGGATTTCGGATACCAAAGATCCATGTTAATGGTGCCTTTGAGATAACGAAAAATGCGCTTAACGGCACTAAAATGTGATTCCTTTGGATTGGCTTGATATCGTGCACACAAGCAAACACTAAACATGATATCCGGACGGCTAGCCGTTAAATAAAGTAAGCTACCGATCATACCTCTATACTTACGAATGTCGACCGATGTGCCATCTTCATCATTGTCAAGCTTGGTCGTTGTAGCCATAGGGGTCCTCATTGATTTGGATGAGTCAAGGTCGAAACGCTTGAGGAGGTCCTTTGTATATTTTGCTTGATTGATGAAGGTTCCTTTAGGCCCTTGTTTGATTTGTAACCCCAAGAAGAAAGAGAGTTCATCCATCATACTCATTTCAAACTCTTCCTGCATAACTTTGGCAAATTCTACACAAAGTGTGTTGTTAGTAGAACCAAAAATAATATCATCAACATAAATTTGAACCAATAAGAGAGTCCCATCATGTGATTTAATAAAAAGTGTACTGTCAACTTTTCCCTTTGAAAAATTGTGAGAGACAAGAAAAGAGCTAAGACGCTCATACCAAGCACGTGGAGCTTGTTTGAGGCCATAAAGGGCTTTATGGAGTTTGAAAATGTGGTTAGAAAATTGAAAATCTTCAAAACCAGGAGGTTGTTTAACATAAACTTCCTCCTTAATAATACCATTAAGAAAAGCACTCTTAACATCCATTTGAAATAGCTTAAAGTCATTAAAACAAGCAAAGGCACAAAGCATACGAATGGATTCAAGACGTGCAACCGGAGCATAGGTTTCGTCGTAGTCAATGCCTTCCTCTTGGTTATAGCCTTGAGCAACCAATCGGGCTTTGTTACGAGTCACTAACCCATCTTCATTTAGCTTGTTGCGAAACACCCATTTAGTTTCAATAATGGGATGATTGCTAGGTTTTGGGACAAGTTCCCAAACCTTGCTTCGCTCAAATTGATTGAGCTCCTCTTGCATAGCTATCATCCAAAATTCATCAAGAAAAGCATCATGAACATTTTTAGGCTCTATTTGAGAGATAAAAGCCACATTGGCACAAAGATCACGAGTGGCGGATCTTGTACTAACACTTGAGGAAGGATCTCCAATGATAAGCTCCTTAGGATGATTGGTGACAAATCTCCATTCTCTTGGGAGATCCTTTGGAGGAGGCTCGAGAGGAGGAGACTCTTTTGATGGGGTCACAACTTCATTGTTAGATGAAGAAGGACGATCCTCAATAGAGGAGTTCTCCAACCCAAATGAGATGTCATCAATATCCTCGGAGGAGGAAAATATAGAAGAGTTGAGTTCGTTAAAAGAGACATTTATTGACTCTTCGACAACAAGACTTCTTTTATTAAAAACACGAAAACCTTTGCTATGAGTAGAGTATCCAAGGAATATCCCTTCATAGGCTTTCTCTTCAAACTTGCCTAGGTTATCCTTGGTATTCAAAATAAAACAATTGCAACCAAAAACCTTGAAATATTCAATAGAAGGAGTTTTGTTAAACCAAAGCTCATAAGGAGTCTTCTTAGTAATAGGTCTAATTAAGACTCTATTAATAACATGACACGCCGTATTAACGGCTTCCGCCCAAAAATATTGGGGGAGCTTATATTGGTTTAACATGACCCGGGCCATATCGCCAAGGGTTCTATTCTTTCTCTCTACAACACCATTTTGTTGAGGAGTGCGGGGACAAGCAAAATCATGTCCAAAACCGTTCTTTTCACAAAAACTTTTGAAATCAACATTATCAAATTCACCTCCATGATCACTCCTAATTTTGTTAATAGAGAAACCTTTCTCATTTTGAACACGTTTACAAAAAGCAACAAATTCACGAAAGGTATCACTTTTGTAAGCAAGAAAAATAACCCAAATAAATCTCGAAAAATCATCAACTAAAACAAAAGCATAAAGTTTGCCACCAAGGCTAGCTACTCTACTAGGCCCAAAGAGATCCATATGAATAAGTTGGAGGGGTCTAGTGGTACTCACAGAGTTGATGGATTTGAAGGATGACTTGGTCAACTTACTTTTCTCGCATTCTTCACATACCATATCCTTTTTGAAAGGGATGCTAGAAAGTCCTCGTACAAGCTTCTTGGAGGCGAGGCGAGAGATGGTATCCATGTTGGCGTGTCCAAGCCTCATATGCCAAAGCCAACTCTCATCGTTCTTTGCAACTAGGCACCTGTCATTGTTAGTACCTTCAACGAGATAAAGAACATAAATATTGTTTTCTCTAATGCCTTCATACACAATAGTTCCATTGGAGCTATCGGTAATGTAGCATTTGAGTTTAACAAACTTGATATCATAACCATTATCGGTAAGATGGCTAATACTTAAGAGATTATGCTTGAGATTAGTGACAAGACAAACATTATTAATACAAGGATTAGGAGGAGAACCGATATTACCATTTCCAATAATATAACCTTTAAGATTGTTACCGAAGGAGACGTGTCCTTCTTCTTCATCGATAGCGTTGTAAAAAGTGAAGCATCACCGGTCATGTGCCGTGAACAACCGCTATCGAGAATCCATTTGCTTCTAGCATGAGAAGGATTCGTCACCTACAACATAAGTTGAAGATGAACATTTTGGTACCCATGATCTTATGGGTCCATGAGTGTTAGTCTTAGGAACCCACTTAAGAACTCTCATGTCAACTTGTTTTCTTGTATAACAAAAGTTAGAAGTGTGACCCACCAAACCACAATAATTGTACATCAAGGAAGATTTAGAAGAAGAAGTGCGAGTGTTGTGCATATGTGAGTTTCTAGTGTGAGAAGTTCTACCATGAGTGTTATGATGATAGTAAAAAGCATGATGAGAGGTGTTCTTCTTGACAAAGGGTCCTTTTCTTATGTTAGAAAAGGAATTGTGTGTAGTGTTCATGTAATGATTATGCCTAGCATTGTGATGATTATGAGGGTGTCTTGGAGCATGCATGTGAGTGGTATTCTTATTACCTAAATTCTTACTTCGTGTAAGAAGATCATTATACTTAATAGAGGTGGAATATTCTCTTCTATTAGCATCTTGACATTTGCGCATGGCAAATTCATAGGAGCTTCTCATGGATTGAATCTCATCATCCTTTTTCTTGATGGTGTCAAGAGATTCTTGAAATTTAAGTCGCAAAGACTCTATTTCATCCGTATCGAAAATAGAAGATTTTCCCTTCACATCAAAGATGATGTTTGAGAGCCTCTCTACTTCAAGTTGAAGAGCCTCAACCTCCTTGAGAGATTTCTTGTATTTATTCCGAACACCTTTGTGTTCTTCATGTAACTCAAGAATGGCTTTCTCCAAATCATCATAGGTAAGAGTGTTTAAAGAAAAATCATCAAGTACCTCATCGGTTGCCATGAGACAGACGTTGGCATTGTGTTTGCACTCCTTGTCGTTGTCGGAGTCGCTCGTATCGCTTTCACACCAAATGCTAGTGTTGGCGAACTTTCTAGAGGATGAGCTTCCCTTGCTAGGTTTCTCGTACTTGCTTGAGTCTTTTCGTATCATCGGACAATCCCTCTTGATGTGTCCGGGTCTTCTGCATTGATAGCACGCTGGGTCTTCTTCATTGTCCCGTCTAGAGCGGTTGGCCTTGTTGAACTTTAAGAACTTCCGGAAGTGCTTAGCTGTGAGAGCTATTTCTTCATCGTCATCCGACTCATTGTCGTCGGAGCTATCCTTGGAGTAGGACCTTGAAGCTTTGAGAGCGAGAGTCTTCTCTTTTTCTTTGGTCTTCTCCTTCTCCTTCTCTTGAATGGAGGATTCCTCTTGATCCTTCATGTCGAGCTCGTGAGTCATTAGCTTACCCATGAGGGTCTCTAGGTTCATGACGGTTAGATCGTTCCCCTCAATGATTGCGGTAGCTTTAGGACTCCAAGCTTTCATCAATCCTCGAAAAATTTTTCTTATCTTTTCATGAGCGGGATATTCCTTTCCAAGAGAAGAGAGAAGGTTAATAATGTCACCAAAACGAGTAAACATGCTAGCAATAGATTCATCATGCTTCATTTTAAAAGACTCATATTCTTGCGTGAGTCTACTAATCTTGGATTCCTTCACTTGTGAAGTTCCCTCGTGTGTGACTTCAAGTAACTTCCAAATCTCATTGGAAGTCTTGCAAGTAGAGATCCGGTTGAATTCACTACTGTCAAGGTCACAGTAAAGAGCATTCATTGCCTTGGCATCTCGACAAGCAAGCTTCTTAATGTTTTCGCCAACATAGTACCGATCTTCAAGAAGAATGGGAAGATTCGAATCTGCATCGACTTCCGCAATCTGAATGAGGCGTGCCCTAAAGATGAGTTCCCCCTCCCTATCACAGACATCATGATCGACAATACCTGCGGCTTCGAACGTATGTCATTCATGGATGGCTTCTCGGGGTACAACCAAATTAAGATGTCTCCCGACGACGAAAAGTATACATCATTCCGAACACCAATTGGCATATTCTGCTACACGGTCATGCCTTTCGGTCTAAAGAACGCTAGCGCCACCTATCAGAGAGCTATGAGCATCATCTTTAGAGACCACTTGCGCAAAATAGTGGAATGCTATGTTGACGACATCGCCGTCAAAAGCCGCTCTAAGGAAGATTATCTGCATGATCTAAGGACAATGTTCGACCTGATGCGAGCGCACAATTTGAAAATGAAACCCACGAAATCCTTCTTGGGCGTATCCAGTGGGAAGTTCTTAGGTTTCATCATCACCTCCCAGGGTATCCACATAGACCCTGAGAAGACGAAGACAATCATGGAGATGAGTCCCCCAAGAAATCTCCGAGAACTCCGAGGCCTTCAAGGGAGGTTAGCTTACATCAGGAGGTTCATCTCCAACCTCTCCGGGCGATGTCAGCCATTCACCCATCTCATGAAGAAGGGCGTCTCATTCGTATGGGATGAAGAATGCCAACGTGCCTTCGACAGCATCAAAGAATATTTGTTGAACCCTCCAGTCCTAGTAGCCCCGGTTGCTGGAAAACCATTCCTGCTCTATGTACGAGCAAAGGAGCATTCCCTTGACATCCTACTAGCACAAAACAATGATGCAGGTCATGAGCAAGCTATATATTACCTCAGCCGAATGATGATCGGGCCAGAGCATCGATATACCGCCGTAGAGAAGGAATGCCTCGCCCTGGTGTTCGCCATTCAAAAGATGCGACACTATGTCATGGGGAAAACCATACATGTGATATCACGAGTCAACCCCCTCAGGGTCCTCATGACGAAACCAGGGGCACTCAGCTCTCGCCTCGCTACATGGGCAATATTACTGTCCCCCTACCATATGGTCTTCGTCCCACAAAAAGCTGTGAAAGGTCAAGCTCTGGCAGACTTTTTAGCAGCCCACCTAGGCTCGAAGTCGGCCAGAATATACGAAAAAATCCCAGATGAGATCGTCGACTCACACACGACCTCTCACGATGATATATGACAAATGTTCTTCGACGGTGCTTCAAGGACCGGACCCAAGGACAATATTGTCGTCGGAGTCGGGGTGGTGCTGATTTCTCCTTCCAAACTGGTGATCAATCGCGCTTACTACCTCACGGAACCTTTCTCTAACAATGTGGCCGAGTACAACGCTTTAGTCATTGGCCTCCAACTTGTAAGAGAGCTGGGGGTGGAATATCTTGAAGCATACGGTGATTCACAGTTATTCGTCAACCAGATCCGGAGTTCATACGAAGTCCGCTATGAAGATATGATCCCCTATCACCAAATAGCGATCAACATCATCTCGTCATTTGAAGGGTTCTTCATCGAACACGTCCCCAGACTACAAAATATTGAAGTCGATGCCCTAGCAAGCCTTGTCACTTTCCTAGTAGTGTCGAACAAAATTTATCATTTGGTGGACGTAATAGGCCATGAACTGGTCTGTCCCAAGAACTGTAGAACCCTAGAGGGGGAGTGAATAGGAAAATAAAATATAAACTACAACAATTGATGCAATAAAGATAATTTAAAGTAAAGAGTAGAAAGATCAAACGCAAACGCAAGGATGTATCCTGGTATCCTCTTTTGAGGCAATCCAGTCCCGGAACTCTCTCCGGCTTTAATCCACTATTATCCAAATAGTACACACGAGTTTGGATCCGAAGAACTCGCCAACTTCAACACGAGTTTGGATCCGAAGACTCGCCAACTTCTACACACGAGTTTTCTTACGAAGGCTTGCCAACTTCAAACAAAAGAGAATGAGAACTTGTTGATCTTCTAACACGTGAAGATCGAAATGTATAACTCTTTAATACTCTAGCACTTTGGGAGAGGATGACAATGAAAAGCTTTGAAGAGTATTAATGGTAGAGCTCTTGGTTGTTGGAAAATTTATGGAAGAGTTGGTGAAGAAGCTCAAGAGAGAGAGAGCTTCCTTTTATAAGAAAACCAAGAGTAGGTGGCATTTAATGCTCTGAAATGCAGGTAGACCGGCATGCCGTCGGTATACCGCGGCATACCGCCGGTATGCCGGCCAAATAGTAACGGTCATAATTATGACCGTTCAAGAGCATTAAATGCGGCCATTAATACGTGTCAGACCAAATCGAAAACTAAGTATTCAAAATTCGGTATACCGCCGGTATGCCGGAGCATACCGCCGGTATGCCGATAGAATGTCACAGAAAGTTTCGAGCTGCTAGAAACGGCAAGCCGTCGGTATGTCGCAGCATACCGTCGGTATGCCGACAGTTGATCACAGCAACTTTTGTGTTGCTAAAAACGGCATGCCGCCGGTATGCCGCAGCATGCCGTCGGTATGCCGACATTTCGAGACAGCAACTTTCTAAGTCCAAAAACGGTATACCGCTAGTATGCCGAAGCATACCGTCGGTATGCCGCTTTTTGTCACAGAAACTTTTCTGGACACGAAAACGGTATACCGCCGGTATGTTGAAGCATACCGCCGGTATGCCGCTCTGAATGACATGTTTTTCGATTTGTGCTTTTAGTTATCATCCATCCTTTAGTGTTTACAGATATACCTAGACCAGTACAGACACGAGGACTCAAAGCAGGAAACGCCAGTAACTGCTACAGTCTTCAAGGAAGAAGGAGGAAGCTCTGGAAGTGAAGAACTCCATGTAGTACATCTTCTGGGAATATTTGAATCTGAAGAACAGAAGACTAAACTACGAAGATGCTGTTAATTACTCAAAATAAAATGTGCCAACAAGAACAACGTTCAATTCGTGGCGAGTTATTCCGCTCAAACGATCGACGAAGTACCAGACTGGAGACAACCATTCATAGACTTCACAGTTTACGACATCCTGCTCGAGAACCCAAAGGAAGCTACCTCTATCAGAAGGCATTCTCTCAGATTCTTCTACGATACAGAGACGAAAATACTGTATCGCCGATCTTACGATGGATTATTGCTTCGATGTCTGTCAAACGCAGAAGCCAAAGAAGCTGTGCGTGAAGCCTATGACGGTATCTGCGGGGCCCATCAGCCTGGCCCAAAATTACAAGACCGTCTTCGCCGAATGGTCTACTACTGGCCCACGATGGTAGCAGATGCGATAGACTATACAAGAAAGTGCAAAGCCTGCCAAATCTACATAGACTTCATCCATCAGCCATCCAAATTTCTGCATCCGACAGTGGCGTCCTGGCCATTCAAAGCATGGAGAATGGATATCATCGGTCCGATCACTCCATCTTCTTCCCGAGGACATCGCTTCATACTCGCAATCACGAATTACTTCTCCAAATAGGCAAAAGCTGTTCCGCTTGCAGAAGTAAAGACTTCAAACGTGATCAGCTTCCTCAAGTATCACGTCATCTATCGCTTTGGACTGCCCCGAAGGATCATCCATGATAATGGTCCGCAGTTCACAAACTACGCCTTCTATCGGTTCTGCGACAAGCACCGCATCCGAAATATTGTTTCAATACCATACAACCCAGCGGCTAATGGTCTGGCTGAAGCATTCAACAAAACCATCATCAAGTTGCTCAAAAAGTTCGTATCATCCAACAAACGTGACTGGAACAAATAGATTGGTGAATGCTTATGGGCGTACCGTACTACAGTCCGAGTGGCCACTGGAAACACACCATTCTCCATGGTGTACGGGAGTGAGGTAGTTCTCCCATTGGAGACTCAAATACCCTCGCTCCGTGTCGCTATCACTTACCAATTGACGACGGACGATAACTACCGTCGCCGGCTACAAGAGTTGGAGGCCTTAGATGAAAAATGCCTATTGGCTCAGCAACGAATCGAGCTATACCAAGCACGCATCTTCGGAGCCTTCAATAAGAAGGTTAAAATCAGAACATTCCAAGTGGACGATCTCGTTCTGGCAGTTCGGAGGTCGATGGTTATGACTCACAAAACTGCCGACAAATTCCAGCCAAAGTGGGAAGGTCCATTTATCATTGAGGCTGTATTCTCCAACGGTGCTTACCGCCTCGCAAAACAAAACGAAGACTTACTCATGTTGTCTGTCAACGGCAAGTTCCTGAAGAAATATTATGTCTAAACGACATTCTCCAAATCCCAAATTATTGAGTTATGTACCCGCCGGTACCGCTGAACTCACATTCACAAAATCCCAGATTATTAAGTTATGTACCTGCCGGTACCGCTGAACTCACATCCACAAAACCCCAGATTATTGAGTTATGTACTCGCCGGTACAGCTGAACTCACATTCACAAAACCCTAGATTATTGAGTTATGTACCCGCCGGTACCACTGAACTCACATTCATAAACATCCCAGATTATTGAGTTATGTACCCTCCAGTACCGCTGAACTCACATTCTTCCTCCAAATATCCCAGATTGTCGAGTTATGTACCCGCAGGTACCTCTGAACTTACATTTCGGTCACTCTTTTAGGTAGTAAGTCATGTATGACTATACCTCTGAACTTATTCTTCTGAAAGAGCTCCTCCCTCATGATCCACTACCTGCACTCTCAGTACACAAAAAGGGTAACAGATCCACAAAATTTCCAAGACGACCACGTCGATGTTACCTCTGAGTCGTCTCACTTCTGCCAAAAACAAATCACCCCTCTACATAGAACTACCATGTCCTCATTACCTCTGAGTCGTTCTATGTACCCCTTCATGGAGCCCACTCCTGCCATGTCTTCATTACCTCTGAGTGGGAAGGCTCCATTGAAGAAACCCTCATATTTGCCATATCCTCGTTACCTCTGAGTAAGTGTGTTGGTTCTCTTCCAACTTATTATCCGTATTCAAAACTAGGGTACGCCAAGGATAATAGGTCCATAAAAAGCCTCTCATTGGGGCAACTACTACAAAACGAAGAATAAAGCAAATGTATTTCGGTCATTCAAAAGCGGTGACGTTCACATAACTACATCTTACCAGCAAGCCAAAAAGTTCTCTATCATTTTATTCAGACAAAAGGGAAGAAGATTACATCGATATCCAAAAGAAGCAAGACACAAACTGCAGCTAAAGACAGACAGAAATATCGAGGCAAAGGACGAACATTTATGGAAACCCACGAATCTTAGTTATAGGGGCGCATATACCAATCCCTCAACCATTTTGCGTATGAAGGATGTACTTTAGCAAGATCATCGTCTGAGATAGGAAGATCAGAACTCCCAGTACTACCACCGTCAGACTGGGGTTCCTCCTTTACAGCAATGGGCGCCAGCTCTCCTTTCTGTTTCTCCGTTTCTGGTGTTATCTTCTCCTTAACAAGCGATGATTTTTGTTTGAAAGAGGGCAGCAACTCTTCCTTCATAATGATCTCAGTCTTCGGCAGGGTTGCTGAATCAAAGATAAAAAACAAAGTCAAAAGATGGTCAAGGCGTTATGCGGCTCTGATCGACAGGTCATTATGCGGTTCAGTTTACGAAGTGTTCATGCGGCCCACTAAAACAACTTCCATGTGGCTCGGACATAGGGTATACCCTCATGTGGCTCGGTTATAGGACATGTATGCGGCCCATACAATTCGAACAGTTTGCATTAAAGGCTTGTGCATAAAGCATGCAACAGAGCCGTTGTTAGGGTTTCAAAGTATATGACTTCCCCAAATCCTTACCCTTAACAGCAGGATGAACGTCAGAATGAGCTTTGGGTGCCGCAGCCGACGTCGAGGCCACGCCCTTGCCCTTCGCCGCAGTCTTCGCCGCAACCTTAGAGGACTTGGGAGCCATTGCTGATGATCAAAGAAGGAATACGAAGACAAGAAAGTTAGGGCAAGAGCAGAAAGTAAAGAAGTCTTTCTTCCAAAAATACGCTGGTATTTATATGCGGAGCCTATAGACCGACGTATCGATCCATGTGTAATGTAACCGACCCTTCGGTTATCAAGGCGATCCGACTATTCAAGGCTAAACTCTTGGAATCCTGTCCCAAAAAGCGGCTTTAAATCTGACAGCAAATCAAAGGCAATCAATACAAAGATTTGCACACGTAGCATGAAGACGTGGCAAGGAGCCTATGCGGCCAGACAGTCTATGCGGCTCACATGGCCATGCGGCTGAAGAGGCCATGCGGCTGAGACATCCATGCGGCCAGAACATCCTATGCGGCCCGAAGAGTCTTTACATGGCATTGCTTCCTATTCAAAGTATTTCAATTTTGCAAATTAAAAACTTTGAAGGGGGTCTTATAGAAGCATAGAAAAGAATAAAGAAAGGCCTATGTGGCTCCGACAGAAAGATTCTCATGCGGCTCAGGATCCCCATGCGGCTCAAGAGTCCATGCGGCTCAAGGGTCCATGCGGCTCGGATAGTTCAATGTGGCCCAGAAAGATGCCACGTGGCCTTCAACAGTTCTTCTCTATATTCGGCTGCATTTAATGCCTTGACGACTGCTCTGACAATGACAGCTACGACAGCTTTGACACAAAGATGCAATAATGACTGACATGATGGCGTGTTCCTAGAAAAGAGGAGAAAATCTCCTTACAGCTGGCAAAATCCAACAAATCCCGAGGCCACTCCATGCGACTGCTGCAGTTATGCGGCCGCCCACTTCATGCGGCTGCCAATCCTCATGCGGCTGCCCATCCACATGCGCTGTCCATCCCCATGCGGCTGCCTATCCCCATGCGGCTGCCTACCCCCATGCGGCTGCCCATCCTCATGCGGCTGCATGCTTCATACGGCTGAGAGGACCACCCATATGCGGCTCTGCCAGGACGGTCCAGTTGAGACACGTGGCGCTCTTCGCGACAATTGAGACACGTGGCAGTCTTATCTTCCCTGATCAGATTTATTGCGATCGTCATAATTGTCCAGATCAAATCAAATCAAGCAAATTGGACACGTGGCAGGCTATCACAAATCACAAATATTTATGGCAATCAACATTTATTACCTACAGAGATTTGATGCAATCTATATTAATTACCTAGATTTGATACAATCAGAATTAATGGCCCAGATTAATTGATCCTTAACCGCCGACTTCTCAAGGAGGCAATCATTTGCAAATCCTAATGATCACACCCCCACCTCTATAAATAGTAAGGTGCCATTCCCTTGCAAAGGACCTAGCGGCGGAAGAATTCATGAGACAAGAGCGGACAAAGAGAGAGAGCACTGCAGAGACATCCAGAGATCTAGGGAGTCTCCCCACACGTCTAAGAGCATTTCTTTACCAGAGCTAAGGCTGCGTCCCATCGTCCAAGGAGTAAGGCAGAGCTGCCGTCGCTTTCCCGAGCCTCTATCGTCACCCTCTAGAATCTGAAATAAATAATTGTACTTAGATTGCTGTACCTAGGTTTTCATCTCTAGGCTTTCTTTGTACAAGCGAGTTTGTATTGTGAAGTAAAAGTCCAGTCCTCCGATATAATTGTTCTGTTTTTTCATAATCAATGGCAAACAGAGACATCTATTCAGTGAAACTCTCACACATCTTGATTTACAAGACCTGTATGGGCCATCACTTAAACCGTGTCACGCCCCAGAACCAGAATACTGGAAAGCGGGGGACAGAAACAGCCAGCTACGTACATTAAAGTATAACCCACCTCGATATATGGTCACGACTGTCTAGATGCATGAGAGTTTAACTACAAGCCAATAAGCACTTATGGTCAAGAACAAGCCTAGTGTCTCAATCTCAAGTAAGCAAGTAAATGTAACAAGACGGTAGATCATCAGACGTACAAAGTAAGGCGTCCCATACATTATATATTCAGATGATCATGAAGCTAGTCATACAAAATGCGAATACTAGCAAGAGTTTAAGTCATACATGATCAATCCTAGGATTTGTCAATCATGTTACAGCCCTT
The DNA here is from genome assembly GCA_029216955.1 of Iris pallida. Taxonomy (NCBI): domain Eukaryota; kingdom Viridiplantae; phylum Streptophyta; class Magnoliopsida; order Asparagales; family Iridaceae; genus Iris; species Iris pallida. Next base: position 34,653 of record JANAVB010003933.1, read on the forward strand.
AGGCAGACAGGAATGTAAATTTAATACGAGCTAACACTTGTTCGACGGCTAAACGCCTCAAAGGAATAATTTACAATAGAGTGGTAGAGCAAAATAAAACCCATTCGTTGCCAGGGTTGTGCCTAGTGTTCACCATCTAGCTGGAAGGCTGGGAGATCCTCGGGTGCTACTCCGAAATTTGGCTCTACAAAACCAGCTGGGTCAGACCCCAGAAAGAGCAAGTGCCACAAGGGAGGCTTCACTTAAGAACTAAAAACCAGCATAGTAGCACATGATACATAAAGGATAACGAAAATATAAGTTAGAGAAAAGATGGTGATAAACGATAAGATAACTAAAAGACTATTCCAGTAACCAACACTACTACAAAAAGACCTATTAATGATGCTCGACAAGGAGTTTTAATGACGGCTGATACATAAGCGTTATCAAAGTTTGAGAAATACCTTTTAACATAACGGTTTGGATTATTTATAGGCTTTTCATAACGTTTACTAAATAAAGCTTTATTAATAATTAAAATTGGTGGCAAACTTGTAATAAACTTTTTATAATATATCCTATCATCCCCTACGATTAGAAGAACTCTCTTTCTCTTTCCCCGCTCCCCTTCTGCCCCTCTTTCCTCCTCTCCCCAAACCCTAAAATTTTCCTCTCTTTTAATCTTTTCCTCCTCCTCCTACTTTTTATCTCCCCCACGAACCCTAACCCTCTCCTTCCTACGAACCCTAACCCCCTCCTACGAACCCTAACCCTAACCCAAAACCAGCCCCCTCACCGGAGGGGCGAGGAAGAAGAAGGAGAACGGGAGGGAAGCGGCCAAAGACCTGCACATGTTCGCCTGGAGTTCGAGCGCCGTGCTCCACCCGAAGGAGGGATTCTGGTGTTCACTGACCAACGCTCACCAGGGGGAGTCGACGTGGCGGGACGCTCTGGAGGCGGCACCGACAGATCTCTTCAAGGTGCGACTTGACGCTGAAGGGCGGAGCAGAGGAGCCGACACTGCCCGTCGAGGATGCACGAGCAAACGGTCGGCGCAGATCTGTGGTGCCGACGCATGTCGGCTGCAGGCCCGGACACGAGACGAGGGCTCATAGGGGCGACGGCGGTTGGGATGACATGAGCGCCGGGCTCGACGAAGAGAACGGGTAAGAGCTGGTGGTGGCGGTTGTTTTGTTCTTTTTTTGGTTGTATAGCTATGGTGGTGGTCGAGAGGGTTCTGGCTGGTACGCGGTGATGGTGCCCATGGGGCCGCCACCGACCCCTCCGCCGACGACTCTGTCCCGGTCTTCGTCTGGGGCACCAACATCAGCGTCTAGGACGTCAATGCCGTGATCCTCCGCTTCCTCTTCCACTTCCACGACTCCCCCGACCAGCCCGACTCCAAGTCTTCGGTTTCAATGAGGAATCTGAACCCTTCGGATATTGAGAAGATGGTGTCGGTGATGGGGATGATTATTAGGTGCAGCTCGATCATACCGGAGGTTAAAGAGGCCATCTTTCGGTGTTTGATATGTGGATACTTCTCCGATCCCATCTTGGTCGATAGAGGTATAACACTATTTCTACAATTACAATATATTTTTTATCCACAGATGCAAATGTGGCATGGCAATATGGGCATAGCACCGATTTTATGTAATTTTGGAGTCTGTGTTGTCTTTGATACATGTGCGATGAAGAACAATAGATGCATTAGTTTGCTAAATAAGGACACAATAGAGCTTTGGAACAAATCTAGTGACAACCATTACAGGATAGTTGCTTTTACTTGAAGAGAACGATATATGGTACTTGCTTTTTTACTTGAACTAAATAATTTTAATTGTAGGAAAGGTATTATTAGTTGAGTTCTGGAAGTGGAGGTACATTAGCCATCATTTCAACTTTTCACACAACTGGGTAAATTATTAGCTGTCTAAGAAATAAATCCATCCGAAATTGTTTTTTCATGTCTTGCTAATTGTTGAGAAAATATGAAAAATATATCTCATATTTTCATCAAACGTGCAAAGGGCTTCTATAAAGCTTATAACTAATAAGGGAACAGAAGGATATGAATTCATAGTGTTGCTGCATTCAATCTCTTTTCTTCTCTAATCCTGTCTATATGTTCTAAAAAATTGTCTTACTGCAGGGCTTACAAGTTCTTAAATTGCCAGCAATGCTTTCACTTTGGGTACAGTAGCTGTTCTTCCATTCTACACTTTGATGGTTCTTGCTCCTAAGGCTGAAGTGGTAATTCTGGTTCATAGTGATTCTTATTTACTTGGCTGTATAGATCTCTAGACGAAAAATTAAAAGACGCTTCATAAGTGTTTACTCCTACTGATATTGTGCTTATTTTTTCTATCATCTATCATACAGACTAAGAGAACTGTGGAGACTTGTATACCATATGTTTAGCTTGGGATGCTTTATGGATACCTTCTATATCTATCTTGGACTCCTGAGACAATGCAGACAATGTTTGCAAGTAAATATTGGTTACCCGAGGTTTGTTTCTCTTCACTCAAATGACTTGTGAATTAAGTTCAGCAGATCTGGATTCTTCAAACCAGACAAGAAGCCTCTTTATGTTTTTGGATGTAGATTAGGGGTAAATTTAGTTTTGCTGGCCTGTATAAGAATTAGCATTGCCATATTTTTTTTTGCCTCCTAACTGATTGTAGCTAGGTCTATTTTTTATCATTTTTATTTTGACTATTTATCTCCATTATCTTGATTTTTCCACTTCCACTTGTCATATTCTTAATCATCTGTCTTGATGTCTTCTGCAGCTATCAGGTATACTGAAAATGTTCTCAAATGAAATGGCTGTGGCTTCTGCTTGGATTCATTTGCTAGCTGTAGATCTTTTTGCTGTGAGGTTTCTTTCCATCCAAACATTTTTGTCTCATTACTTTATCAACATAATAATTATCTCATTACACTATGGCTTCTGCAACATTTTTGTCTCATTTCTATATCCAAGCTCGCTATGAACTTAATCTGCAAGCAGTTGATACTTTATCAACATAATAATTTTCTCATTACATTATGTCAAAAAATTGACCATCCAACTCCAAAAGTCAAAAGGGTTTCGAACTCGCAAAATTGCGAGATTCTCAATCCCCAGAATCATATGCATACCTCTTCTGCAGTATATTAGTTTCAGGTCTTCTTACATGGATGCTTGTGCAAATCTTTCAACACATTCATACTTATTAGAAGCATATATTGCAATATAAGATTCAGCAACTTCTTTTATATGTCTATGTTTCAATTGACTGTGGCATTTTGTTAGGTCGAATCAATGAACCAACCAGGTGTGGAAGGCAGGAATGTTTAGCCATGAACTCTATGACTGGTATGCAGGTAGTATCTGGTTGTCATTTTTATTCTTTTTGCTTGAAATATTTGTTTTACTTTGTATCTGGTTTTACGGCACATCCTAGATTTGCCGACAAGCAGATAGTGAAGTTGCAAGAGACCCCAGATGAAATACCAGAAGGAGGGACTCCACATACTGTTCGCATTCTAATGCATGACAAGTTGGTAGACAATAGGAAACCTGGAAAAATCATGATCCATGTTGTATTATCTTCTATGTTTAGTTTCATGTTATACACTCTTGGTTAGTTCTTCACAATTATTTGATATTTATTTTGACTTAATATCCATTCTGATATTTTAGAGAAACACAAGTATTTTATGGAACCTATATCCAAAGCATACCAGGCCTTGACTGATCCTATTTCTCGCAAAAAATTTGATAAATATGGCCACCCAGATGGATGTCAGGTATAGTATAAACTTCTACATGCTTTCCAACGCATTTCACATGCTTGATCCCCAACGATTTTGGCTGGCTGATGTTGAGGCTCTCTTTTTGTGGTCTATTCAACAAATCACATGCATTGTTTCTTTTTAAGTTTGATAGTTAATTTTATTGCCTTTTGCATATTTCATGGTATAGTTTGCTCTTTTTCTATCAGTACTCATGTACACGGGAAATGCATATATCCATCTTTATTTTTATTTTCTGTACCCTTATCATTATTATGGATGTGGTTTATGTGTTAGAATCATGTATTATCTACTGCCATTCTACCTTTAAAGTTTCATATATTTTTTACACTTACTCTCTTTTCGATAGTTCTTGATGCTATTGCTTTCGACAGAATAACCTCGAGGATATACATATAGTCTTCATCATTTTTTGTGGATATACATATAGTCTTCATCGTTTTTCCTGAATCATGTTGCTTGTTTGATTGCCATCTCGTCTTATGTTGAATTTTACACCTAACTTGAAATTGGAAGGGATTGATTTAGAAAGGTAATGCCAGTTCCTCAGTTTATGTTTTGATACATGAGCATTACAATGTATATCGAACCGTGTTTTTATCTTTTTTCAGGAATTTGCTACACGTGATGTTGACAGTTTTGATGTGCTCAAGTTGAAGCCAAAGTAATTACTTGTTTTGAGGATCCATTTAAGTAGTATTTGTAAATATATGTATTTGGATACCTTATTTTGAGATACTGTATTGAAGATGGTGATATAACATTTCGATATTTTCTTGTGAATATAGTTCAAAGTGGTTGTTTTAAAATTGAATTGAGAAGTTTTTGGAAAGTAATATATAATGTGCAGTATT
>JANAVB010003934.1:0-2500 GCA_029216955.1 Iris pallida
GGTGACTGAGATTAAGGGTTAGTGTTAACTGATTTGTGAATGTGAGATGATTTAGTTAAGCTAACTGTTAACCATGCCATGTGTTCTTAAACCCTTACTTTTATTCCATAGTCCAAACACACACACATTGTACTTTCTAAATTTCCTTCTTCCCTTTTCAACATATGTTTGTATATGTATGTTTATATATATCTGGCTTTCCTACATAATTATATAATATGGAATATGTGAGTGATACCTATATGTGCAATATAGTGTATATATTATAAATAAGTATTGTATAAGTAGGGTTGTATTGGTAATGGTGTATAGGCCTAGAGTTATAGTGTTGACTTACAGTTGACCAAACCCTAGAGTTGACCAAGTTTGTCTTTGACCTAGTTTGACCTAAAAATCATGTAGATTGTATTACAAACTTCATTTACCTTATGTTAAACATATTGTGACCTGTGTTGCTCTAAATAGGACTCATCTACTCTGCCTAGACATCTACACTTACCAGATACTCAGGATATCAGGCGAGTATATTCTCTGACCGTTTCATACTTTCTAGAACTTATATTCCTGCTCTAGATTTACTTTACTTGTATGCTGTTACATTGGTAACACGGATTGGTACTATATGGATTTTTTCATAAGATGTTATCCCCCTCAGGAGCATCAGGTACTTTATGTCTTGTGTGTTTCACTTACATCATGTATCGTCATGCTTCACTATTTATGTTCACTCTGGAGTCGCATGTACTCTCATATTCACAGAGCCCCCATGAATCAATTTCACGTGTGCTCTTATCTATGAGGTAATGAAATCTTGAATCTTAACGTAACATGTCTGGATCCTTGTGTATTGATTGGGGTTGGAGGAGTAAAAATAGCATGTGAATAATTCCAAGTAGTATAATCATGAATCACCTCTCTTGAATCACCTCTACCTATTCACATGTCTATCTTATACTCTGATTCACTAGTCACTGATAGTTCTCTACTTATTGTAGATATTTATATTACATCTATCTCTTTTACTTCATGTACATTCATTCAGTTATTCATATATCGTACTCTATTGTATGTTTATTTTTTTCTGACATGATATGAACTGCGTGAGATGTATTATACTCGTTCCTGTCCTGACTGGACCTGTTGATATATTACAGAGGATGAGGATGAGGCTTTCTGTACTACCTATTATGGAGCAGCCCTAGACGACACTTACGAGTTGGACTCTCAGGAGGACCTAGCTCTAGCTGATGTTATCACCCCTACTGCCTAGACTAGTTTAGTTAGGCTTTATCTTACTTACGTTATCATTTCGGATTGAGTTGTATTATGTCTGTTATTGTGTTGTTTAGGACACTTAGACTTATTTCCCTTTCTGTTTGCACTTCCTTTAAGATTTTCATATTTATGACATCGTTCTATTTTCTGCCTTAGATGTGATTGAGACTGTATTCTGTATTGTCACCTCCACTCGGAGTGTATATACTGTACAGGTACCTTATATTGTTAGATGTTGTGACCTAGGACAGCGTTCTACCACCGATACTGTGGCGTAGGCTGGACGTACCTACTTCTCGTGCCCTTACTCTAGGGTGCGGGTCGTGACACTGTCTCCGAGTGGGCAAGTCCTTCATCTTCCAGTAGAGGAGGTAGATAATCGCCATCACATTCGAAAGGATCATCGTCCTCTGGCAGGCTACCCCCAGTGTGTAGGTCAACCACTTTAGACTCAGAGGGAATACTACCTCCATCTTGGAATTCTTCATCTTTATACGGAATCTCGCCTTTGACCGGGTGCCCATATAGACTCCTTCAGATGTGACAGCCTGTTGACCATCTGTTGGTAGACTTCGTCTTCTCCTTCTCGTGGAACTGAAAGAGAAAGTTGGGTTTGTGGTCCACCGTCTTTGATTGGGGCTTCCATAAGGAGGACCCCATGAAGCCATGTTGGATGAGACACATAGCGGCTTCTCATCGTCAGAAAAGTGCAGCCGTCGAAACACGGACTTTCTCTGAGGTACTCTTGTTACTTTGGAGCAACAACAGTTGATAACAATACTGGTGCACGGGTGTGCACTATGGATTGTTATGTCCTCCCTCGCTTTACGCTTATGATTAATCATATCGCATAAGTCAGCGGAAGGGAGTTGTGCCTTACAACCCATGTTGCATGCATCGCTAAGCTTTGTATGCGGGTTCGTAAGGAGAGTTGGCGCATCCAGACTTAGTTCGCATACAGGGGCAACCCCCATACCTAAGTTCTGTGATGTCCTTGAAGACAGCCCCGTGCTATACGCATTGGGGCCTGTCTTTTTGTTGTGGGCACATAGGCCTTAGAGACTGGGCTTCAGCGCATGCTTCTTGACAGCATGTTTGAGTCTCCTTGATGTGGGCGCATAGTAGGGATCCAGAGAGCTTGGGCGCATAGCCTTGGACGCATGACCCTGGATGCCCAGCCTGCTGAAGACAGAAGTGTTCTGGTTGGGGCTATGCGTCCAAACAC
>JANAVB010003934.1:7500-172152 GCA_029216955.1 Iris pallida
ATATGCATTAACAATTTTCTCGTTTGTTTGTCCTTCGTAATGTATTAATTGATGTGTATGTAGAAAGCCACGTTACCTCCATCCGTCAAAAGGCCTCATGAATTATAGAAGAAGTTTAAATACTTTCAGGATTACATGGGATCTTTAAGCCCTTGTAAAGAGGTATTAATGTATTTATGTTTAATTATTAATCCTAATTTTTTGAAAATTTACTAATTTGTTTTACCTAATTATCCTGATTCAGATATACATACCCATTCATTTGGGCGAACACTATACTCTTGCAAGAGTTGTGTTTAAAAACAGGACTGTTGAAATTTGGGACTCACTTGCATCTAAAGATAATCTGATTCAAAGCAGAACAGTTATAAAAGAAATTGTAAGCTCATATTTATCAATTTTTATGAATTGGGTACAAGATACGCATTATACTAATACATATTGTTTTTTGGTAATTGTAGATTTCAAATTTGGATATCTTTCTCCAAGAAGAGATTTTGAAGCTGAGAGATGCTAGGTTCAGCTTTTCTACTTTTGGAATAAAACGTCCTTCTTATGTTCCCCGCCAAGGCAATTTAGTTGATTGTGGAATTTTTTTAGTTGCATTCATGAAAGACCGATGTAGCCTGGACTACCGTTCTATCGATGTAAGTATGAAAATATGTCGTCAAAAACTTCAACTTTTTAGAGCAATATTTTTGATGTTATGTTTGTTATATGCAGTTTGATGCGGAAAAGGAAAGACGCATAGTTGCTGAATGGATTACAACTTCAGAGCACAATGATGAGCTAAAAAAGAAGTCCAATCTGGTTGAATATGGAAGACGATGATTTTTTTTCTTCTTCTTTTATATTTAATGTATGGAAAGCCCTAATGTATTATGTTCATTTGTTTTGTTGAGTTGTAATGACATTTTTGCCAAACGGCTTCAATTCTTTTTGATTAAGCAGAATCATTTATGTCCTTCAGATTAATATAATTAAGCAGAAAAGAGTCTTTTACCCTTCCATCGAATGACATTTTTGCCCTTCTAATTAATTCAAAACACCCCCGAACCCTTTTATTAAAAAAAGAAAAGGGAAAAAGAAAATCGTTTCGGAGCTTTCTCTTCTTCCATACTCCACTCTGTACTCAAACCTAGGTCATTCTCCTCCAAAATCTTCAAACCTTCCTCCCCATTCGCAATATTCATACCATGTCGGCATCAGCGGCAGAATCATCACCGGCAGCATTACCAAATAGAGAAGATGCACCAGTTACAGAAAATCCAAAAGCGACAGACGGAGAACGACGGAAACCCTATTCTAAGAAAGTTGCAAAAAAGAAAAAGGAAAAAGTTGCTAAACAAAAAGAAGTGCAAGAAGAAGTGCAAATAGAAGGTATAACTTTGATTTTATGTTCGCAAATTCTGTATATATTTCAAGGAAAATGACATTCTCCGTCATAAAATGCATTTGAATGTTAAATTCTATTCGCGTTTAATTTGGAACGGATAATGTCATTCTCCGTCTAACTTGAAACGGAGAATGCCGTTCCCAGTGTTAAAACCCATAAGAATGGCCATTCTCCGACCTAATTTTTGGTTTTTTTTTATTTTGCAGAAAGAAAATCTGTCAGGAATAAGGATTCAAGACTTTTTCGTTCTACCTTCAAGCCAATGCTAAATCTTATGGAGGAGGTCAATCGAGATGCTGGCCGTTTACCTGAGCCAGTTATTGGTTCCTTGAAGAATACCGGTTTCTGGAATTTTGTCGAGATTTTCTACCAAAACAGAGTCCACGTCTCCGAAATGGCCAAGGTAACGGAAGGGCTTGAGAATTTAATTGCAAGTTACACAGAAGAAGAAGATGGCGTCGGGTGATTTGAATTGAGCACCACTGTTAAAATCGCGCCAAGCGTCAAGGATATGGCAGTCATATTCAGTCTACCGCTGAATGAAGAAAGCGTTGATGATGTTTCTTACAGAAGATTGATAAAAGAAAAACAACAGCAGCCCACACCAGCATCATTGAGCCTGTGCAGAGATCATTTCACAAGATTGCTGGCTAATACTAAGGGCAAACACTCAGAAGACACGAATAAGGAAGTGAGAGACAAGTTCTTTGAATTGTTACGACGGCTTCGTGGCGGAGATAACGCTGTTAATCCAAATGATTTGGCCAAGCTAATAATCTTCCACTTGTGCCAAACAGTATTTTTCACAAAGTCTGGCAGTTCAAATTTGCCGTACAGATTATTGGCCTTGGTAGACAGTGTGGACGTCATCAACAGTATATGCTGGCCAAGCTAACATGACAGCTGACATGGCAAAATTTAACAATAAAATTAATATTAAAATGAACATTAATAGTAAATAAATAATTTAATATTAAATTAACATTGATTAATATTAACATTAATATTAACATTAACATTAGCATTAGCATTAACATTAATATTAATATTGACATTAACATTAAAAAATTTGGGTAATTAATTTTTGGGGTTAAAATTTGCCGTCAGCTGTTATGTCATCTGCCATGTCAGATGCCACATAATGGGAGATGGCATCACCCAAATATATTGGGAGCCCAAACGATTAATTGCTAATATTAATACAGTGGTATTACCGTTATTTCCTAATAGATTCGTGACTTGTTCGGTCACACCCCTCCACGAGCGGGTTACATATACCCGCGTAAACGAGGGTTAAATAGCCTTTTCCAAAGAAGAGAACCCATCCGACTAGAGAGAAACAAAGGAAAGAAGAAGAAGAACAGTCGCAATGGAGAGGAGCAAGATCAACTGCAGCGGATGGGCCGTCATCCCTACCGAGATTCTCTCGATGATACTGGTACTGTCGGAGATGTCGACGGACGAGGTAATGTGCAACATGGCCCCAGTTTGCCGTTCGTGGTGGAAGGCGCTCAACGATCCCTTAGACTATTGGTCCAACGTCGACTTGGTACAGTGGTGCCGGAGGACCCAGCAAACCGCTGAGATTAGTTTGACCGTAATGAAGCTCGTGGCTCGCAGTGAGGGACATCTAGGGTCCCTCTCCGCGTACAAGCTCGACGAAGCAGCCTTCTCTTTTGCATGTTTAAGGCCAGTACAAAATTTTATTTGGTCTTATTCTAATACTTTATTTTTTCTATTACAAAATTTTACGTATACTTTTGTTAATTTCTATTGATGTTTTTCCATTTTTATAATACAGTAGGAAATTTCTAAGGGTTCTGCACATTCCGAAGTGCGACGTGAGTGATGAAACTTTCGTGAGACACTTGGAGTTTCTCCCTGTGCTGGAAGAACTCGACATTAGCTACTGCCTCTACATCACGTCGACTGGAATAATTTCTGCCGAAAATTATTGCCGCCGTCTGGTCAAGCTGAGTAGGGACATGCCCCCTCCATCTTACATGCTCAGGAACAGATTCGTGAAGAACACGAAAAACGAGGCGGAGGGAAAGGCCGTGGCTGATTCGATGCCGCGTCTCGAGCACCTACATATGGGATTCGGCATGTTCAATGGAGACACGCTGCGATCTATCATATGCAACTGCAAGGGTCTTCGCCTGCTCGACATACGTGGGTGCTTCAACGTGATCTTCGACGACGAACTCTGGAAAATTTGTTATTCAATTCAGACATTTAAAAAACCCTTTGATAATGTAATCCCAGTACCAGGAGAACCTGTGTACGAGTGGTATAATGATTTAGATACGATCTATCATTCCTGGGGTGAATGGTGAAAACATTAGCATGCATTTCTTTATACTCCCTCCGTCCCAAAAATATAGTCCTATTTCTATTTTTACCAAGATTAAGAAAATCCAATTAATATGTCCAACAAAACAAAATCTCTCCAATTTGCCCCTTATAGAAGTTTTGAATTTTGCTTTTGTACTTATTGTGATCTCTAATTGGGTTAATGAATGCCATTAAATCTCTATTTAGATTTATTTAATGATATCACATTCTACTATGTAAATTAAACTTTGGAGACAATATTTTGGCAATTTTAGTTTGAATTTTGGAGGCAATATAAACTAAAGTGTCTTTTCAGTATCCATCATTAGAGCTCAAGTATATTTTCAAAATACAACTCTTAAATGCATAGAGAATTGTAGAGTTTATCTTGATATAATTGCAGTTTAAATAAGGCTAAAATTGTAAATTACTCCACAAAGATCCATTATATAAAAAGAAATGGGCTATAATATGGGACAAACCAAAAAGGAAAGTGAGACTATATTTTTGGGACGGAGATTTTTTATGAGTTCGAATCTCCATTTTGAGCAAATTTTACTTTTGTCAATACTAATTTTTAACATGATTATTTTTTTAATAAATAAAATGGACTGTGATATAATGACGCCTAAGACGGCTCACTTCTGAAATTTTGACATTTCCCAACACAGATTTTATCATTAATACAACATCTCAGTGTAATCATATCCAAGAGATTTCACCATTTCCCAACACAGATTTTACTTTATTCAAAATGAATTCTCCGTCCATGGACCATTCTCCGTCCTACATGTATCATTCTCCGTCCTACATTTCGCATTCTTTGTCCTAATGTACCATTCGCCGTCCTAAATGTACAATTCTCCGTCCTAATGTACTGTTTGGGAAGGGTAGAAAGTGGAAGGAAAGAAAAAGTTGAGGGGAAAGTTAGAGGAAAATTTTAAATGATGGTGTTTGGAAAGGGGGAGAGAACATGGGGGAGGAAAATTTGAGAGGAAAAAGTAGGTGGGCCCCACCAAAAAATTTTCCTCCCAAATGTGGGAGGAAAATGGAGAGAGATGAGAGGAATTTAAGTGAATTTACCCAACCACCCCTCAAAAAGTTAATATTAAAGCATCATTTGAGAATACCAAGGAGGAAATAGTAATTATACCTATATCCATAAACAAATAAAAAATTGTTTTTAAACTTTTCCTTCCCCTACTTTTTGTCCATCCAAACAAAGGAAGGGAAAATTAACTTTCATTTCATTTTACTCTCCTCCATTTTCCTTCCCCTCAAATTTTCCTCTCCCTTCCCACAAATGTTCCCAAACACAGTGTATAAATGTACCATTCTCCGTGTTAGAGAAACGGAGAATGGCCACTAACAGCCAAACAGCCAAACTAATTCATAGCCTTCAAAACCAATTTATATAGATTCAAAACAAAACTAAACAGCCAAACTATTTAAAATTCACAACCCTACAGAACAGTCCTAAATGTACCATTCTCCGTCCTATATGGACCATTCTTCGTCCTACATCTATCATTCTCCGTCCTATATTTACCATTCTCCGTCCTAATGTACCATTCGCCATCCTAAATGTACAATTCTCCGTCCTAAATTTACCATTCTCCGTGTTAGAGGAACGGAGAATGACCATTAACAGCCAAACAGCCAAACTAATTCATCTTCACGAGCCTTCAAAACCAATTTATATAGATTCAAAATAAAACTAAACAGCCAAACTATTTAAAATTCACAACCCTACAGAACATTCCTAAATGTACCATTCTCCGTCCTAAATGTACCATTCGACGTCCTAAATGTACAATTCTCCGTCCTACCTTCGTCCTAAATGTACCATTCTCCGTGTTAGAGGAGCGGAGAATGGCCATTAACAGTCCCAAAAATTGTTCCATACTAAGTTAAAAGCATATAATAGCACCCAAAAAATGTTAACAATCGAAAATTTCTACAGAACCCAAACACCAGACTCGAACCTAGGCCTTCCATGTAAAAGCCAAACAGCACAACCAACTAAGCCTGGAATAAGACATCAATAATGCTAAGTCTACTACTAAATGCTTGCTTACAACACTCTTACAACCTTCACCCATTGATGACATGTGGGCCATGGCCCACATGTCAGCAATGGGTGAAGGTTGTAAGAGTGTTGTAAGCATTTGGTTGTAACTTTAACATTATATCCCAACTTCCAATAAGGAATAAGAAGAGTCGGTTAGGAACGTGTATATATATACATAGGGGTCCCCATTCATCTGAGTAGGTTGCACATTTAACATGGCTCCAAAAAGATCATCTAGTTGGGAACCATTGCCAGAGCCTTCTTCCAGTCGTCGCCGAGCCTCTTCGCATGGAGCACCCTCTGCGCCGCCTCCGGCCCATGACTGGCTGGCAGCGGCTGCGAATTTTCTGACCTCCTGCGGGTTGTCACTGGAGCTCATCGCTCGACCTCTTCATCCGGCGCCAAACTTTGACCTGTTGCCGATCACTCCGGAGGAACGGGATTCTCTGGAGAAGAGGGAAGCGTTTTGCCGCCTGTGCCATAGGGCGGGTGTGCGCACCCTGCAGGACTTTGCGGAGATCCTTCGGGAGGCCAGTGAGGACTAGACCCTTTTTTTTTCGTTTTTTACAGTTTTTTGTCCTCCTCTTGTATACTTCTCTGGAGAATGTTCTGGCGACGAAGCTGGGATTTAATGAAATATAATATTTTGTTAACTCAATTTGGTTTCGGCTACAATCAAACTTTTACAACCTTCTTACAACTTACACCCATTTGCTAACTATAGCATTGCTCTTTATAATTAACAAATCTTGTTACGTCAAATCAATAAATCATCGACGATATCCCCATCAATGACTTGTTACGTCATAGAATTGATTATGCTGCCAGCGTCAATCTTGCCGTCAAATCCATCTTAAATATGATTACAAAGTAAAATAGAGGACAACATTGAGTGTTTCAATTTTACTCTTTTCAAGTACATAGTCTTCTTATTTTCAAAAATTTAATCAAATATTCGTAAAATGGAAATATTGAGTCTTAAACTTCAAATTCTTAAATATGTTGTCAAATTTTTTTAAATAAATATGTTTCCACCATATTTTTTCTGCCAAATTTTTCAATAATTTATACGAACACGTGGATATATACTAGTAATAATAGTAATAAATTTAATTTTGGAAAAGAATTTTTTTAAAATTAAGGTCTCAAAATCCCAAAGGTTTATGTAGTGATTTCACATGGATATATACTAGTAATAATAGTAATAAATTTAATTTTGGAAAGTAGTTTTTTAAATTTAATAGTAATGAATTCGACCGTCTTATACTAGTAATAATAGTAATAAATTTAATTTAAGACTCAAAACTATTCTATTTTTTTCTACTTCCCAAGGTCATATAAGACGGTCGAATTTTCCCTCTTCTTCTCTCAAACCCTCTTCCTTCTCCCAAACCCTCTCCCAAACCCTCTTCTAATCAAAATGCCGTCGAAGAAACAACGACCGTCGACGAAGGGGAAGGATCCATGAAGGGATGCGATACAGGCCCGAAGGGCAGAACTTGCAAGGGCGGCGAAAACCAAGATTATGGTCGCTAGGGCAGAGGCCGAAAGGGCAGCGGCGGAAGCAGCGGCGGGGGCAGCGACGATGAAAGCGGAGGCGGCAGCCAAGCCACGTGCAAAAAAGGCTAAAAAAACTCATTGCTCGACAAAGACCAGAAAATCTATCTTCGATACAGAGTCGTCGGAAGACTCAACTTATGAAGATCGAAGGCGTACTCAAGCGAAGGCTAAGGTGGCAACGGATACAGAGTCATCAGCGTACTCTGTGGATTTTGAATCCTCATCAGAAGAGGAAAATAAAGAGGAAGAGCAATCATCAAATAAGTCCCAGGCTGGAGAGGAGGTAAAAAAATTTAAAGACTCTAAAACTAAGAAGATATACATTAAATATTTCAAGAAAAAGGCTGTTATGCCTGAAAGATCAATTAAGATGGATGATGTCGAAGACGAAGCTTTCCTGGATATATTGAAATTCTATCAATTGGAGAAACTAAACAAATCCTGTCTTGAGAAAATCTCCCAAATAATAGTAAGAGAATTTTACTCAAATCTTCCGGCTGAAATTAAAGAAAAAGAAGAGGATCAACCACTGGTGTTTCTGAGAGGGAAACTGATTAGGGTAAATGCTGCTATCATCAACGAATTTTATGGATTTGATCCAGTTCCTGAGTTTGATATGAAAGATATTGATAATGTTTCCATGACGGATGTAATTCATGAGATTACAGGTGTTTCAATGGGTGCCAAGACCCCTCAAAATGTATACAAAGATCAATTAAAAACTTTGTATAAATTGTTGCATGCCTACGTATCTCAAATACTCAACCCTACTGGACATGAGTTTTCTATCCATCCCGAGAGAGTAAAATTTCTTTATTATATGGGGAAGAAAAAAAGGATGGATATAGGTTCCTACATGTTCAGTAGAATGATGCATCTCGTGGGAAAACCAACTGCAAGGACAGCTCTCCCTTTCGGAGGATTTGTATGCTCGATGGCTAATAAACATTCTGTCCCAAGCTTAGCAGGGGATGTTTATATTAAAAACAAAGGCCCCATGAGAAAACTAACCTTCACTTGAATGTTTGGAAAACGGGCAGCAGCTGCAAGCAAACCATCAACATCTAGAAAACCATCAACTTATGGAATCAAAAATACTAAGGACAAGGTTGATGATCTATACAATTTTGTTGCTGCAAACTTTGAGAATGTCTTTAAAGAGATGAAGACTATATCCGACAACCAGAAATTGATTCTGGATAAGATTAACCAGATAGAGGTTGAATTTGCTGACCAAGAATAAGATTTTCCTTCCCTCGTGAAGAAGGTAAATGGGGCTAGCCCAAAATCTTATGTAAAAATACACACTGCACATTGACACTTTAATGCTAGCCATCACTCACTTTGATACTTCTATTTATGTTTCTGGATGTCATTTCTACCTATAAAGTGAGTCAATACTGACTATAATTTTTCTTCATCCGTCCCTCAAGGTGTAGGTGAAGGATATTTTAAGAAAGAAGAAGAAGTAGGGAAAAAAAAGAAACAAGAAGAAGAAGATGGAGACGGCTATGAAGATTCATCTTTTGAGTTTTGAATGTCTCTTATTTCAATTTGGAAGTAATATTTGACTTGTAATATTGTTCTGAATATTTGTTGGTCATGGCGGACAAACTAAATTTTGTGTTTGAAATATTGTAAGACTAAACTTTTCGCTTGTACTCAGTGCATAGTTCATAATTTGTTTTGAAAATGTAATATGGTCTTGAATTTAGAGTAGGTCTGATATTTATTTGGATTATTGTATTGTGAATTATGCAGGTTCTATGTTGAATTACTAACGTGGATTGGGCAGATTACTGTAACGTGAATTATGCAGTTTATTGGACTTGGAATGAAGTATACTTAATTTGATTATGATTTTTTGGTTGAAGCGTTTATTTGGTTGGCAGTTGGCCTTCATAGATGATATTGATATTTTGGTGTATTCCTTTGATTTGCAGATGCCCATCACAGATTTGTGAGTCCTGGGTGCATTGCTAGGGTTTACAGGTGGCCTCATTACGGATGCATTCCTGGGATCACTGAAACTTTATTTGATTGTAATGTGTTTTGCTTTCTGTAAAAAATCATTACATCGATGCCATCAGTATGAATTCGATGCCAGTGCCTGTTCATCCCTTGTTATTGTTGAAGCAAAATTGTAATCCTGCCTGTTCATCCCTTGTTATTGCGGAAACGTAATTGTAATCCTGCATGTTCATCCTTTGTTATTGCCATCAGTACATCGATGCCATCAGTATGAAGTCGATACCAGTGTAAGGCATAATGTAATGTAAGAAAAATTCTCTTTGATAGTAGGTTAATTATATTCAAACATTCGTAAGAAATTTTGTTCAGCCATACAGTGAAAGCCTGATAAAATGATATTCGGATTATCTTGAAAATGATTTAATATAAAATGAATGTACTATGGTAAATGATATTAAAAATACTGTAAATATTCGGTGAAAAAAATATGAGATACTTGAACATTTCCAGTCCTAAATGTACCATACTTTGTTAAAAGCACAGAGAGTGTCCGTTCTCCGTTTTCAATGAACGGAGAATGGCCATTCTCCATGTTAAAGTAACAGAGAATGGTCATTCTCCTTGAGCATGGCCATTCTCCGTGTTAAAAATAAAGAGAACAGCCATTCTCCGTCCATTCGCCGTGTGGAAAGGAAAGAGAATGGTCATTCTCCGTCCATTCGCCGTGTTAAAAGCAAAGAGAATGGCCATTCTCCGTCCATTCGCCGTGTTAAAAGCAAAGAGAATGGCCATTCACTACAAGAAATTGCATTTTTAGCAACATGTTTTAGCGACAAAAGGTCTTTTATGTCCCCAAAAGCTAATTTTTACATGTATTGGCGACATGAATTTTAGCATGTCGCAGAATCCATACAAATTTTTCTGGAGGGAAGCTAAATAGTAGCCCCGCCAAAAATCCTCTATCTATAGCGACATCCACATGTCGCAGAAGGACATTATTTCTTTGCCGACATGTACCTATGTCAGGAAATCATTTTTATTTTTTAATTAAATAATACCAAAAAAAATATCAAACAAAAACATAGAACTCACAATACCCACAACTCAAAAAAAACCCATAACCCGAACAGTTTTAGGTTTCCTCTCCTGCAACCCCTCTCTCTCTCTCTCTCTCTCTCGCATGCACTTTCTCTCTCCTTTGGACTTCTCTCTCTCCCGCGGACATCTCTCTCGTGCGCACAGTCGATCGATAGGTTCCCTCCTCTATCTCCATCGTGAACTTCGAACGAGAGGTTCCCTCCTCCATCCACTGTGAGTTTCTTGACCTAATATTTTTAGTAGGTTAATTTTGTGAGGATTGAGAATATTATTGGCTTTTATTATATGTATATGTTGGGACTTGATCGTCTCTGCTTCAAATTAGGGTTTGATTTTGTTAGGCTTTCTATCCGTCAAATGATTTTGTTAGTGTTTGATTTGGGATAATATGTTAGTTGACTAATTAGGGTTTGGTTTTCTGCAGATCCTCTATGATATTACGATTTTTTGGCATTATTTCTGTAAATTTTATTTTCTACATTTATCATGGTAAGACACAACATTGTGTTTATTGAATTATTGGAGTTTTCGTGTTTGATTTGTGTCCTAAACCTTAGATTCGCTAAAGATACAATATTTTTGGAGTGTACGTGTGTATTCACTAAAGATTTTGGAGTGTACGTGTCCAATACTTAGTTAAGCAATTGAGGAAATGTATATAGTACATGTCGACTACCACTCTCAGAAGTTCCTCTTCCTTTTTGTCTATCGTTGTGCCACACGTGATGTCATACTCCTTGACAGTTTATACTAATCAAGCCGAGGTCATGACATTGGAGGAGGAAGGTGTGGTCATGCACATACAATGTTAATGACTAGAAATACTGCGAAAAGATGGGGAAACCAACCATTAATTTTATTTGCAACTCAAATTGACAGCAAAAAATGAGTACAACTTATAAATAATGAGTACAACTTATAAATAATGAGCACAACCTTTTTTGTCATGTCACTATCTCATCACCTGCTTAATTTGGCATTTGAATTAGGTTTATGGATCTCAAGCATATTTCAGACTATCAGAGTTTTGAGTATCCACTGGAAACATGCAATTGGACTAGTGCTCTTATATTCTTGTGCTTGCTATTTCAAGATTCATATGTATAAACCTGACATATAGTATTGGTGTATTAAACAAGATTATTTCATATGTATAAACCTGACATTTTTTCTGCCTACATGTAATGTTAGATTTGTTTCAATGTAAAGAAGTATTAGAAGTTTGAAATGGTTCTGATGTCATTGATTTTCTACAGGTTCCAAAACTTTTGCTCCATAGAATTTTTCCCAATGTTCGGTATTCTCTTTGGATTGATGGAAAAACTTGAGCTTGTCAAGGATCCCTATCAAATTTTAGAGAGGTATGTATTTTGTTAGATTTATTTTCTGTTACTTTTTGAGTAATTATCAAACTGTAGATACCCTTGGAAAAGAAGGAAAGCTAATTATACAACTATAAGAAAAGACCGTGCAAAAAAGACATGCCTCATGGTAACGAAGGAACATATCCAAATGATGATCATAGATGGAATGTTAAGATAGATAAGATGCAATACAACTGATGAAAGGATATGAAGAGTGCATTAATGGGGGGTTGGTGACATCATTCTGAGACAATAATATATCCCTTAGATGGTTCAGACGTGCAATGGTGAATGATTGATGCACATGTTGTGAGTGACAGGATTGTAGCAGCAGGAGTAGCTACACAATAGGACCAACGATAGAGTTAAACCTGGATTGGAGCAAAAATAAAGGTTATGTTAATTTCTAAACTTATCGAGGAGATGGCTCTTATTGATATAAATGAAAAGGATTAATGAACACAAAACCGAACTTGGGAAATTGGGATAAATGCTTTGTTGCTATTGGTGTTCTTTTATCCTTGTACTCTTATTTGCAGGCATCACTTGTATCATCATATTATATGTCCATGATTTATTCATCAGCCTCTTGCCATTTGCAGGCATCACTTAAGAGAACATTGAGGATTGAACTTGGGACCTCTTAGTTAATACCAAGTAGACATACCAACAACATTACAACTTAGTTGAGAATTTGGCTTATATATGTATAGTATGAAAACGAAAAACAGAGCCCCTGAAAGCAAGGACTACATTCATGGGAGATCACCATACATTCCTACTTAGGCTGCAGGTGTGTTGCATGGATATGAATAGGATACAATACGAACATGACACCATTTTTGGTGTGTTCTAGTATATTTTATAGTATCCCTGTATCATCTGCTATCGGACACCTATAGTGATACAGTATGGCTCTAGTTTTGGAGTATTTGTGCTTCCTAAAGATGAAAGGTGCATCTATCTTTTGCCTCATAAATCAACAAAGATAAATAATTAGAAGACAATAGAATGATAACTTGTTGGAATTGGGTGAAGTGGGCCAAAACTAGTAAGCATTGATACTTCAAATTTAGTACTATATCATATTGTGTCTGTGTCAGATAGCGACAAAAACCTCCAAAATATAATAGTACACTCTAAAATTAGTCTTTGCGTTGTTGTGTTCCGATCTACCAAAGAGGAAGAACCCATAAGAAATACTTCCTAGTGAGGTGTTTGTGGATTTATGTAGAAGTAGAACACATGATATGGTGGAGAAAGGAACTTCCTCTTCTCATTTTGTTCTCACTCTGTTGGCAAGTTGAAAAGTTCATAAATAAATTTAAAGTGGGAGTATATGGCTGGCCAGCCAACTATATGGAGATGATTTATCTTCACTTTACAATCATTAGATTACGTCCAAGAAAACCCCTACAACAAACCCTAGGTGAAACCACTAAAGATAAACTCTAAGCACAAGATACATTGGAAATTCCGAAAGCAAAATTATCAAAAGTTTTATACCACGAATTGGTACACATTGTCTAGTTTAAGTTTTATGCCGGTATCAGAAGAACAAATTAAAATATGATAATAAAATTTAACTATTTGATAATCCTGTTGATTGACTACATAAAAATCATTTTTCGGAAGGACCATTTATCAACAACAAACATATCTAACAGCTTTCACTAATAACTTTTGTAGGCTTAACCAGCACCTTACATTATTCATCAAGTGGTACCTTCTCTTGGGAACTCGAGAATCTCTTCTATCTGGACAAACAATATCAGTGTAACATTTACAGTCAGGGTAAGCTAGCAACTGCATTACTTTATTCTCTTCCTTGATCCAACTAATATGAGAGAAGTAACAATATAGTCAAAATTCCAAGTTTTGACAGGTACTATAGTTAACAAGTAAGCTTATAACTAGAAGCGCAATAAAATGGCTTGAACACTTGGCCACTAACAAATGAACAAAATCCTCTAACAAGCAAGGAGCGATAAAGTAATAGATAAATGAGTCACAAGGAAAAGAGCTACATCGTGCTGAAGTTTTAAAGAAGGATATGGTCATTGTTGTTGCTGTGTTACACGACGTGACCCTTCACAGAGCTAAATGGAAAAGGAGTATTCACATAACCGACCCTAGGATTAGGAATAAAGGCTTCTTTTGCTGATGTTGTAATTGAGCTAGGTAACTTAATCTTCTAGCCAACAATAAAACACAATTAAGTGTTGGATTTTTATTTTTTTTCCTGTCAAGTGGTTCCTACTCCAAGGAAGTCAATGAAGGGAGGTGTGATGGAGGCTTCATAGTGATCTGTACTGTCTTCCCTTTCCATCTTCTCTTCATCTGATTCAGTAGCTGAGGCTAGACCTGCTAAAGTTGCTGAGGCTGAAGAGTAGCACTGGCAACCTGACTGTTGCATTGAAACATATATGGGGAGTGGTTGAAGAAGCATTTGAAGGACTGCTTATCTCTTTGACCATTCCAGGGTCTGCTACAGTACATGCTTGTCTTATAGTGCAGGGGCGTTGGACCTGGCAATACAAACCAGAAATTGAGGTGATCATTTTTCCTTTTTCAGTGTTATGTTTAAATTATGTTACTACAATGCCTTAATACCTATGTATTTTTTATTTTTAGGTCGTATACAATGGTCCCACTCGAAAATCATCCCGCCTTGTTTCTACACCTGAAGATAACATGACTAAGGGGTCCAATAACCTTCAATTGCATGTGCCCACTCCTATGGAGTCACTAGCCAGTGGTGCAGGTAACTTAATCGTATCCTTACTGTCATGTTTAATATGTTATAATCCAACTTTCAGTTTAGAAATGCAATCTAGAGGTTGTCATATAACTGTGGCTGAAAAGTTTTGAATTTGTTATAAGCATAAAGCCCTTGTATGTTTTATGATTTCTCAGTGAGGTCAACCATAATCTGTACACTTTACAATATAACAAGATGGTACTATTTGATATTTGTTCAGAGTAACAGCTATGGTAAATTGCACCAATAACCCCTAAATCTCAGTTTCTGAAAATAATTAAAGTCCAGATCGTACTGCTTGATATTTTTTCAGAGTAATAGCTATGGTAAATTGTAGAATTTTTGGATGGAGAAAGTTACATTATGAGTTAAAATGGATACAAGGGCAGAATCCAGTATGATTGGATGCAGAATTTTTGGATGGAGAAAGTTACACTATGAGTTAATTATGGCAAATTGCAGAATCCAGTATGATTCCTTGGAGTGAGGTACACCTTTGTAATAAACAACCTACTTGCATGAATGTGAAACTAAAGTTCCTTTGTATTAGTTAACGTTTGGCAATTCTTTGATGTCGTGAAATTGGTTTACTGAGCAGATATGACTCCAAAGTCCACAAACTTATGTTGAGACTGCTCAAGTACACTTGGTTTTACAAATTTGACATTTATCCTTCTATTTCTTTAGTCCAAGAGTATGTACTCTGCATACCAGTATGACATGGTGTAGATATGACAACCATGTAATATGTGTGGTGCATTGGCTAGTCAATGTCGAATTTGTGTCAGATATAGACATGGCTCAAATTTTGTATGAGCATGTATTGGTGCTTTGGTTAGTCAATGTCAGATTTTTAAATTTTAGTCTGATTTCAGTCTGATTTTTTCATGGATAGAAAAGCTCAATAGTCAGATTTTTGTTTGATTTAAGTCTGATTCCACTATTTTGTATGAAAGTAGTGGATAGAAAAGCTCAATAGTAAATTTCAGTCTGATTTTTTTCTTATGCAACTTGATCTCTACCAACAATCCAAAAAATTAACTTGAAAGGCTCCCAAAAGAAAAATACACGGGTAAGACACGTGGTAAAACAGTAGAGAAAATGGTACAAAAAATCGGCAAGCTTCAAGTGCCAATTCCTTCCACGGAAAGGGCTCCAGTTGGGAAAAATGCTACTCCCCTTGCAAACCAGATTGGTATCGAAATCCGGGCTGCCGTACCACTTCAGGACGTCATGTATTGGGATGACATCGATGACTCCCTAAAGAAGTCAATTATTCAAAGAGTTCGGGTATTAGTGGATCTATTCACTAGTTTATATAATTAGGTTTATTTCTATATACTGTTTATTCATGATATGTATTACTGAATATTTGTTTGCAGGATAAATTTGAGATAAAAATTATGATGATGAAGTGGTGAGACATGCCATTACGAAAATATGCCAGCTGAGATACAAAGATGTGGGTTACTTTCGTCGGATCAATATGGGGAGGATTCACCTGAGGGATGCTAGGCAGCGACTTCTTTTGGGTATATCTCTATCTTCATTGTTCTTATGCTTGGGTACCCATATTTTAAAATGTTTGTCTCATGTATCTAGTATTCGTATTCGTATCCGTTTCATGTT
Source organism: Iris pallida (assembly GCA_029216955.1). NCBI lineage: Eukaryota > Viridiplantae > Streptophyta > Magnoliopsida > Asparagales > Iridaceae > Iris > Iris pallida. Next base: position 23,685 of record JANAVB010003934.1, read on the forward strand.
CGTAACTTTATCATGTGTATGTGTTCATGCAAGTGTCATTTTTATTAGGATGATTCTTTCAGGACAACCTTCAAATTAATTAAAATTATTATTTATTCTTTGTCTTGATGTTCCAGAGACCTTCTAATTGCTTATAATTTTTTACCCATATTTGTATTTTAGAGTTTGACTTTTCCTCTAAACATTCTTTTTTTTTGTGCAATATCAAAATTTGATAGAGCTTGGTGTTCTTGTGTTTTATTTCAGTTATTATAATATAGAGTCAAGAAAAATATTTTAATAGTAATTAGTTATAGAGATAAAATTTTATTCTTTTATGTATTTTGTTTTGTTTTACTTACAATTTTGTTTTCTTTAATTTTTGTTTGCAGGATCACATGGACAACAAGTCGATTTTTTGGGAAGAGACTCGGGCAAATTTTTTGGAAATAGACTCGGACAATTTTTTGGGAAGACAGTAAATTAATGTACTTTTGTCTACATTATAGTTATCTAAGCTGGAATACAATACGTTTTTGGAATACATTACATGTCTTGTTGAATGAATTACTTGAAGTTTTTAAGATATTTGCATTAATGGATTATTTTATGAGAAAACTATTTTAAGATATTATATTGGACATCATGTTATGGGTACAACTTGTTGCTCTTCGTTCCTAAGTTCTTTTAATATGAATTTTAGTTTTATAATTTAATTTCGAAATAAGGTTTTTGCATATCTATGTTGAAAAATATCTGCGAAAAGAAAAATATATATTATTTCTTACAATAAATAAACATAAATAATATAAAATAGCTTTTGCGACATCACACAAATTGTGTAGCAGAAAGTCATATCCTATACATTCAAAAAACTATTTTTTCCGACATGTGTTATGTAGCAAAATATACTAATATTCTGCGACATAAATCATATGTCGCCGAAACTAATTTTTAAAAAAATTGTGTGGGATGTCGCCAAAAGTAGGTAACTTTCTGCGACATGGCGTGTTCATGTCGCCATATACTTTCCTAGACAAGGCTATCGCGACATACGTGCGAAATAACGTGTTATGTCGCCGAAACCCTTTGGCGACACAAATCTAGCTTTTGGCTACATATTCCATGTGTCGCAGAATCTGCATTTTCTTGTAGTGATTCTCCGTGTTAAAAGCAAAGAGAATGGCCATTCACCGTCCAAATAAAATATTCTCTCCGAAAATATTATCATTAGAAAAGTAAAAAAAAATTCGTCCGATCAATACAGATTTTTTTTTAAAAATATGTGACAAGATGATCCGCCCGACCTCAGAAGCAGGTTTCCTCAGTTCACCACCACCACCGTGACATGTAGCTTTATTAACAAAATATAAAATTATTAGATGAAAAATAAGATTTCTGACAATGGCATGGACAGTAAAATTAGAGCGGCGCCGCTAGTACTTCTTGTTCGAGGAGGTTTCGACTATGTCCGACGCAAAGCGAACCGATTCTTCACGGCACAGCTGGTACTCCTCGTTGTTCTAGGAGGGCTCGACGACGTTCGACGCGATCCGGACCGATTCTTATTTCCATCTTAATCTCTATTTCTCTTTCACCACAACCACCAACACCACCACCACGACGGCCTGTAACCAAAAAAAAATACGAAATATTAAATTGGATGGACTTTTGAGAGAGTAAATATGAGTTAATTTAGGATGTTCATTGAAAAAATTAAAGTGAAGAATGACCTGCTAAAGCAAGTTACCAACAGGTCAAAAGTCTAAATCAGCATTAAATGATGTTTCTACACTATTATTCAATCCGAACCATTGGATCAACATCCAACGGTCCAGATTTCGGATGTATCGATACATCCATTTCCAGCAGATGTATTGTAGAACGACCCATATATATATATATATATATATATATATATATATATATATATATATATATATATATATATATATACTGAGTTGACAAAAATTTGACAATACCAAATTTCTGCCAACTAAGTTGGCAGAAATCCAACCTCTATTTTTCCGCCATTCCCGATGACGGAACGTGTCTTCCGAGCTCATTTCTTTCATATACTTTCGTTTTGACTAATTTAATCAAAAATAATTTCTCTACAACAAATTTTCTGATGCTAAATCCCATGGTAGTCTAGCTTATGAGAAATTATTTAGAAAAACCGACTCACTACATGATAGTGGTAAATATTGAACATGTTCAACAATATAATGATACTGGAAATTGCTGAGAAACCCAATTTCGGGGTTAGGTTGTATGAAAAATCTACCCGCAGGATGGATTTTATGAAATATCCAAAATTATATAATTCCACGTCAAATATTCAAAGATTCCCTTTTGATGCTATGTATTTACAGAATTGACATTTTCATTGTACCAAAAATATCCCTTCGTGCAAATTGGGTCATATATATATATATATATATATATATATATATATATATATATACTGAGTTGTCAAAAATTTGACAATACCAAATTTCTGCCAACTAAGTTGGCAGAAATCCAACCTCTATTTTTCCGCCATTCCCGATGACGGAACGTGTCTTCCGAGCTCATTTCTTTCAAATACTTTCGTTTTGACTAATTTAATCAAAAATAATTTCTCTACAACAAATTTTCTGATCCTAAATCCTTTGGTAGTCTAGCTTATGAGAAATTATTTAGAAAGACCGACTCACTACATGATAGTGGTAAATATTGAACATGTTCAACAATATAATGATACTGGAAATTGCTGAGAAACCCAATTTCGGGGTTAGGTTGTATGAAAAATCTACCCGCAGGATGGATTTTATGAAATGTCCAAAATTATATAATTCCACGTCAAATATTCAAAGATACCCTTTAGATGCTATGTATTTACAGAATTGACATTTTCATTGTACCAATAATATCCCTTCGTGCAAATTGGGTCATATATATATATAAATATAAAATATATATATATATATATAAAATATATATATATATGATCTTGAATTAAAAACTCAGATCTGGATTGCGATTTTCGTCTTCTTCTTCTTCTTCACGAGAGATCTGAATTCCATTGCTCTCATCTTCAGCAGAGATCACAAAGATTGTTCGTAGTTCACTGTAATTTTCTTCAGAGTTACTTTGATCATCGTTTGCTCATCATCGCTCATCATCATCATCATCGTGAAGCGATTTGAAGTTTTTCGACGATTAGGTCAATTGTGGAGAGAAGATATTCTTCTTGTCTTTTTATAGATCTTAAAACAAGGTAAGAATTCACATATGTAGAAATTTATTCATCATCTTCTCATATCTCGAATTTTTTGTTGAATTTGAATTTCTTATGAAGATTTACAACTGAGAAACGATTAGAGAGATATTTAATCTCGTTCTTTTGTGAGAATATGAAGGCGAATGATATTTGATGTGCTAATATGACTGGAATTGTCATAATCCGTTCACTTGTCACAGAGAAAGAGCATTCTCTGTCATATTTAGATGGAGAATGCTCATTCTCCGTTAGTTTTGGACGGAGAATGGCCAATTTCCTTGAAAATGATCATTCTCCGTGAGTTTTAGACGGAGAATGATCATTCTCATGCATTTTAACACGGGGAATGTCATTCTCCGTTTAGTAAAAAATGGAGAATGGCATTCTCCGTATTAATTTAGATGGAGAATGATCATTCTCATGTGTTTTAACACGGAAATGTCATTCTCCGTTTAATATAAAATGGAGAATGGCATTCTCCGTATTAAATTATACGGAGAATGACATTCTCATGTGTTTTAACATGGTAATGCCATTCTCCGTGTAATTTAACACGGAGAATGAACTTCTACCTGTAATGTAATACGATGAATGACATTCTTCGTTTTAAAATAAACGGAGAATGGTTATTCTCATGCGTTAAAACACTGGAATGACTATTCTCCGTGTAATTTAACACGGAGAATGGCATTCTTAGTTAGATTTAGACGGATAATAATCATTCTCCGTTAGTTTTAGACGGAGAATGATCAGAAATGTGTTGTCCTATTTCTGATCTCTTCTGTTTTTGTTATCAGAAGGGGAATGGATTCAAGTTGTTTAGTTAATCTTTGTTTCAAGGGAGATATAGTTTCCTGCCGTATCACATATGAAAGTATCGTAGAATTTTTAAAGTATCAAGTGTGCGATCGATGGACTTCTTTGGATCCACTTTTCTTTCGTTTGAAGTTTTTGCATTCCGATGGGAATAAACTGTATGTTGACAGTGATTTTTGGCTTCGGTCATTGGTTGGGGGTTTCCATGGTACCCATGACGTAAGCTTTGATCTATTTATGAAGCAAGTATACTCTCCATGTTCTTCATTGACATTCAAAGCACTCCCATGGGGCATTCGTCTTCCTCTGTTAGTTCTTTGAGTAGATGTTCTCCTACTGTAAAGGATAAACGAGTAGTAGAATTTTATGAGGGCTCAACTGAGACAGTAAAGAAGAGAAAATCGGATATATGGCTTGGATCAATTACCGACGTTGGTCAGATCTTTCTAAATGGTATTGAAGAAGTTAGACACGCCACTACCAAAATAAGTCATATTAGCGACGAAATTAGCGACGCCTACTTAAAACGTCGCTAATATTTTTGGATTTAGCGACTCCTAAATAATGCGTCACAATACGTCGCTGATAGCGACAAACAGCGACATATTGCGACTACCTTTAGTGTAATAAAAATCAACGTCGTTGATTTGTCGGAAAACGTCGCTAGTTTTATTAGTTCAGCGACGTTTAGCATCGCAACGATTAATAAGTCGCCGAATATTAAACTATTACCGACGCTTTGTGACGTATTTTTGGGCGTCGCTAATTTCTGATAAAAAAGGTTTCCTCGGTTGGACTTTTCATTTCTCCCTCTCCCCAAATTTTATTTTCCCGCCCCTCTTCCCCGACCTCGACGACAGCTCCGGCGTCGCTCATCCTCCTCCTCCACCGCGAGCCCCTTCTCCTCCCTCCGGCGAGCCCGTTCTCCTTCTCCTCCTCCACCGTGAGCCCCTTCTCCTTCTCCACCGCGAGATCCTCCTCCTCCTCCTCTTCCACCAACGCGAGGAGACTGAAGGTAAACCCTAACCCTAATTTAGGTGTTTTTCGTGTCCAAAATGGACACGGAGACATATTACGACCATGTGTTCACTGATACAGTGTGTTCGTGAGGTTTCGGACACTTTGTGTCCATTTGTTGGACACGTGGACACCCCCAAGCTTGCATATATATGTATTTCACCTCTATACACTTAATCCCCTCCTCCTTCACAACCGAACTTGTCCTCCTCCTCCTCCTCCACCACCGCGAGGAGACTGAAGGTAAACCCTAACCTAATTGAGGTATTTTTCGTGTCCAAAATAGACACGGAGACACTTTACGGCCATGTGTTCACTGATACAGTGTGTTCGTGAGGTTTTGGACACTTTGTGTCCATTTGTTGGACACGTGGACACCCCCAAGCTTGCATATATATGTATTTCATCTCTGTACATTTAATCCCCTACATACACTTGTGTATTTTCGTATTAATTTGGATTTGCATATTGGGTTTGGGTTTCGATATAGTGTTTGATACATTGTTTCACCTTGCAAGATTCCTACACTAATTTTAGACAACAAGTATATGAACCAATTAGTCAACATCTATTTGTTGAAGTATGGTACTCCATTCTTCGTAAGTTCTAGCTATATATGTCTCAAGATCCAATACTCGAAAATCCTAAGAAGAAGAAGAAGAAGAAAAGAAGAAAATGACATCGCTCAACACCCTATGACAACTCTTTGTAGAATTGTGTTAAAGTGTGAGTTCTACAGTATGAGTTCTACAGTATGGTTCTCTTTGTAGGATAAAATGACATTGCTCAACCCTATCGATCCTCCATACAAGTCTTCCTTCATCTATTGTCTTAAAGTGTGAGTTCTAAGTATGGTTCTCTTTGTACAATTGTGTCTTATTTTAGACAACAAGGGTTTCCTATTTTTATAGGTAACATGGCAACATGTGTAAGGGAACATATAGGTGTGTGTTTGTGTTTGAAAGGGAGTATCACAAGAGTAAGGCGTGAGCATGTGTTAGTATTTTGAGCTGTGAGAGTGTTTGTTCTATTGAGGTTAGTACCAACTGGCAAGTTAGGTTAAAAGAACCTGGGAACTATGGTGTGGTTGTATACATCATGTATATGTATGTGTGTGTCTAGTGGGAGAAAGGGGGAGGGTTAACTAGTACCAGGTATTTGGAAAGGAGGGAGAGTTTATACTAGTATATATAGACTAATATCCTAAAACTTGACTTATATAACTTAGAAATGGCTAGTTTGACCAAGTTGGACTAGTTTAGCTTAGAGTTGGCTCGGTTGGACTATACATAATATATAGACTAATATTCTAAAACTTTACTTCTACAACTCAGCCTATATGAAATATTGTAGACACGGGTGATATACCGCCGCGATAATCTCTGACCACCGCACGCACAAACACGCGAAAGAAAAGTTAGCAATGCGAAAAGAAGATGACAGATAATCTCTGACCATTTAACGTAAAATGTCATGTGTACATATACTGCGGAAAGTGTAGACCGCATGAACTGACAATTGCATATCATTCACTACCTTGATGTATCTATCTTACAGAATTATGGAGCTGAATTACTATCTGCAGAATCGTACTTGGATGTACAACCGTCATCATGATGACATGTGCGGTGTACGGGATGAATTCATAGAGGGTGTACACCAGTTCCTGCAGTTTGCCAAGGCGTTCCCTCAGTACATGGACGGTACCAAAATTAAGTGTCCGTGTGTGAGATGTCGTAACTTGAAATATCATCCAGAAGTGGATGTCACGTATCATTTATACTCGAAGGGTTTCACGCCGAATTACTATCAGTGGAGCGAGCACGGAGAACTTGTGTCTTTAGCATCGGAGTACGAGCCTTATGTGGATGTCCACAACAATGCTCCTTACGACGATGGATTGGTGAACATGGTTTTCGACGCGGCCGGACCTAGTTTCGATCCGGATGATCATGATGCGCCTGAGGAGGCACCGAACCCCGATGCTGCACAGTTCATGCAGTTGCTGGAGAATGCAAGGACTCCATTATATCCTGGTTGTGAGGATCATTCACCGTTGGAGGTGGTTACAAGATTGTTGAGCATCAAGTCTGATTTTAACATGTCGCAAGATTGCTACAACCGTCTTATGGAGTTGCTTATAGAAATATTGCCTGAGGGTGCGAAGTTGCCTAAAGACTTCTACCGGTCTAAGAGGATGGTTAGATCACTCTGGATGGAATACGAAAAAATCGATGCCTGTCGTAACGGGTGCATGTTGTACTACAAAGACGACAAGGATGAAGACGCCTGTAGATTTTGTGGTGTCGATCGCTACAAGGCATGTGGTAGAGGAAAGTCTGTCGATGCCAGGAAGCCTACCTCTTCGATGCACTACTTGCCGTTGACGCCGCGGTTGCAGCGGTTGTTTATGGTGAAGGAAACTGCAGAAAATATGAGTTGGCATAAGCGGGAACATACCGAAGGAGTGTTGGATCACCCATCTGATGGAGAAGCATGGAAGCACTTTGATCGAGAGTATCCAGATTTTGCTTCTGATTCGCGTAATGTCAGATTGGGTCTCTGCTCCGACGGTTTTACACCATTCGGACTTTCAGGATCCCAGTATTCGTGTTGGCCTGTGATCGTAACCCCGTACAATCTACCGCCTTGGATGTGCATGAAGACTCCGTATATGTTTCTCACCGTTATTATCCCAGGTCCGAACAATCCAAAAAGGAACATCAATGTGTATTTACAGCCGTTGATTGATGAGTTGAATCAGCTGTGGGAAGTAGGTTCCAACACGTATGATGTATCTAGAAAACAAAATTTTCGGATGCGGGCAGCACTTATGTGGACCATCAACGACTTTTCGGCCTATGGAATGTTATCTGGATGGAGCACGCATGGTCGTCTTTCATGTCCGTATTGCATGGACAGCACTAAGGCTTTCCGTTTGAAATACGGAGGCAAACCGTGCTTCTTCGATTGTCATCGACAATTCCTGCCGAAGGATCATCCGTACCGGAGGAACAGGAATGCTTTTCGTGCTGGCGTTGTGGAGAAGGCTAATCCCCCGCCAAGGTGGACCGGATACACGATATGGGAAGAGGTAAAAGATTTACCAAGAGCTATTGAGGAGCCTGCTATGGGCTACAAGTGTGACGGATTTGGTCACACTCATAACTGGACGAAGAGGAGTATATTCTGGGATCTTCCATATTGGAGCACCAATCTGATTAGACATAACCTTGATGTCATGCATATCGAGAAGAATGTGTTTGACAACATAATTAATACTGTAATGGACGTAAAGGGGAAGACGAATGACAATCCAAAGGCTAGATTGGACTTGGAAGAAATATGTAGACGTCCTGCATTGCATTTGATAGAGGACGGGAATGGGAAGTTGAAGCAGCCTAAGGCAATTTTCTCACTGAAGAAGGAGGATAAAGTGAGGCTTTGTAGGTGGATTCAAGGTCTGAAATTTCCAGATGGGTATGTTTCGAACTTGAGAAGATGCGTCGACCTCAAGGAGAACAAACTGACAGGTATGAAGAGCCATGATTGTCACGTATTCATGGAGCGGTTAATTCCGATTGCATTTTGGGAATTCTTACCGCAGGCAGTTTGGGATCCATTGACGGAGCTTAGCATATTCTTCAGGGACCTTTGTTCTAAGAAATTGCTCGTTGAACGTCTAGAAAAGCAAGAGAAGGACATTGCGGTAACACTGTACAAGTTAGAGAGGGTGTTCCCTCTTGGATTCTTTGACTCTATGGAGCATTTGCTGATTCATCTTTTCTACGAGGCACGTGTTGGTGGACCCGTCGAATATCGATGGATGTACCCGTTCGAGTGACATTTGAATCACCTAAAAAGAAAGGTGAAAAATAAGGCTCGGGTCGAGGGTTCTATTTGTGAAGCCTATATTCTCGAGGAGATTACAAATTTCTGCTCCTCCTATTTCAAACCTCATGTTGCTACGAATAGAACGAGGGCTCCAAAAAACGACGAAGGATATCAAGAATTTAATGATGGAATACTGAAAGTATTCAATGCGTCCGGAAAGCCTTCGGGGAAAATGAAGAAGAGATATTTGAATGACGAAGAGCTAAGGGCTGCTCAGTTATATGTATTACTCAATTGCGACGAGGATGAAGTGGAGAAGCTAGAGGGGTAAGTAACTCAGGATGATGAGTTTACGTCATCTCAATGTAATAGTATAAGCTAATATTATTGTACTAATCGGCGGTTGCTTCGTTGTTTTCCAGCACATATAATGATGAGTTGAGGCTGGTTAGACCCTACCTAACAGACGAAGCATTAGAACAAGAAATGAGACGTCATTTTCCTTCTTGGTTGAGCGAATATGTAAGTAGCTCGGTAATTACTGGCCTCTTCTAATGCAACTGCGCAATAAATGACTTATTATCGCTTACTTGATATTCAGGTCGATCGTCTAATTTCACCCGAGATTGAATTAATTAGAACTCTTGCCAAGGGACCAATTACTCTTGTTAAAATATGGCCAAGTTACTATGTCAATGGCTTTCGGTTCAAGTCGACAAATGCTCCGACAAGAGACAGCTTTCTGGATCTTGATTCCACGAAAAACAGTTATTTGTGTATCAAGTCTTCGAACTACAAATACGTCGATCCAGGAAATAATTTCTTTGGCATCTTGCGAGAGATTGTGGAGTTGTCATATAATAATGGCAGAGAACCTGCAAAGATCGTGTTGTTCAAGTGTGAATGGTTCGATCCGATTGAAAATCAAGGTTGGAAAATTGACAAGCATGGTCTTCTGGATATAAACTACAAGCGTAGATTTCAAGGCTACGAACCGTTTGTCCTAGCAACTCAGGCTCAGCTCGTGTACTTTACAGCTTATCCGAGACGGGGAGCAACGAAGTCTGACTGGTGGGCAGTATGCAAGACTAAAGCCAGAGATACTTTTGATGTTGACGAAAAAGCTTACCAGGAGGACGAGCTACCTCTTGTAACCAATAATGTCGATGTGGACTCCACGGAAGTTACGCATTACACGACACATAATGTAGAAGATGTAGAATTATTCGAAGAGGAAGACGAAGCCGACGAAGGCGAAGATGAAAGTGAAGATGAGGAGGAAGAGGAAGATGAGGTCGAGGAAGACGAACAAGATGATTATTCTGAAGATGATTGAGAGAGATATACTTATCTGAACTTAGATGTTTCTTCTAGAATACATTATCTGGACTTAGTTGTTTATTGTAGAATGTATCATCATATGTTGTCTTGGTTATTATCTTGTCTTTGTTGAACTTTCATATTTTTAGTCTCTATTATTTGTTGTACTTTCATATTTCTAGTCTCTATTATTTGTTGTACTTTCATATTTCTAGTCTCTATTATTTGTTGTATTATCATATGCTGTTATCAGGTATGGCAGGTCGTCGCGGAGCGTACCGAAGGGGACAACGAGGTCACTCTCCTCCGGAACTTCCTACAGGTACTGCTAGAGGACGGCGTTTTCCTTCGGTACCTCATTCTGGTACCGGCTCTGGATCCTCGTCGTCGATTACTCCTCCATATCGGACAGTAGGTGGGCCTGGTGGGACGACGTCACGTGGGATATCTCCTGGGACGAGTAGTTCCAGGCCTGTTGAGAGTGATCGCCCGTCTAGCGTTCCTACTGCTGATACGATATTGGAGACGGATGAGCAGATGGCGGAGGCTGCGGCGACGGCCGAGGCGGCGACGCCGACGGCCGACCAGCATAATGCAGATGATACGTGCGCACCTCCGGAGGAGAGGAGGACGGAGATCTGGGCCGACGGTACAAAGTAGGTGTTTTGGTTTATAATTTTTTTCTTTATGTTTTTATCATAATTTAACTTTTTCATGAATATAATATGTTTGTATAGATATCGTCCCCCCGAGGTACAGAGACGTCTAGGCCACATGCTGAGGCATAATTATGGTGGTGCTTGGATTAACTACTCTGAGGCTCCGGACGAGAGGAAGGCCTTCTGGTTTGCGCGCTTCAAGGTTAAAATATATTTGCTTTTAACATGAATCATATAATTTTTGTATATTATATATAACTGATAAATATTTGGTTTGCGCTCTTCTAGGATATGTTTTTCTATCCACCGTACCGGGCCGAGCTTATCGAGGGGATGTTTCCTGCCGTAGCTGCCAAGCTGATCCGCGACTCTATCAATGATCAGAAGGATCGTGATCGTGCTGGAAAGCCGATCCAAGGTTGGATCACCCCTGATCAATGGAATGCGATGAAGGCTCGATTTGAGGACCCAAAGTACAAGGAGAAGTCGGAGAAGGCCAAGGCGGCTAGGCAACATGCCTCAAAGTGGTGTGGTGGGTCGATTCCGATGACAGAACATTTCCGTCGTGTGGTATGTCTTCCTCTTTTAGAAATATTATTTTAATACAAAATCGATAAATTATTACTAAGATAATATATTTAATTACAGGTAAGAAAGGTCAGTAACGCCGACATGGTGACCGTCTTCCTGGCCACCCATCGTCGCGATGCTGACCTTATTGACGTGAGGGCCGAGCAGACTTATGTAAGTATTACAATACGTTATCTTAATTTAATACTTCGTGTCAATTTTAATATAACTTAGTAAATATGATGCAAATAAATATTTATGTAGTTAGTAATAATAAGTATATTAATTAGAAATTAGAAATAATAAGTACATTAATTAGAAATTAGTAATAATAAGTACATTAATTAGAAATTAGAAGTTAGTAATAATAAGTACTTTCTAGGCCGAGTATCAGAGGCTGCGGGAACGGGCGGCTGCTAGTGCACCTGATGCAGGAGAGGCCGGTACTTCCTCGCAGCCCACTCAAGCTCTATCGGAGGACGAGCTGTAGATTGCCGCTGCTGGTGGACTCCGTAGGGGTACGTACTATGGTACGGGATCCTATGGCACCCTAGTTGCGACCCAGTCCTCTAGGACATCTCCTGCTAGTGTGCATGGTCCACAGCCGTCCCAGGAGTCTGCCCGAGTCTACCAGATGATGGAGTCTCTCCGTGACGACCTGCTACGACGGATCGAGGAGCAGTCTCAGCACCATACGGACGATCCTGCGCTGCTAGCACGATTGGATGCGCTCGACCGCGGCATTATAGACCTCATGGAGACGACTGAGAGGATAGAGCGCACTGTTGGAGGGTTAGAGTGCACAGTCACGGAGCTGCAGATAGGACAGACGACCATGGCCGAGAGGATGAGATTGGCGCAGGAGTCGATTGTCGAGAGCAGTGATAGAATGTTATCTATCATGGATTCATACCACCAGCGACTTGCAGCGTTGGAGCGTGCTAGTCTTCCGGGTGCGCCTTCATCGTCGTCGACTCTGCCGCCTCCACCGCCATCTTCTTCGACACCGACTCCACCGACGTCACTGTCTCCATCGGTATCGATTTCACGTAAGGAGTATGAGTTGTTTGTACCCCTTCGTCGCGGCAGTGCCCCTTCTGTACCAGATTCCTAGTAGTCCTAGTTAGGACTGTTTCTGTGTTTGTTTCGTTCTTTGTGACTTGGATATTTGTTGGTTGTGTAGATTTGGATACTTGGTTATTTGGATGTTTGGTTATTTGGATACTTGGTTATTTGGATATTTGGTTATTTGGATACTTGGTTATTTGGTTATTTGGTTATTTGGATATTTGGTTATTTGGTTAGTTGTGTGATTGTTGTAAACTTGGTTATTTGGATATTTGGTTATTCGCAATTATCGACATCAAGTATACAAACTTGGTTAGTTGTGTACAGCGAGAAATGGACATTCTGTGATTGTTTGGATCCTATTCTACAGTGAGAAATGGTTATCTTTTTAAACTGCAGGGAGAAATGGACATTCTGTATTTTATTTTTTTATTTTTTTTGCAGTTTTAGCGACGTTTACCGACGGACACCGACGTAAATTTGCGTCGGTACACGTCGGTAAATATGCAATATTTTCAGTTTACCGACGTTTTAGCGACGTTATAAAATGTCGGAGAAGGTCGGTAAACGTCGGTGTACGTCGCTACTTTTCCCAGGAATTCCCATGGTTTACCGACGTTTAGCGACTTTGATCATGTTACTAAACCACCGACTTTTTGTCGGTAGTACGTCGGTAATTTACCGACGCGTAGAGATACGCGGTAATACGTCGGTAATCCACCGACGTCACGACGGTAGACGTCGGCAATATACCGATGTAATTATACGTCGGTAAACGTCGCTAATGGCGACATTTTGTAACGTTTCGGGAATTAGCGACTTACATTTCAGCGACTATAAAAAAATGTCGATAATCGCGTCGCTAAATATATTTAGCGACGTAATTTGTCTTTTTAGCGACGTCTTTAGGCGTCGCTAAAACGACTTATTCTGGTAGTGCGCTGTCAGGAAGGTATGTTTTGAATCTCGTCATCCATTCCATATTTTAAAATCTGAGCCGGGGAGGTACACCGTTTGCTGTAAGAATTATAAGACCCATGCTTGTTTGTGGAGCTTCCATGCTATATCCATTTCGAAAGATAATCAAATTTTTGAGGTGAAGAGGTATGTGGGAGAACACAATTATGGAGCTGGCTATATGGATAAAGGTAATCTAGTTGTTCCAGCAATGTTTACGAAAAGTTTGGTTAGTGACATTGTTCGGATGTATCCTAAAAAGTCAACAAAATCAGTTGTCGATGAATTTAAGGTTGACTACGGTTTATCTCTTCTCTACGGGCAGGCATACCATGACATTAGGCTGGTGCACCAAGAAATGTACGGAGATGACGTTAGAGCTTACACCGACTTGTGTTGGTATGTCGACAAGGTAAAGGAAACCAATATTGGTTCTGTTATCGACTTTCAGGAAGATGATACATCAATGAGGTTTCAGCGGCTTTTTCTTTCATATGGGGCTTGCGTCGAAGGTTTTTAATATTGTCGCCCGATGCTATATTTGGATGCGACTTTCCTTACATGGAGGTTTAGAGGATCTTTGATGTCTGCTACAGTGAAGAATGGTGACCAACAGTTCTACCCTCTTACCTACGGTATAGTCTCGGGCGAAGATGGCGACAATTGGGAATGGTTCCTTAAAAATCTCAAGAATGTTGTTGGATGTAGTAGGTGTATCATTTTTCTTTCGGATCAAGGCACCGGTTTAGTTTCTGAAGTTCCTAAAGTGTTCCCTACTGCTTACCATAGCTATTGCTATTATCACATGAAGAATAACATACCGCTGAAGGAGAAAGGAAATGAAAGCAAGCATCCGCATGTACTTGAAGCTTGGAGGCAAGCAGTATATGCTCTAACGCCAGGTGTGTAAGTTAGACATATATATGGAGCTTTTATGAGCATTCTCTGTTATTTTAGTACGGAGGATGACCATTCCCCGTTTAAGTCTCACGGAGAATGGCATTCTCCGTGTTCCTTAACACGGAGAATATGCATTCGCCGTTAGTTTGGAACGGAGAATGACCATTCTCCGTATCTATAACACGGAGGATAGTCCCTTTTCATGTGCTTGTGCCTTGACTTCTTTCTTAATTAATTTCTTTTTTTCATGTACAAAGGTGGTTATAAATAAGCAGTTAAGAAGATATATGATCTGAATTGTGGTCATGTTGTGAATTGGATGGATAAACAAAAACCTGAACATTGGTCAAATACATTCTTCTCCGGATGTAGATACGACAAGGTTACTTCTAGTTGTACAAAGTCATTCAATGTATGGATAAAGGCTGAGAAGAAAATGTCTATTTCAGCACTTGTAAACGTTATCCGAATGAAGATAATGAAGATGATTTCGGATCGCCACAAGGATGCAATCGATTTAAATAGTAGATTGACTCCATACGCCGAGAATATGTTGAAGCAGCTTTCAGATGATATCGGTCTGGTGATTTCGAATTTGAGGTGATGGCAGATACTTCCTCACACCTGGTGAATCTTCTTGATTGGCATTGTAGTTGTCGCATATGGAAGGTATATAGATTCCCATGCAGCCATGCAATCCAATGCATCAGATTTGGTTCGGACAAATCTGTTTATAATTTTGTGGAGCAGTATTGGAAATCAGATTTCTACAAGAAGCTATATTCATGTACAATTCGTCAAGTTCCAGATTGTGAAAAATAGTTTGAAAATAATCCAACTTACTTGGTTCTACCACCTGTTCCGAAACGGGGCCCCGACTGTCCAAAGGCGGACCGTTATAAGAGCAAATATGAGAACAAGGAAAAAGAGAAGAGAAAGATGAGGTGCCAGAATTGCCTTGAATTAGGTAATCACAATCGCACCACTTGCCCTCTCCCCCCACGTCCTTCTACGGGGGTCGAGGGGGCAGCGTCCCCTCATTAATTCATATTCAGCCCTTCTTTCTTTTATATAATTGTTTTTGGAACATATTTCATACAATTTTGATATCAATGGTGCTATTTTGAAGTCTGTTATATCTAATGTTTCACAATTTTTGACTGTATAATGGCAATTCTCCGTGTAATTTTACACGGAGAATGACATTCTTCGTTTCAAATTATATGGAGAATAGCATTCTCATTCGTTCTAACAATGAGAATGCCATTCTCCGTGTAGCTCGACACGGAGAATACTATTCTCCGTTTTAAATTACATGGAGAATGAACAATCCCATGCGTTTTAACACTTAGAATACCATTCTCCGTGCTAGATTAACACGGAGAATAGAATTCTCTGTTTCAAATTACACGGAGAATAGCATTCTCATTCGTTTTAACACGGGGAATCCATTCTCCATGTAATTCAAGACGGAGAATGAGATTCTCCGTTTCAAATTACACGGAGAATAGAATTCGCATTCGTTTTAACTGTGGGAATTGCATTCTTCGTTTTAGATTAACACGGAGAATTCAATTCTCCGTTTCAAATTATACGGAGAATAGCATTCTCATTCGTTTTAACACTGGGAAATCCATTCTACGTGTAGTCCGACACGGAGAATAACATTCTCCGTTTTAAATTACACGGAGAATGAATATTCTCATGCGTTTTAACACTTAGAATGCCATTCTCCGTGTTAGATTAACACGGAGAATAGAATTCTCCGTTTCAAATTACACAGAGAATAGCATTCTCATTCGTTTTAACACAGAGAATCACTACTAAAATAAGGCAAATTAGCGACGTCCTGATACGTCCCTAATAATGAAAATTACATCGCTAATCATAATTGGCGACGGATTTAGCGACGTAAAGTGAAGGTCGCTTTTTAGCTAGTCGCAGATGGGCAATACGTCGCCCTACGTCGCTGTTTGCGACGTCCCGCCCATGTCGCTAGTTCGTCGCAAACTTAGCGACGTAGAGCGATGAGAACTTTATGTCGCAAACTTAGCGACGTAGAGCGACGAGAACTTTACGTCGCAAACTTAGCGACGTAATGCGACATTGTAGCGACGTTTAGTTCTTTTGACGTGATGATGTGGCAATGCCTGCCACGTCAGCAAGGCGGCGACGTACAGCGACGTACCGCCGCTAATTTGCGACGTATAGCGACGTCCAGTTATCGTCGCTATCCGTCGCTATACGTCGCTAACCGTCGCAGAATACTGAAAAAATATAATGTGTATTTTTGTTATGCTGTGTGTCTGTGTTTACACTGTAAACACAGACACACATCATTACAAAAATACACATTATATTTTTTTAAAATTTGGGCAGCACCTCCTTTGTATATCAGATCATCGCTTATAACCCAGCATAGGTATATTTGTCATCCCCGTCGCAGATATCATCATAATTAACATTCTTCCACCATAACAGTCTATAACAAGTAGATAAATAACAGTCTCCCATCATAACATTCTACAACTAAATATCATACATTTACTCAATGAAAATACCAACAAATTAAATACCACCAACATACATGTCCAACAAACATACATGTCCAACAGAGTCAAATAATAATGAAAATCAGTGTACAGAACGGTGAATGGGCCCATAGGGCCAATAAATACAAAGATGATAAAAAATCTACTGGATCACTGAGGACCCCTACCGCGCATATGGGATAGCATGTACTCATACTGCTCCTGTGTGAGCTGCACCGTAGGGGCAGTAGGAGGCAGTGCAATGTCTGGAGTCGACACCATCGATGGACCGGGAGGACGTATCTGCTCCAGCTCTCGCAGTCGCTCACCATGCGCAGCAAGGGTACTCACCATCCTCTGAATACTCGCCTCAAACGAAGCCGATACCTCAGTGAGTGAGGCAGACATGCTCCTCTGCGATCCCTCCAGCTCGATCTGTCTACGCTCTGTGCGCTGCGTAGACTCGGTAAGCGTGTGCAAGCTGGCAGCTGTAGCCTGCTGCCGACTCATCAGCTCCTGTATACTACGCTCGACCGCATCAAATCGTCCGATGATCATCGGAGGGTCGGATCGTCGTTCGACTGCATCAGAAATCTGCTGCTGGAACTCGCGATGCAGCTCGTCGATCTGACGACGAATATCCTGAGCTCGTGACGACGCCTACGAAGCCGGAGACTGCGCACTGACAGAGGGGGCCCGGGATGACTCCGAAGCCAAATACGTACCGTAGGATCCCGTACCGTAGTACGTACCCTTCTGAAGACCGCCAACGACGGTCATCCAGAGGTCGTCCGACGATGGAGCTGTAGGCGGCTGGAAGGAAGTACCAGCCCCTCCCTCTGCTGGTGCACTAGCAGTGTCACGACCCGCACCCTAGAGTTAGGGCACGAGACGTGGGTACGTCCAGCCTACGCCGCAGTGTCGACGGTAGAACGCTGTCCTAGGTCTCATGCATCTAACAGTATAAGGCAAAGCAGTTTATACTCCCCGAATGGGGGTGACATAGCAGAATATAAACTCAATCACATCTAAGGTAGAGCATAATGGAAGATAGATAAAACATGAAATCCAAAAGAGATACAGCAGAT
The DNA here is from genome assembly GCA_029216955.1 of Iris pallida. Classification (NCBI taxonomy): domain Eukaryota; kingdom Viridiplantae; phylum Streptophyta; class Magnoliopsida; order Asparagales; family Iridaceae; genus Iris; species Iris pallida. The sequence goes on from JANAVB010003934.1 coordinate 41,689, forward strand.
AGAAGTCTAAGTGTCTAAGATACACAATCCAGAAATGCATCTCAAAGCTCAAATACAGTAATCAATAAAGTAAATACAACTCGAGGCAACTGAAAATAAAAAGAGAAACTCTAGCTATGTACTCCGACCTCTACTGTGTCTCCTCTAGGCTAGCAAGTAACCTCCAAGCTATCTGTAAAATTTATCAACAGGTCCAGTCAGGACAGGAACGAGCATATATCTCTCAACAGTTTATAGCAGGTTAGGAGTATAAATCATGCAATAGAGTAAAATACAGGAAGTGCTGAATGGAAGTACAAGTAAACAGGAGATATTTTGTAACTGAAAGTAAATACATGATAGTAGAGACTGTAAGTGGCTACGTGATTTAGAGCACAATATGGTTATGTAAACGGCTTAGGGGCACATGAATACAAATAAGGAGGCACATGAATACAGCTACTGGAGATAGTGTTCACATAACCAATTCTACTTACCCCGCCCCAATCAGTACACAAGGATCCGTTCAAGTTACGTTATAAGCACATGAATACAGCTAAGATACGTGAACTCATGTAATGAGTAGTACATGAGGCACATGATAAGCACATGAAGCACATGAAAGTACATGAGAACATGTAAAAACATAAACTAGTACGAGTACAAGGAGTACCTGATGCACATGATAAAGTACATGAACATGAAATACCCGATGCACCCGTAGAGGGATAACATCTCAGGAAAGGATCCATATAGTACTAATCCGTGAAGATACGTGTCAGCATCATGTAGAGTAATCTAGAGCAAGAATATAGTCCAGACAGGTATGAAAAGATCTGAGAATGTACTCGCCTGATAACTGAATGTCCGAAGAGGGTGTACTGCCTGAGGAGAGGTGTCTGTCTCCTAATCAGAGCAACACAAGTTACAACATGTATCTAAAATAATAAAATGGACTGCTACAATGCATCTACATAATGTTGGGTCAATTCTAGACTAAAATCAACCCTGGTCAACTATCCAGTCAAAACTAGGTCAACTTGGTCAACCTAGACTCAATCAAGTCTCACTAGGCCTAACCTTGTCTACCCTAGCATCCACACATACCAATCCAAGGCTATACAAGCCAACACAAGTCACATATCAAGATACATCACATTCATGCATATTCAACATTATATATATATAAGAGAAATGAACTAACATGTAAAGCTATGTGTGTGTGTGAACATGGAGGTGTACATGAAAAGAGAAATCAATACTAGTTATGAGTTTACACTACACATGGCACAAAGCTAACCCATCTACATTACACATGTATTATACTTAACATGCATGGCTATAAGTACACATCTGTATACATTAGAGTAGAGACTATTTAAGTTATAACTAACATGCATCTGTACTCTACATATATATTTGAATACATTATATACTTGCATACATTATATTCATATATGCATACTCTACATTATATTACATTCATTCCTGCACACATGCATACATACATATCCTGTATATTATATTACATGAAACATACATGTATACTTGTATTATATTATACGTACATTCATGCATATTAGATACTTGTATTTATATTAACATATTGTATACATTCATTTCATTCATGCATCTATACATTACCTACATGTTTTATACATATGCATACATTGTATATTCATATCATTTCATACATTAACATATATAGAGACATACAAACATACACACATCATATATTTTATACCTTGCATTACCTTACATATCATGTTATATATTATCATTCATTTCTTTCATATATTACATTATCTTTAAGTTGAATACATCATATATGGATACAATACATTATTTTGTATGCTTGCATTCATATATTACATTCTATATTACCTATATACATGTATTTTCTCTATTCATTCATGCTTGCATCATATACTCTACATTACCATACATGTTATCATTATATATTGTATTACAACATTAATACATTATGCATTCATATCTATCAATACATATATACCTTGTATTCATATCTAGCATTTATTATATACTTTCATGCATATATTGTATATCATTCTTTCATTCATGCATTTATGCATTGCTTACATACATTATATTAATTACATTCCTACATGCTTGCATTCAACCATATATATACATTAATATAAAGAGGATATATATGATATATATATCATTTTATTCATCTAACATATCATGCATTATATACTCTATATTCATTTAATATCCATACTACATAGGCTCATAGGTTACACAAAATGCATATATCGTGTAGTCACTCTTCTACTTAAATCTAGTACTGTACCAATTGGGGCCTTCACTAAATTCTACGATTAAAGTATGTCGTAGCCCTTTGTGTTAGCTTTTCGAAACTTCAAACGGATCGCATTTTCGTGTCCGGAAGCTCCCGAAATCGCGAAAATATCGAAACACGTTCGTCTTTCGTACAGCTGACACTCAAACAATTCTACAGAAAGTTCTAGAACGAATTTGCCTAATTAAAATATATATTTGGAAAGCTAACTTCGATACGCTTCTTTAAAAAAAACGGGAGGTTAATTGGAGTTATGAGCTAAAAGTTATGGCATTTCTAAGTTGCTCTAGCTACTAAAAACGTGGATAAAAATTATGACGAATTTGGGTTGTTTTGAACAAAAGAAACACATGTAGGCTAAGATACTTGGATACCAACATAGCTATCCAAATAAAACTTATTCTAACCATCCTAACTAAGATCAATCCACTCTCTAACCATCTAACCACACACACAAATAAATATATATATGCACAAACCACACACACCTATATATATATATAAAGAGACACACCAATCTAAATATAAAATGAATATGATACAATATGATACTATAAAGAACACATTAGGAACAACCCTCTAAAAATATAAATCTGAGATTAAAACACTAATTAATCATTTCTACAATATATATATGCATACAAGTGTCCAAAATAGGAGTTTTTCCCACTAGGACACAACCACAACACAAAGGACACTCCTATGACCTCCAAATGGACGCGAAATGGACACAAATGGAGATACAACCATGGGGGTCATTCCTATGGGTTCAAAATATTCTTATATGCATGTAGGGATGGTTTAGAGGAGAGATTATACCTTCCGGGAGAGAGATTCAAAGAAAAAGTCTTTCGACACGACACCGACACGTAGAGATTCCAAAAGGACACGAACGAGCTCCAAATCCTCCAAAACTTGGCTAGCACCTTCTAACCATGGAGTAGAAGAGAAATGAAGAAGATTTGGTGGAAGAAGGGGTTGATTTGGAGATGAAATCAATGGAGGTTCATCTCTAAATTAATTTAGGGAAGAACAAGAGAGAGAAAGTGGATGAAAACAAATGAATGAAGGAGTGACTCACTCCTTATCCCCCCCCCATAGGTGGCTGCCCAAAAAGGGTGAGGTGTCCCCTATTTGAATGTCCAAAATGTCCTCCACTAATCTATTTGATTTAAATTAGGAATGGGTTAAAGGTTGAGGTCAATTTACTCTAGTTTTAAGTCTCTAATTTAACCATTCTAACATGATAAAAATTAATCTAACTAACTAACTAACTTAAATGTTGGGTTTTGTGGGCCATGCTTAACTTAATATTGGGTCCCATATAGAGTTTAAGCTACCCGGGTCACAATACAAGTCGGAACGAGATGAAACTCAAACCCGACTAAACAAATCCAATAAAAACAATATTAAAAATATAAAATTTTCCAAAAATATTAAAATATAAAAAATGACCAAAATCATAATACATCAATTTAAATATTATTAAAATAATCTAAAATTTACCAATTAATCAAAATCCTAAATAATTTAAAAGTCATAAAATGACCAAAATACCCTTAGCCTAAAAAGTTGTAAATAGTCATTCTAATCACATGGTTAGGCTCCTTTGGTCATGGTTAGTCTCTAGGCTTAGCAAAACTAGGGTTTAACTAGTTAACCATCAAAATCACAATTCAACATTTTAAATAGTTTTAAATTAATTAAAAATCACTAAAAATTATAACATGAGTTAAATCTTATTATTGATTAATCAAAATTACAAAAGTTCAAAATTACCCTCATTTTAAAAAAATTGGGTGTTACAAGTCTACCCTCCTTAGAAGAATTTTGTCCTCGAAATTAAGATGGTCGTACTTTTTCTAGAGTCTCGTCCCCAACAATCATGGTCTCAAAACTTACCTAAATCATACAATTTAAAAGAATGTCATACAGGGTCATGGCATATGGTGGTAGTGAAAGTCTCATCTAGATATACTAGTCATGCCAACCAAAACGGTCGTAGGGTATCAAAATACACAAGCAATCTAGGGTGCTAAACTAGAAAAGTTACAGAAACAACAATTCATCAAGACTGTAAGGAAGTCTACCATCCTATAAGAAAACTGGTACTTATCAAAAATAAAAATAAAGGTAACTACCAATTATCTATTAAGGGATACTATTCAAGAAAATCAAAATCAAAAGTTAAAGAATGAAAGTCAATTGCATGGAAATCCAATCACAATATATAGAGAGAGAGGGTTATAGGGGGAAAAACTAGCATTATGTAAAGGTTATGTGGTTCGTGTGTGTATGGATGTATGTGGACATGTTCATATGGTTAGATAGTAGGCATGTGTGTATATAAAATATATATGAAAGTGTATATGAGAAATTGGGTTTCAAAACAATAGCTATCAAGTTACACTACTCATGGCATATTGGTTAAACAATCTACAATACACAACCTATTACTCATAACATGCATAGCAAACCATATACTTATCTATATAAAGAGGTAGAGATTTAGTTATGCATCTATATACATTATAACAGGTATGCATAAACTCTATATATATCTATATAGATATATGAACATAACATAGAGAGGAAGGGTTAGGTTTACATGGCAGCGTATACTAAGTTAGGGTGTGTGTGTCCTTGTACAGGGTTATAGCTTAGTATTGAAAGGTTAAATCCAGTTTTAGTTCAGCATTTACATGCAAAATCGGAAAATAAACTAACATTTAAACCAGTGCAATATTAACATAATGTTGTTTCAGATTTTAATGGTTTGAAACATCACAACTAACTCGATGCTCCCAACACATCCTAACATGATGGAGATAAAACCCTAACATACTATCCATACATTTAACTATGCATATTGTTCAATATTACATATTAAATCTGAAATTGAACTAAACATTTAAAATCAATGTAAAATGTTAACATGTATTCAGTTTTAGGATTTGGAGAAATTCGAACATCAACCAACCCAATGTTTATCACAACCTAACATGTAAGAGTATAAACCTAATATTATATCCCTACATACAACAATGTACACAGCTCTAATTATTACATTTTAAAAATAAAACAGCAAATTGAACTAAACATTTGGAATCCAGTATTAAGGGTTAATATGCACACAGTCTTAGATTTGACAATTTCAAACACAAAACTCAACCAATTTCTTTAAAAATTGAAACCCTGTACATAACATACATGTGCAGTGATGTAAACAAAATTAAAATCATGAAATTTATATTTAAATTACGAATTTAAACTGGAAAAGCAGAGAACCAGTCTATGATATTGTATCAAAAATATTGGGGTTTTGAGAATTTAAACATCAACAACATACTAATATGTATTTAGATAGGTGGAAAATTAAGGTCTAGCATGCATACGTATCAGGCAAGGGTTTGTGTCCACTATATATATATATTCTCATGTCCCAATATACAAATCAAATTTTTTATCAAGACCAACATTTAGATTCCTACCAAGATTGCAAGGTAGGTGATTGATGTAATCAAGACAGTTTTATTATTATTATTATTATTTAATACAAGAATAATAGCAAGAAGGAAATAATAATGAAATCTGTTCTGCTTATTTGTTTAAAGGAAGGAACCATTTTGAAACCAGAGCTATAATATCAAATCCAAGATAAGGTCTAGCAAAATCGTCGATTCATTATATTAAGAAAAATTCATAGTAAGAAGTTACACAATGGTTTATAATACAGCTAAAGCTACTCCTAAGTTAAATAATGAGAAGCAAAACAAAATAAAATAAACAATAATTCCCTTTTTTTAGGAGGACTGAAAAAAAAATAGAGAAAACATGTTCAAAAGCATTTAAGGTACAATCTGATAATCATATGCGTCTATCCAAAATTATGGTACTCTAAATCCTCGTCAAATTAGTAAGCAAGGCTACGATAATCACAGAGTCCTCGACTTAGGCACATACCTCTAGAATCATGGTATTTAAAATTTTTGCGATGCCGCTAGCTTGGCTGCGAAAACCTTAATTCCCACACCCGAGAAATATATCCAAGTCAGAGTATATGTCCTCACCATGCTGGCTAATGTGACTGTAGAAGACTAGATTCCATAACTTAAATGACCTAGCCCATATAATTTCATCTTGACAAAAATTAAATTAAATCAACAATGGATACCCAAAAATCAAATTTATCAACGAGCATCAAGATTTAAAAATGAACAAAAATTCATCAAATCATATAAATACAAACTCGGATGCCACAGCTAACATCAAGATTCAAAATTTAACAATCATCCATCAAAATCAATAAATACAAACTCAAATTCAACAATAGAAAGTAAAGATAAATCAAATCAAGGGAAGAAGAGTTTTCAAATCGAAGTTAAAATAAGATTCTCAAGGGTCGTCCCAGAAATCTCTCAAGAAATCCTAACTGTGTTTGAGTACCTTCAAAAATATATCCTAATTCTACTGCAGGCTGTAGTGATACTCTAGTTCGAATACCACTACACAAACTCGACATGCATGGGCCACTACTAAAAACGTGTCACGACCCGCACCCTAGAGTTAGGGCACGAGACGTGGGTACGTCCAGCCTACGCCGCAGTGTCGACGGTAGAACGCTGTCCTAGGTCTCATGCATCTAACAGTATAAGGCTAAGCAGTTTATACTCCCCGAATGGGGGTGACATAGAAGAATATAAACTCAATCACATCTAAGGTAGAGCATAATGGAAGATAGATAAAACATGAAATCCAAAAAAGATACAGCAGATAGAAGTCTAAGTGTCTAAGATACACAACCCAGAAATACATCTCAAAGCTCAAATACAGTAATCCATAAAGTAAATATAACTCGAGACAACTGAAAATAAAAAGAGAAACTCTAGCTATGTACTCCGACCTCTACTGTGTCTCCTCTAGGCTAGCAAGTAACCTCCAAGCTATCTGTAAAATTTATCAACAGGTCCAGTCAGGACGGGAATGAGCACATATCTCTCAACAGTTCATAGTAGGTTAGGAGTATAAATCATGCAATAGAGTAAAATACAGAAAGTGCTGAATGGAAGTACAAGTAAACAGAAGATATTTTGTAACTGAAAGTAAATACATAATAGTAGAGACTGTAAGTGGCTACGTGATTTAGAGCACAATATGGTTATGTAAATGGCTTAGGGGCACATGAATACAAATAAGGAGGCACATGAATACAGCTACCGGGGATAGTGTTCACATAACCAATTCTACTCACCCCGCCCCAATCAGTACATAAGGATCCGTTCAAGTTACGTTATAAGCACAAGAATACAGCTAAGATACGTGAACTCATGTAATGAGTAGTACATGAGGCACATGATAAGCACATGAAAGCACATGAAGCACATGAAAGCACATGAGAATATGTAAAAACATGAACTAGTACGAGTATAAGGAGTACCTGATGCACATGATAAAGTACATGAACATGAAATACCCGATGCACCCGTAGAGGGATAACATCTCAGAAAAGGATCCATATAGTACTAATCCGTGAAGATATGTGTCAGCATCATGTAGAGTAATCTAGAGCAAGAATATAGTCCAGACAGGTATGAAAAGATCTGAGAATGTACTCGCCTGATAACTGAATGTCCGAAGAGGGTGTACTGCCTGAGGAGAGGTGTCTGTCTCCTAATCAGAGCAACACAAGTTACAACATGTATCTAAAATAATGAAATGGACTGCTACAATGCATCTACATAATGTTGGGTCAATTCTAGACTAAAGTCAACCCTGGTCAACTATCCAGTCAGAATTAGGTCAACTTGGTCAACCTAGACTCAATCAAGTCTCACTAGGCCTAACCTTGTCTACCCTAGCATCCACACATACCAATCCAAGGCTATACAAGCCAACACAAGTCACATATCAAGATACATCACATTCATGCATATTCAACATTATATATATATATATATAAGAGAAATGAACTAACATGTAAAGCTATGTGTGTGTGTGAACATGGAGGTGTACATGAAAAGAGAAATCAACACTAGTTATGAGTTTACACTACACATGGCACAAAGCTAACCCATCTACATTACACATGTATTATACTTAACATACATGGCTATAAGTACACATCTGTATACATTAGAGTAGAGACTATTTAAGTTATAACTAACATGCATCTATACTCTTCATATATATTTGAATATATTATATACTTGCATACATTATATTCATATATGCATACTCTACATTATATTACATTCATTCCTGTACACATGCATACATACATATCCTGTATATTATATTACATGATACATACATGTATACTTGCATTATATTATACGTACATTCATGCATATTAGATACTTGCATTTATATTAACATATTGTATACATTCATTTCATTCATGCATCTATACATTACCTACATATTTTATACATATGCATACATTGTATATTCATATCATTTCATACATTAACATATATAGAGACATACAAACATGCACACATCATATATTTTATACCTTACATTGCCTTACATATCATGTTATATATTATCATTCATTTCTTTCATATATTACATTATCTTTAAGTTGAATACATCATATATGGATACAATACATTATTGTGTATGCTTGCATTCATATATTACATTCTATATTACCTATATACATGTATTTTCTCCATTCATTCATGCTTGCATCATATACTCTACATTACCATACATGTTATCATTATATATTGTATTACAATATTAATACATTATGCATTCATATCTATCAATACATATATACCTTGTATTCATATCTAGCATTCATTATATACTTTCATGCATACATTGTACATCATTCTTTCATTCATGCATTTATGCATTGCTTACATACATTATATTAATTGCATTCCTACGTGCTTGCATTCAACTATATATATACATTAATGTATAGAGGATATATATGATATATATATCATTTTATTCATCTAACATATCATGCATTATATACTCTATATTCATTTAATATCCATACTACATAGGCTCATAGGTTACACAAAATGCATATATCGTGTAGTCACTCTTCTACTTAAAACTAATACTGTACCAATTGGGCCTTCACTAAATTCTAGGATTAAAGTATGTCGTAGCCCTTTGTGTTAGCTTTTCGAAACTTCAAACGGATCGCATTTTCGTGTCCGAAAGCTCCCGAAATCGCGAAAACACCGAAACGCGTTCGTCTTTCGTACAGCGGACACTCAAACAATTCTACAGAAAGTTCTAGAACGAATTTGGCTTATTAAAATATATATTTGGAAAGCTAACTTCGATACGCTTCTTTTAAAAAAATGGGAGGTTAATTGGAGTTATGAGCTAAAAGTTATGACATTTCTAAGTTGCTCTAGCTACTAAAAACGTGGATAAAAATTATGACGAATTTGGGTTATTTTGAACAAAAGAAACACATGTAGGCCAAGATACTTGGATACCAACATAGCTATCCAAATAAAACTTATTCTAACCATCCTAACTAAGATCAATCCACTCTCTAACCATCTAACCACACACACAAATAAATATATATATGCACAAACCACACACACCTATATATATATAAAGAGACACACCAATCTAAATATAAAATGAATATGATACAATATGATACTATAAAGAACACATTAGGAACAACCCTCTAAAAATATAAATCTGAGATTAAAACACTAATTAAGCATTCCCACAATATATATATGCATACAAGTGTCCAAAATAGGAGTTTTTTCCACTAGGACACAACCACAACACAAAGGACACTCCTATGACCTCCAAATGGACACGAAATGGACACAAATGGAGATACAACCATGGGGGTCATTCCTATGGGTTCAAAATAATCTTATATGCATGTAGGGATGGTTTAGAGGAGAGATTATACCTTCCGGGAGAGAGATTCAAAGGAAAAGTCTTCCGATATGACACCGACACGTAGAGATTCCAAAAGGACACGAACGAGCTCCGAATCCTCCCAAACTTGGCTAGCACCTTCTAACCATGGAGTAGAAGAGAAATGAAGAAGATTTGGTGGAAGAAGGGGTTGATTTGGAGATAAAATCAATGGAGGTTCATCTCTAAATTAATTTGGGGAAGAACAAGAGAGAGAAAGTGGATGAAAACAAATGAATGAAGGAGTGACTCACTCCTTATCCCCCCCCATAGGTGGCTGCCCAAAAAGGGTGAGGTGTCCCCTATTTGAATGTCCAAAATGCCCTCCACTAATCTATTTGATTTAAATTAGGAATGGGTTAAAGGTTGAGGTCAATTTAGTCTAGTTTTAAGTCTCTAATTTAACCATTCTAACATGATAAAAATTAATCTAACTAACTAACTAACTTAAATGTTGGGTTTTGTGGGCCATGCTTAACTTAATATTGGGTCCCATATAGAGTTTAAGCTACCCGGGTCACAATACAAGTCGGAACGAGACGAAACTCAAACCCGACTAAACAAATCCAATAAAAACAATATTAAAAATATAAAATTTTCCAAAAATATTAAAATATAAAAAATGACCAAAATCATAATACATCAATTTAAATATTATTAAAATAATCTAAAGTTCACCAATTAATCAAAATCCTAAATAATTCAAAAGTCATAAAATGACCAAAATACCCTTAGCCTAAAAAGTTGTAAATAGTCATTCTAATCACATGGTTAGGCTCCTTTGGTTATGGTTAGTCTCTAGGCTTAGCAAAACTAGGGTTTAACTAGTTAACCATCAAAATCACAATTCAACATTTTAAATAGTTTTAAATTAATTAAAAATCACTAAAAATTATAACATGAGTTAAATCTTATTATTGATTAATCAAAATTACAAAAGTTTAAAATTACCATCATTTAAAAAAAATTGGGTGTTACAAGTAGCAGCGGCCGCCTCCTCCTGTAGCCGAACAAACTCGGCCTAGAACATGTTTGCTAACGTGTAAGTGTTTGCTAAAGTCTATATTGATATCTATTTTTCTGTTTTCTAAATTATAGTAAATTAATATAAAGAATAGAACGTACATATGCCTGCGTAGGATAGATGAATCGACAAATGCTTCATAGAGTCGAAGAATCTAGGAGGAAACACCCTCTCTAGCTTGCACAGTGTTACCGTAATGTCCTTCTCTTGCTTTTCTAGACGATCAACGAGCAATTTTTGAGAACAAAGATCCCTGAAGAATATGCTAAGCTCCGTCAATGGATCCCAAACTACCTGCGGTAAGAATTCCCGAAATGCAATCAGAATTAACCTCTCCATGAATACGTGACAGTCGTGGCTCTTCATACCCGTCAATTTGTTTTTCTTCAGATCGACACATCTTCTCAGATTTGACACATATCCGTCTGGAAATTTTAGGCCCTAGATCCACCGACAAAGTCTCACTTTATCCTCCTTGTCCAGCGAGAAAATTGACTTTGGTATGAACTATTTTCCATTCTGCTCTATCAAATGCAACGCAGGGCGTTTGCATATTTCTTCTAAGTCCAACCTGGCCTTGGGATTGTCTTTCGTTTTTCCCATTACGTCCATCACAGTATTAATTATGTTATCAAACATATTCTTCTCAATATGCATGACATCAAGATTATGTCTGATCAGATTGGTACTCCAGTATGGCAGATCCCAGAATATGCTCCTCTTTGTCCAGTTATGATCTCTACCAAATCCATCGCACTTGTACCCAGTTGTAGGATCTTCGATAGGACTTGGAAAATCTCTAACCTCCTTCCATATTGTGGCTCCGCACCATCTTGGCGGTGGATCACCCTTCTCTACAACGCCGGCACGGGATGCATTCATGTTCCTTCTGAACCGATGATCTTTTGGAAGAAATTGCCGATGACAATCAAAGAAGTACGGTTTTCCTTCGTGTTTCAAGCGAAAAGCCTTACTACGGTCCATGCAATATGAAAATAAGAGACGGCCATGAGTGCTCCATCCAGATAATATTCCATAGGCCAGAAAGTCGTTGATGGTCCATATAAGGGTTGCCTTCATCTGAAAATTCTGCTTGCTGGAAACATCATACGTGTTAGCGCCTACTTTCCATAACTGATTCAACTCATCTATCAAAGACTGTAAGTACACATCAATGTTCCTCTTGAGATTGTTCGGACCAGGAATTATAACGGTTAGAAACATGTACTGAGTCTTCATGTACATCCAAGGTGGTAGGTTATACGGAGTGACAATCACAGGCCAGCACGAATACTGCGATCCCGAAAGACCAAAAGGAGTAAAACCGTTAGAAGATAGCCCCAACCTGACATTACGCAGATCTGAAGCAAAATCAGGATACACTCGATCAAAGTGTTTCTACGCTTCTCCATCGGATGGGTGATCCAACACTCCTTCAATCTGTTCTCGCATGTGCCAACTTATATTTTCGGCCGTCTCTTTCACCATAAATAATCTTTGCAACCGCGGCGTTAAAGGCAAGTAGTGCATTGAATCGGTCGGTCTTCTTGTACCGGTAGACCTTTCTGTACTAGTTGTCTTATAGCGATCAGCACCACAAAATCTACACACATCTGCGTCCTTGTCGTCTTTGTAGTACAGCATGCACCCATTACGACAAGAATTAATTTTCTCGTATCCCATCCAGAGCGATCTCACCATCCTCTTAGATCGGTAGAAGTCTTTAGGCAACTTAGCACCCTCAGGCAATATTTCTATAAGCAACTCCATAAGACGGTTGTAGCAATCTTGCGACATGTTAAAATCGGACTTGATGCTCAACAATCTTGTAACCACCTCCAACGGTGAATGATCCTCATAACCAGGATATAATAGAGTCCTTGCATTCTCCAACAACTCCATGAACTGTGCAGCATCGGCGTTCGGTGCCTCCTCAGGTGCATCATGATCGTCCGGATCGAAACTAGGCCCCGCCGCATCAAAAATCATGTTCACCAATCCATTGTCGTAAGCAGCGTTGTTGTGTACATCCACATAAGACTCATACTCTGATGCTAAAGACACAAGTTCTCCGTGCGCGCTCCACTGATAGTAATTCGGCGTGAAACCCTTCGAGTATAAATGATACGTGACTTCCACTTCTGGATGATATTTCAAGTTGCGACATCTCACACACGGACACTTAATTTTGGTACCGTTCATGTACTGAGGGAACGCCTTGGCAAACTACAGGAACTGCTGTATACCCTCTATGAATTCATCTCGCACATCGCACATGTCATCAGGATGACGGTTGTACATCCACGAACGATTTCGTAAGTAGTAATTCATATCCATATCCAATTGAGGATAATTCTGTAAGATAGATACATGCATATTGCAGTCAATAAATGAATGTTAAGACAGTTTAGATATGGGTGCGCAACATAAACTGTTCATTCATTCCACATATTACAAACAAAGAATTTGAAGGAAGAAACAAAAACAACTGTGTTGGGACTAAAACAACTGTCTTGTGTCAAAGTATCGTATCCGATAGACCGATACTAATCCGATACGGTCGATACTAATCCGATATCGATTCTGATGCTCATCCCAACTGTCCAATATCGACCATTTGGGTCTACAAGAGTTACTTCACCCAGTTTGTCAAGAAAGGTAAAACTTTTTAAATTAATATCCTATAACTTGGTCTTTGGCCTATGCTTGAGCAGTATCCTAACTCAAACTATATATCCTAACTAATAAATTAATATCCTACTTTAACATCTATTAACTCTCATATTCCTTCTAACATAAACTAATATCCTAATCTAAACTAACCCTTTAACTGAAACTAATATCTAAACAATGCTAATCATGAACTAACCACCTAACCTGGAAGTCCATACTGCTCAAGCACAGGCCAAAGGCCAAGTTATAAGGCAAAATGCAGGCAACTGCCTGTAGCTACAAGGCAAAACCAAATGTTGACGGTATATATACCGTCAACATTTAAAAAGTTTACTTGTCTTGACAAAGTGAGTGAAGTAACTCTTATAGACCGAAAGGATACTTTATACACTCTATGTAATACGATATACCAATCATACCTACACTTCTAGGATACTCTATATACTGTAGTAATGAATTGCCCTTACTAATGATGCTCTTAGGTAACATATTTAACAGATGAGATTTTCATGTTGCACTTACGTATTTGTAGCTATAAACTGCTTGAGCAACAACATATAGGTATGGAAATCGGTATCGGACTATTCCTATGAGTATTGGTATCGACGATATCAGTAGTAGACTTACTAGCTAGGTTTTTGTCAAAACTAATTATTTTCAATTTTTCTTAGATGATACGCTTCAAAGGACAACGTACGTGATCAGTTTAATTAGCTCACCGGATAAAGGGGACGACCAAAAAAGTCAATATTGCTGACCACCACCGCTAATTGCTACTTTTGATTGCCAACCACATTAATAATAATAATAATAATAATAATAATAATAATAATAATAATAAAGTCAACATACTAGACTATACTAGACTACACTTCACTTACACCTCTGGATGACTTTGGCTCAAACCAGCCAAAGCTAGTTCAACGAGAGCTCCAAGAAAAAAATGGCTCTCCTTCCACAAACCACAATGGAAACTATACTTGAATAATGCACTCTATTCATTTGGGACTATTCCAGGTGTCCAAATTATAAGCAACCCTATATACATGATACAAATTTCCAACATGTGACATTCATCCATAGCTACTGCTTAATTGTTTCATTCGGGGTTCTATTATGTGTGAAATGCAAGACGCAAGTTATATTTCGGATGGACTTTTTTATATCAAATTGGCGTTTCTAAAACACTAGTCCAATTGGAGATCTCTAAGAACATTTGAGCATACATGATTAAACAAAATTGCAGCCCGAGCTATTCTTGGACTCTACATTGCATTCTACAGTACTCTGAGAGTGTGACTGTGCTCTGGTGTGGTATTTATTTGGAAAAAAGATGTCGCCAAAACCATTATTTTCCATTTTTCTTCCTCTTGAAAACTTTAGTATTGTCCGATTGTGAACTATCAAAACTATTATATGAATCGGGTTTGAACAAAATTAAACCTAAATAAAACCCAAAACATGTCCAAGGGTCGTGTCCGTGTCAGTGTCAGTGTCCAAAACACGCACACACAGTGTCAGTGTCAGTGTCAGTGTTCAAAACATGACCAAGGGTCGTGTCAGTGTCCAAGGGTTTAAACAAAATTAAACCTAAATAAAACCCAAAACACGCACGCATAGATAGTGGGTGTGTGCGGGGTGGAGGAGGAGAAGGAGGAAGAGGAGTTAATTAGGTTAGGGTTTACCTGAGCTCGAGGAGGAGGAGCTCGACGAGGGGGGGTAGGGGTCACCAGAGGGGGAGGGAGTCGCCGGAGGGGTAGGGGTCGCCGGAGGGGGAGGGAGTCGCCGGGGGGGGAGGGAGTCGCCGGGGGGGGGAGGGCACTGACAGAGAGGGAGGGAGTCGCCGGGGGGGAAGGAGGGCACTGACAGAGAGGGAGGGAGTCGCCGGGGGGTGGGGGGAAATTAAAATTTTCGAGTGTTTTCGAGTGAGAGTGAGGGGGAAAGAAGGAAGCGGCGTGCCCTAAGTAAAATAACTTAGCGACGTCACGTGTTGACGTTGCTAAACGTGACAAAAATGGCGACATATACTAATAATATGTCGCTGAACGTCGCTATTCAGCGACATAGTAAACTCCTGTCGCAGAACGTCGCTAGGCAGCGACGTTTTACGACGTGTTTATAAAGCTGTCGCTAATAGCGACGTCATTTCTTGCCGTCGCTAAATTACGTCGCTATTAGATATCATTTTAGTAGAGAAGTCTCAGAATGCAAGGTGTCACGAACCGCACCATTTGTAGGGGCACGAGAAGTGGGTACGTCCAGCCTACGCCGCAGTGTCGGCGGTAGAACGCTGTCCTAGGTTACTATCTAATCAACAACTCACACAATTATATAATGTACTTGTCAAATCTCATCTCCGAACGGAGGAAAAGTATAGATATAATGAATCTCAATCACAGTCTAAGAACGATAAGATAACACAGAAGTTTATAACTAAAGATTAAACAACAACAATTATAAACTACTAAATAATAATAACTCAAACAAACTCAAATACAAACTCGTATCTCAAGTAAATGACAGAGAACTATAAAGCAGTTATAGACAGTTTTATTGATGAATATGGTAGTTTGTATACAGGTGATGGTATAGAGAAGCAGTTAAGGTGCAAGGAAAGTAAGGTAACTAAACAAGAGGCTAAGTATGGCAATGAAGACTATAAAATATAATCTAGCTGAACTAGAGTAACATGATATAAGTCCAGATGATATAATATGAGTCAAGTATAATTCCAGTGTGAGTCTAATACAAGATGAGTCGAATGTGATTCTAATCATTGTTCTAATAAGGTGAGTCGAATAAGGTGATACGAATAGTGATTCGAATAGTAGTCAAACAATGATTCGAATAAATTCTCCAAGTGTGTTTTAAAATACCGAGATTGACATGTAAACGGCTGTAGGTAATACGGCACACCACTCACTGATCAGATGAGGGATGGCTATCGTTCGAATATCATTCACAGAGGGTTAATTCGAATAGGGGGATATATCTACATGTCTAATCAGTATTTCCCCGTCCAGTCTAATACAAATGAATCCATAATCCAACACATAAGACGAATACAAGTCCAACCAGCATATGAAGATACGAATAGGGTGATTCGAATAGTGATTCGTATGGTGATTCGAATAATAGAGGTAAGACGAGTAAGTATGTGTGTCGTATACATGGATTCAGTAATATACGTGTTTGTAACAAGAATCAAATAGAACTAACTAGAACTGAAGTAAAGTAATTGACAAGTAAATGAAAGAACTATCAGAGAATGTACTCGCCTGATACTCTGAAAAGAGTAATATAATATTAGATGTCTGCACCGGAGTCACAATGTCCTAAATAAAGCAGTACAGGTTATAATGTATTTAAAACAAGGTAAATAATGTTTATGATGCAATCTACATGAATTCTAAGCCAATCTAGGTCAAAGTCAAACTTGGTTAACTCTGGGTCAAACCAAGTTAAACTCTAGTCAAATCGTCAAACCTTGGTCAACTAGTCAACCTAACAATCAAACTAGGTCAACTCTAGTCTAGTCAAGTCTCACTAAGCCAAACCAAGCCTAGGCTAACAAATGCACATCAAAACTAGGCTATACAACCAACCACACACATTCATTGGTGCACACTCTCAATAATGCTCATCCACAACCATTATGAGTGCAAACCCCACTCTTTGGATTCCCCATAAAACCCCACTCTCAGTAATGCTCATTCCCCATAAAATTTCACTCTCAATAATGTTCATCCACAACCATTATGAGTACAAACCCCACTCTTTAGATTCCCCATAAAACTCCACTCTCAATAATGCTCATCCACAACCGTTGATTCACCAAGATTAAATCCCAACCACTCTTTATCTTGGCAAAGTCAGACCTAGGATTCAAAAATCTTTGTGTTTTGTATAAGAGATATAGGCTACATTATTATATCAAGCATCTAGATAATATAATTATATATACATATAATGAGATAGAGAGGGGGATACATGGCAAAGTGTCCATAAGTGTATGTGGGTGACACATGAGTGTGTGTGAGGCATGTGAATCATTGTGTGAATGTAGGAGTGTGTGTAACAGTTAGTTCATGGCATGAGAACATAGAAATCAGTGTGTGAATCATTGTGTAAGGTGTGCATGTGTGTGTGTGAAGAACATTCAATGTGGTTCTCAGATTTAGGAGTGCTAGTGTGTCCAACTAGGAACAGTTCAACAGTTTTCAGTGTGTAGATGAATAGGAAAATAGTGTATAGGTGTGTAAACAATAAGTAAATGTATATGGGTGTATATGAGTGAGTGAGGGAACTCAGGAATTATCAGTGAATGTATTACAGTTCCTACTATGTAATCATCTAACACATGTGTATGAACCTTTCTTTGCATTTGAATCATGGCAATGGGCATGAATTTTTAGGAATTTCCAGAAATCAGTAAATAATGTGTGACAGTTTAAAACAGTGTGTGAATGTCTGTGACAGGAAAACAAGTTAACGAATTGTGTGTGTGTGTGTGTAGAGTAGGAATGAGAATCATCTTAGGAACATATATGCATTCTCAGGTTTCATTGTATTGCAATGTGGACTCATATCAATATTCCTAAACCTCTGCTTTACATCCAACTTAATCTCAGTTTTTATAAGGAAGGTAAGTTCAATATGAGTATGTGAATTCTCAGTTTAGTTTTCAATTCCAATTCCAGGTTTTACTTAAACCAACCCAACCTAAATCCTCAGGTTATTAAAATCCTGAACTCTCATTAACTGACAGTTCAAAATGAGCATTGTAATCGAAAACCTAACTCAATATCAAATTCAAACTGTAATATATATAAATATACTCAACATATATGTAAAATAAACTAATATATAATACTTAGAAAACTGAAACTAATGAACTACAAAACTCTGAATTGAAACAAGTATCAGTCTTTATCATTCCATTTGAAGTAACTACACATGCAACAATACTCAAACTAAGACTAACTCAGCAACCAAAAGGGTCAAGTGTGTGTGTGTACAGAGTGTTAACTTGTGTCCACGTGTCTGCAAGTGTCCTACAAGTGTCAAAACCTAAGTGTCAAATGGGGTATCAAATTGTGCACAGACAGCATCGTGCAGAGGTACACACGAGTGTAGGACACGACACAAGTGTCCATAGGTCTCGTGCACACGTGTGTAGGTTCGCCTAGGGTTTGTCTAGGGTTAGGATAGCCTGTCTCGTGTCCACGTCTCCTCACATGTCGACACGAGACCCGTATCTGTCGAGTTTTCTCGACTGATACACACGATCTAGCACTGCGTCGTGCAGTGGTTCACGTGTCTCGTGGACACGACACGAGCCACGTGGGGCCTCATGGTCATGTCCACGTGTAGCCCATGTATTGGGCTACACACTCGTGTCAACACGAGGTGTCCACAACGTGTCCAGAGTCGACACGACTCGCGTGTTAGTGTGGAAAAACGTGTTCGTGTAGTGCAGTGCATGACCCGTACGAACGCGTTTTCGTGTCTGACATGACTCGAGAAGTTGTGAGACTCGAGAGGGGGCCTGTCAGAGGTTGCCCCCTCCTCTGTGCCAAGTGGCACGTGTCCACATGGCACGGACACGAAGAAATCCGTGTCGGGTAGCAGGGGACAGTGTACTGTGTGTGCACAGCGTGTTCGTGTCCAATTTGGACACGGACACGGCACAGTTTTGTGCTCAGTCAGATGTTTTCGTGTCCTACAAGTCTAGGGCTACCCAAAAATGTATTTTTTTTTTAAAAACACTAAATTTTATTCCTAATTGGCATTTTACCAAATACTTGAATTTAAACCTAGATACGTGTCCGATACGGACACCAAACCACATCCATATTCTACCAAACTTGGCCTACAGGTCCATGGTACCTAGATGCATGCAAACATGAAGAGAAAACACAATATTAATAGGTTTTAGGTCATATTACCTATTGAGTGGAAAACCTCAATAATAGGCCTATTTGAATAAAAACCTCCTTCAACTCCCAATATCCAAAGCTCCACAAATCCTTGCTAGCAAGCCATAACTAGTATCCTCTAGTGTTGGGGATGATGATGCAATTGATTAGGGCCAATTTGGGCTTGATTTGGATATTAGGGGAAGGAATTTGGAGAGAAATTTCTAGGGTTCTTAACAATGTAAAAAAAGAGGCAAGGGGCCTTGTTTATGTGACTTTATAGGAAGGGGAAGGGGTGTTTGATGGCAGCCATTGATCAATTAGGGTTAGGTTTTAGGTCTAGATGAGTGGCTAAGAGTTGTCCAACCAATTCCAAGCTCTCATATTGGTTCAACTAGTCATAGGCTAACTTTTCCACAAATATCCTAAGGGAATATCTTACCTAGAATATCTAGATATTATTACCTTGTCATGACTAGGTTACCCTAATCAATACACTAAGCCCAAGGCTAATCTAGATTAGGTTAACTTCTAGGTTAAGGCTTAACTAATAGATTAGCACAATATTTAATTAATCAAAATTATAATTCCACAAAATTGTCAAAATGACCAAAATACCCTTAGGCTAAAAATTGTAAATTTGAATTCCTAATCACATGACTAGGCTCCCTTGGTCATGGTTAGTCTCTAGGTTTAGCAAAACTAGGGTTTAGCTAGTTAACCATTAAAATCACCAATCAACGTTTTAAATAGTTTTTAATTGATTAAAAATCACCAAAAATCACAATATGACTTAAATGTCATTATTAAATGATTATAATTATAAAATTTCAAAATTACCCTCATTTGGAAAACTGGGTGTTACACAAGGGGTCATATCAGTCCATAATTGTGAGTGGTTCCTCTAGCATAGGCACTAGGACTGTCCTTAGAATGAGCCTAGTGCAAGATAGTAGGAAGGAGAAGTGTACTCCCTGTTCAAGCCTAGTAGGCCTTAACCAACAGTAGGGGTTAGTCCCTATATTATCCCAGATTTCCCTTATAACAATGGTACTGATTATGTGCACTGTGTGTTAAATGGCAATCAATGTCATGTTACATTGACTGGATAATTGTTTAGCCACATGTATGCCATCTATTTTTTCCCTGAAAATAAGGAAGCCCATAGCATTTTGAACACTGTGGCCAAGCCACTAGGGTAGCAGTCACATTATAGTAATAGCCTACTTCTTGTTACCAGTTAAGCCTGCATAGAGACCAGGGTACCTATGAGTGCCATTCACCACACTCGAACTACCAGGCCACCTAATGTTGGTTCAGTCCTTCAACCATAGGTGTAAGTATTAGGATGTAGATAAATTCCAGCTCATAGTTTAAGTCTCTACTGAAAGATCACTCTCAGATTTATACTATGCAGACCTATATGCTTTATGTTCACACTCTCTAAATGCCCATACCAATACCATTATGTATACCACAACCCTTTATTTTGTTCAGGTTCAATAGCACATGTGAAGCAGTCCCATTTGTAGGTAAGAGTTAGTTCATATAGCCAGGTCATTAGCTTAAGACTTTAACCTTCAGTTAAGCCTATATGTTCAGACACTCTTGGTATCAGTCAAGATACCCTTTTACTGCAGACCCATCCTTGATTATACCCTTATTTGTTCAGTCAAGTCCTGTACCTATGAAGGTTCAGTCCACAAGATGAGGTATTAGACTACTATAATCATGTCCTACATTTAATTACTTACAGACCTATTTGATTTCAGCCATTAACATGATGTTCTGTCCATCCTTCATAATTGTCCTGTCCCTAACCATTAAGTCACTACCAATTTTGTTTTGTTTTCCCTGCTACAATTGTTTTACCATTGGACTTACTCATCCATTGTTCAGTCATGCAAATAACTGACCAGTCCATTGTTCCACCCACTGCGTTCTAATTTGTATGTCCTGCATACCCAATACTCAGATCTTAAGTTGGTTCAGCCACTCATGAATAAGTGACTGTATGTTGTTGCATCTGGACCGTATCATTGACTTATCCAGATATCAAATACTCAGACACTGGACCTCCCTTACATATGTTCAGTCTTCACATCCTCATGAGTGGTCTTTTACTTATTGTTTAGACATATAACTTCGTAATCCATGGTATAGGTAACTTACTTCTGCCCTGTCCTGATACTGTTCTGTATTGGACCATATCTTCCTATGATCTTGTCCCTGACATTAGGGGTTGCCTGCAATTATATTGATCTACTCCTTGATTAATTCCATGTCCAAGAGCAACCTATAGCTTTATTTTTAGTTATGAGCTATAACCTGAGTTTTATGTTGTTTAGCCCATTCATGATTAAGTTCAGATATTCATTTTATTTTTTACTACCGTGTCCCCAGTTCCCCATATTTTTCTAGTTCCCTGTATATAGGATTAAATTTGTGTTGGTTAGCTTATTCACTTTATGTTGTTTAGCCAGATATTCACTTTATGTTGTTTAGCCAGATTTTCTAGTTCCTAGTTCCCTGCATATATGATTAAATTTGTGTTGTTTCCCCAGTTCCCTATATATTCACTTTATGTTGTTTAGCCCATTCATGATTAAATTTGTTACTACTGTGTCTATCCCTGTTATGGCTGGAGTTTGTGAATTTGGTGATGAACCATAGAGTTCCCCAGTTCACTGTATCCCTCTTTTGATCTGCTTTAGGGAAAATGTTCAGATACTGAACAATAGTTCATTAGATTTCATTAGATGTCCTGTCCACTGTTAACAATAGATCACCTAAACCTTTGGTTCGTCCAGGCATCACCTGAACCAGTGTTTAGTTAATTGAGGTGCCCTGTTTTTAACTCACTGATATCAGTACAAAAGTCAAACACCGCAAGAGATAAGGGCTAGAGAATCAGTCCAGATTGGGGTTATACCTTATAGATAGATAGATATTGAGGACCATGATATCCTAGACTGTATGACTAAGAATTCCCTGCATATAGGGTTAGCCTTCTAACTGCATGATCTACTACTGCTTTACCTATATCAGTTCAGTCATATATATATATATATATATATATATATATATATATATATATATGATGTTCAGTCCTATATATACATATATGATGTTCAGTCATATACATTGTAATGTCCTGTCCAATTACATGATGATACAGTCCCCATATCTCTCTTGTTCAGTTATTAATATATGAATGTTCTGCCTTGATCCAAATTGTTTCAGTCCAGTTGGGTTATATCTATACTAATGTGTTGGGTACACCTTGATGTACAATATAGATGTAGATATATGGAGGACAGGAAACTCATCCCTGTGAGCCACAAGGAGAACAGGGAACCACCTCATTGCATACAAGTGTTCACTTTGATGTACACAAGTGTTCTGCAATATTTTTATTGCTGCCAGGGTAAATATTAAGAAAATTGTTGTAGGTAGTTAAGAAGGGTTAGTGTGGGTGTGAGTAAAATTATCTATATATGTATCAGTAGAATAAAGGCTTAGGATGTCAGTCATGTGAGGAAACTCAACTGTAGCTACAAATCATAGGAGTGTGTCTTATGTAAGGGTTAATGAAGAGTGGTAAGTAAGGGTAACAAACATGCAATGGAAAAAAACATTATAGATAGGTCTTACCTAAAGAGGAGTACCAACCTACATAACTTAGAAGCCAACTAAGATGGAAATGACCTAGTAACCTAACAAATCAATAGATAGGCTTATTTATACCCTTAAATTGTGTGTTGACTATATAATTTCATAATATAGGTATGTTGGACTCTGATTTGGCATTTGACTCGCACACCCAGCTCAGGACGACAGGCAAGTATACTTTCTGATCCACTTCCAATTCTGATGGTTTTGCGCAGTATATATTATTCATATGTTCTTTTGCTTGATGACACGATGGACACACGAATGAGTGACATGAACCCCCATTTATTATACTCTTGTTTAGCTTCTTTCGTGATTTATTTGGGTTCATGAGTGTCACGACCCGCTCCCGAATAATCGGACACGAGTCAGACACGCCCAGTCTTCGTCGTTAGACATGACAAAGTAAGCTGTACCAAGCTAGGAAAATCTAACCAGATAAACATAAATATATACAATCACGGCATCTAAAAACGTTTCCAGAAAGATCACCATAATCCACAAATCTAGATATCATAAAGGTACCAGAATCAACAGAAATGAAAAATGCTATGAACTCTAAAGACAATATCTAGAAGTAAAGCTAAGTAGTCTAAACCTGAAGCCTCAAGCTAAGTCTCATCCTGCTCAGCTAATATCCTGGGCTCTGGCCCATAGAGTAGAACGGTACCCTGCAAGTACACCTGCAACATATCATAGTCAGGAGCGGAGCTAAGTATATCCAAGGAAATGAACATGAACATCATGGTATGAACAAGAACACAGGAAATATATATAGAGTACGAGAAATAAGAACAAGACATGAAACCTGAATCATGAATACTGAAAGTAAATACAGAAAACATGATATGAGTCCTGAACATGAAATACAACCTAAACATAAAATATAACATGAATCCTGAAATATGCAATATTGAAATACATCCAGAGTGTGTGATCGGCTTGGGTAGATTCAATGAACATGAAATGGTACGGCGTTGGTCCCTTGTGTACGATGCAGAGCCTAAGCTATTCACATGAATAGTAACAGGGTTTGATCACACATCTATAGTATTTCCCCTCCCAAACACAAGTACTCTCAAGAAACATGAAACAAGACAATCCCGTGATACATCGTGTCTACAAGGTGATACAGGAATGAATATACAAGACATGAGAAAATGAACAAGTCCGAGGAGTATACTTGCCTTGCTCAAGGTTATCGAGAATGGATAGTAAAGCTAGATGTCCTCCTGGTAATGATAGGTACATGTTGGTTAATGATTAGATTCTAAAGAGTAGATATCCAAAGACTGTCTATCTATAATCTTGTTAATTAAAATATTACCAACTATATTTATAGATAGGGACTAGAAAATGTTTCCTAATTTATCAACTTAAAATAGGCCCTTTAGATAAACTAGTAGGCAGTTTTATAAAGTAATCTACTAGCAAGGGTAATTATGTCATAACAAAATACTGGTTGAAATATAGATGTTATTAGTACTAGAACCATTAAAATTATACTTAGTATAACACTTTGTATAAAGACATTTTTTTAGCCAATTTATAAATATTAATAGTAGTTAAATATACCATTCAACAGTAACATACTTTCCTCTTGTATAAACTGGTATGCTTTATTAAATAATTTTTAACATTTAACAATTACAGCAGGACTTACTAACTAAACCAACCTAACCCTAAAATATCCAGCCCACACAACTTGGTCCAATTCAGTTCAACCACTACACCGTTGTAAGCCTAACCTGGGCCCAACAATTGGCCAAACCAACAAGTGTTAAACTGCAAACTCCACCTCATATACACAGGCTAACCCAGAAGATGGGGTTAAAGCTCAGAAATAACAGTTAGCAGAATATACAACTGAAGTTAAAAATAACTCTATCAATGTTCCATAGAACATTCCTCTCCATGCTCAGTAAAATTCAAACTGATGTTCCACACACAGGCCTCCTACCATATGCTATAGTCCAGTCCATCTCTTTCCATCCAAACATAACTAAAAAAGAGTATAATCCAGCCATGCTCATAAGTCTTAGAGGAATACAACCTCAGGAGAAATAATTTAAACCGGCTTCAACCCTTCCTACCAAGAGTATTACGAAAAGCCAAACTAGGAACCTGTTATTGAATCTGTGAGTATACTAAGGACAAACCCAAGGCTAAATATCCATTCAAGTCCCACAGCTACAATACTCATGATTAGAATAAGATCAAAACACATTAAAATCCACAAAAACCATCAGAAATATTATACAAAAATTTCTATTCGAAAATAATGAATCAATTCAATAGTTCTCCAAACCCAATCCCCCAATTGCTACTCGTTGTTCCCGCCGGCCTACTGCAATGGACACGACATGGGGACAGCTTTGGCACGTACGGACTCAACTGCATCCGGACACGCACCCTTGGTTGGACACGAACAGCATCACGAATACGCACACGGACACATGCCAACCACCGGACACGAACCAAGCAGGACACGATCTGAACCAAAAAACTCGTCCCTGTCCAGGACTTCTATCAACCCCAAACGTAATTGGTAAGTTAAAAGGAATGGTATGATACCTGAAAATCGATCCGTCTAGAATGAAGTTGCAATCCAAGAATCGGACACAGTCCTTCTCGTATCTGATCGCGAGCTAGAGTCCTCCGCAGCATAATATCAAACACGTCCCATGAAAAAAATGAAAGAACCCAATCTCAGAGTAATGAATGATATGCTCAACTGAAATTATCAAGAACTCTCAAGAACTGACAGAAATCTATATTAATACTCACCGTATCGCTGGCAACTCTCGTGTCCTCAAAGTCATCGGAAAAGACGAAGATGATCCTTACTGTCACTGTCGTAATCGGTCGAAGCGCCATCGGGAGAGGGCTCTGGATCAACGAACAGCCGCTCGAAGTAGAAGATCCGCTGGAAAGTCGTACATAGTCGTCGTCGTCAAGAAGTCACCTATTGTCGTCGTGGTCGCTGGAACAAGGATCTCACCGCTGCTCGAGAAGAACAGGGTCTCGTCGCCGCCGGAGAACTTCGCCGGATCTGGAGAACTTCGCCGCGATCTATACGTAGACCAGATGCTGCGATGCCATAGCTGCTTCCTTCTAATGATTCACTAGGGTTTCGAAATCGATGTCGCCACTAGAAGCTCGCCTTCGCCACCTGATCACCGAAGGGGTGCGTGCCTAGTCGCCTCCGTCGTCGTCGTCCCGACTCTGGCGGTCGCCGGTAGGGTGAAACTGTCGTTGTCGACCCGAAGATGTAGCTCCACCGTGGTGTCGTTGACTGGTGGTCGCCGGCCATGGTCGGCCTCTAATCTAGGGTTAGGGTTTGGGGACGGGTTGGCTCAGTTTAGGGAGAAGGGACTGAAGAGAAGGAGAAGATGAGAGAATTATTTTCTCTCTCTTCCAATGAATATAAATTTGTTGGAACTTTTCAATTAGGCCCCTCCACCTAAAGGAAACTTCCATCTGGACCCCTCCCCTTTTCATTAATTACAAAAATTAGGAAAAAATTAGTTAGAAAATAGTTAGGAAAATTTGAAAATTGGGGACCACTCCAATTTCCTGCACCAAACTAGAAATTTCCTCCCAAAGTATAAATTCAAATTTCCCTCCAAAATAATAACAATTATTCATTTATAAAATTTCAAGAAACATTAAGTTTGAAAAAAAATGATTATTCCTCAAAATAATCGCAAACTAATATTTCAAAATTTTAAAATACTATAATGTCATAATATCAGGAAAGTGAGGTTACAAATCTCCCCCTCTTAGAAAATTTTGTCCTCGAAATTCAAGGATACATCATGACACAGAAAATGACACAAGGTTCTAAAATTTGTTAGGAACGAGTGTCACGCCCCAGAACCAGAATACTGGAGAGCGGGGGCAGACATAGCCAGCTACGTATATTGAAATGGATTCCATCTCGCTATACGGTCACGGCTGTCTAGATACATGAGGGTTTACTACAAGCCAACAGTCTCCTATGGTCATGAACAAGCCTACTGTCTCAATCACAAGCAAGTAAATAGATGTTACAAGATGTATGATCATTAAATATACAATAATAAGGCGTCCCAAATATTATATATTCAGCTGATCATGAAGCTAGTCGTTACAAAATGTCAGGACTAGCAAGAGTTTAGTCATACATGATCAACCCTAGGATCTGTCAATCATGTTACAGCCCGTAGGCAGACAGTAAGTAAATACAATCGAGCTAAACAGGTGCTCGTCGGCTAAACGCCTCAAAAGAATATTTTTACAATAAGTGGGAGATCAAAAATAAACCCACTCGTTGCCAGGGTTCCGTCTAGTGGTCACCATCTGGCTGGAAGGCCGGTAGATCCTCTGGAGCTGCTCCAAAATCTGGCCACACAAAACCAGCTAGGTCAGACCCCAGAAAGAGCAAGTACCACAAAGGAAGCTTCACTTAGGAACTAAAACCAGCAATCAGCACAAGAGTATAAATAAAAGTAAGAACTGGAATAAAGTAAGCACTGGAATTAAAAAAAATACATCAGGATGATATACGATGAGATAACCATGGGACTATTCAGAGAACCAGGTTACAACCCGTAAACCAAACAAGGACCGGGGTTGTAACCCTTCGTCTGAAAAGAACTTGGAATTCTCACCATTTATCGGTAAAATAACTACAAGCATTCTGGTCATTCAATAATCTGGAACAGGATCAGGGCAGACTAGACATGTTAGAGTCCATCCAATCATTTCACGGCCAAGCAAGACCTACGACTTGATACTTTAACTAACTAGGGTTATCACAAGCCTATTTACTAACAGGATGCAGTGAGATTATTCCACAGCCACAAACCCTGCAGACCATCCAGGTTACCCAGGTTGAAATTAGGGGTTGAATTCAGGTGGGTACACCGTCCAGGAAACGTATGTACCCTTAGGTAGCTTGAAGGGTGCAACACATGACAGTGTGCTGGAAATGTGCCCTACTCGACGGCAGGCTACAGATCCCAGGCGCGCCCAGGTAACGGGATTGCTTGTAGCTGGAAAATCTCTTCATGACTAATGTATTAATCTAGTTATTAGCCTTAGTCTATTTCAATAGGTACTCCTGACCGTGGTACTCAGGAGCTCCCTCCCTAGACATGATGCAAGACAGGACTGGTTTATTTGTACAAGCACAATCGCCCACGGTGTCCATGTAATTTATACAGGTCATGTCATGTCAGGTAGCCGTCGTAACAGCTTTTCAAGATATATCATGTCAGGTTATCATGTCAAGTGTACTAGTCAGGAGTGTGCCACGGCGGGCCACTATCATGTCATGTCAGGTTAGTCAGGTCAGGAGTGCACCTCTACGGGTCACAATCGTGTCAAGTTTAGTTATTAATTCCAAGCATGTTACATAAATTCGGGATTATCAAGTTCAGGACAAAAAGGCGTAAGGATATAAAATGGGCGTAAAATACCTAATAAAGGAGTTACAAAACACGGGTAAATAATGATAAATAATGGTACACAGGACCATAAAAGTTATGCGGCTCAGGCTTATGCGGCCAGGAAGGAGGGGGCGCATGCGGCTCAAATAGGAGAGCTCATGCGGCCAGGACAGGGGGGGCACATGTGGCTGGAAGTGCAAGGGCGCATGCGGTCCTCAGGAAAGAGAACCCATGCGGCTCAATGAGGAGGATGCACATGCGGCTGGGTTTAGAGGTTGCTTATGCGGCCGGGGTGAGCGAGTCATACGGCCATCGGAAGAGAGCCCATGCGGTTGGATAGGATCAGGCTCATGCGGCTGAGAAAATGAAGGATCCATATACGGTCGGGATTAATCAGGGTCATGCGGCCCGGACTTAAAAGTCTATGCGGTTCAAATAAGAGAGCACATATGCGGTCGATGGGGAATGAGCCCATGCGGCCAGGAAGGAGATCCAGCCAATGCGGCTGAGAGTCTCATGCGGCTCAGTCACTGGCCGCATGAATTGTCATGCGGTCAAGTCAAGTCTAAGCACAGTTCATCTTCTCCAAATTTCTGAGAGGAAGAACACCATGAGGGCCAAGTTCTCAAGCTCCACAACTTCATCATCCGGAGCCCAAATCCGAACTTCCTTAGGTCAAAATGGGGTAGAACGGGCTACTCTACAACATGGAACCATCAAAACTCAGAAATAGCAGGATTAAGTAGATCAAAACCCAAGAAATCCGAAAATAAATAAACTTAGATCTACAAGAATCTAGCCATGGAAGGTGAAAATGCCAAGTTCTAAAGTGCTTTAAAATGCAGTAAGGAAGAGAATGGAGTAATGAAATCAGAGTTCCTCCATGAAGCAAGTTGCACTTGCCTAGACCTCTCTCTTCTCTCTCTGGTAGGTAAGAAGTAAATGAGGAAGAAGAAGATGATTGAATGAAGAGAGAGAAAAGAATGGGCTAATAAATACAAATGGAGGTGGTAGGTAGGGGGTTCAACCAAGGGTTCATCATGAACCCAAGCAAAACCAAGCCAGGCCGAACCAACCAACCCGACCCAGGAATAGACCAAGCCAAGAAGGAAATGCCAAGCCAGGAAATCATGCAATAAAATACGTACACGTATTCCAAGAATACGTGATACGAACCACAGGCATTATAACTCTACCCACCTTAAAAGAATTCTGTCCTCGGAATTTAATCAAGAGGCTAGAGGAGCAATGACAAGCTACATTAATAACATGCAAGCTATAACTAGGCAAACAATCACTCATTCAAGCAAGGAATCGAAGGTATGAGGCATAAGAAAGACATTATACCTCACGAGTCAAACAGGTCGGGGTATCGCGATCGGATATCATCCTCACGCTCCCACGTTGACTCCCCCAAAGAGTGATGACCCCAAGCAACTCGGACTAACTTGATAGTCTTGTTCTTGAGGATCTTCTCTCTCTGGTCCAATATAGACACGGGCCTCTCCTCATACGAAAGGTTGGTACCAACAACCAATTCTGAATGATCCAGGATGTGGCTCGGGTCTGGGATATACCGTCGTAATTGGGATACATGGAACACGTCATGCACCTCGCTTAGCGACGGCGAAAGAGCGAGACGATAGGACACATCTCCTACTCGCTCCAGAATGTCAAACGGTCCTATATACCTAGGACTAAGCTTTCCCCGGACGCCGAAACGAATGACGCCACGGTTAGGCGAAATCCTCAGGAATACATGATCGCCGACCGAAAACTCGAGAGGACGCCGATGAGAATCGGCCCAATGGCGCTGGCGATCTTGGGCAACTCGAAGATGATCTCTGACTCTCCTGACCACTTCGATTGTCTGGGCAATCATTTCTGGACCGAGCATCTGCCTCTCTCCAACATCATCCCAGGCTAACGGGGATCTGCACTTCCTACCATACAGTGCCTCGAACGGTGCCATCTGGATACTGGCCTGGAAACTGTTATTGTATGAGAACTCCACCAGATGCAGGTGATCTTCCCACGAACAACCGAAGTCAAGTGTACAGGACCGCAACATGTCTTCAAGAGTCTGGATCGTACGTTCCGACTGGCCATCTGTCTGCGGGTGATAAGCTGAGCTGAACTGGAGACGAGTCCCCAAACTCTCTTGCAAGCTACGCCAAAAGTGCGACGTAAATCTAGAATCTCTGTCCGAGGTGATACTGACTGGCACTCCGTGCAACCTGACAATCTGCCTGAGGTACATCTCCGCTAGCTGAGCCGTCGACTGACCAACTCTGAATGGGAGAAAGTGAGCCACCTTCGTGAGCCGATCAACTATAACCCAGATAGCATCTCTACCAGCTGGGGATCTAGGTAATCCGGTCACAAAATCCATGGTCACATGCTTCCATTTCCATTCTGGAATCGGCAAGGGCTGAAGAAGTCCAGCCGGTCTCTGATGTTCAGCTTAACTTGTTGACAAACCAAACACCGAGAGACAAACCGAGCTATCTCCCGCTTCATGCCATTCCACCAAAAATGCTGCCGGATATCACGGTACATCTTCGTACTGCCCGGATGGATGGAATACTGAGAACTGTGCGCCTCTGACATGATCTCCTGCCGGATATCTCCACTGGGTACACAAAGACGCTTCCCATGTCGAAGTATACCGTCCTCATGAATGCATAACTCTGGTCTTCGTCCTGCCTCACACTCTGCTCTGAGTCGCTGAAGCTTGGAATCTGCTGACTGCGCCATCCGGATCCTCTCGACTATAGTGGACTGAACTTGCATGCTGGCCATCAATGCCACACTGGAAGGGAGAACAACTTCTATACCCATCTTCTGAAGATCTGCTAACAGCTCTGGTTGCGCTGTTAGAAAATAAACTCCTGCTCTCCTGCTTAATGCATCTGCTACGACGTTGGCCTTCCCAGGATGATACTGCAGGTTGACATTATAATCCGCAAGAAGCTCCAGCCACCTTCTCTGACGCATGTTAAGATCCTTCTGGGTGAAAACATACTTCAGACTCTTGTGGTCAGTGAAAATCTCCACCCTATCTCCATACAAATAGTGCCTCCACAACTTAAGTGGAAATACTACTGCTGCCAGCTCCAAGTCATGGGTTGGGTAATTCCTTTCATGATCATGAAGTTGTCGTAACGCATAAGCTATTACCTTCCCATGCTGCATCAGAACACATCCTAAGCCTCTGCCTGAAGTATCACAATACACTGAGAATCCTCCGGTCCCATCGGGAAGCGTGAGAATAGGAGCTGTTATCAGGCCTCGCTTCAACTGCTCAAAAGAACTCTGACACTCTGCTGTCCAAGCAAACTGCGCATCCTTGCGGGTCAATTGGGTCAATGGCGCTGAAATTCGAGCAAAATCTGATACAAACCGCCGGTAATAGCCGGCCAATCCAAGGAAACTGCGAACTTCTGCAACTGTGCTGGGCACTGGCCATGACTCAATAGCCACAATCTTCTAGGGATCCACTTCTACTCCTCCTCTGGTGATGATATAACCCAAGTACGAAATGCGATCGAGCCAGAACTCGCATTTACTGAACTTGGCATATAACTGGTGCTCCCTGAGAATCTGAAGAACTATACGGAGAGGCTGCTCATGCTCCGCCTCACTCTTGCTGTAGACCAGGATGTCATCCAAGAACACAATTACGAACTGATCCAAGTAAGGCATGAAGATGCGATTCATGAGGTCCATGAATACTGCCGGCACATTGGTCGCTCCAAAAGGCATAACAAGGAACTCCCAATGCCCATACCTCGATCTAAAAGCTGTCTTCGGGATGTCCTGCTCTCTGACTCTGATCTGATGATAACCTGAGCGCAAATCAATCTTCGAGAATACTGAAGCCCCCTTGAGTTGATCAAACAAGTCATCTATCCTCGGAAGAGGGTATCTGTTCTTGATTGTCACTGAGTTCAAGGTACGATAATCAACACATAACCTGGACGTACCATCCTTCTTTTTCACAAGAAGCATCGGGGCTCCCCAAGGCGATCCACTAGCACGAATGAATCCCTTGGCTCGAAGTTCTTCAATCATCTTGTACAAGATCTCCAACTCTGAAGGTGCCATCCTGTAGACTCTCTCTGACACTGGGGCTGTCCCGGGAATCAAGTCTATAGTGAACTCGATCTCCCGCTCTGGAGGCATACCTGGTAGCTCTTCTGGAAAAACATCTGGGAACTCATCCACTATTCTGGGCAACTGCACTGCTGCTACTGCCATCCGCAATACTGGAGGATAAGGCTCAACCTCGCCTCGAGAAAAGGAAAACTCCGGCTCGCCTGGAATGCTAAAAACAACCCTACCGATATGGCAGTCTATTCTAGCATACTGGTTCCTCAACCAATCCATCCCTAGGACCACATCATAATCGGCCATCGGGAATTCTATCAATCTAGCGGGGAATTCTCTACCGCTAACTACGATCCGACACGAGGAAAACACTCTATCTACTCCCACAAGTCCGTTACCAGTAAGTATATTGAGCCTTACTGATAATGACTCGGGCTCCAATCCTACCCGTGTCGCAAATCGTGCAGACATAAAAGAATGCGATGCACCAGAATTAAATAAAGCTGAAGCTGGAAAGGAATTGACGAGAATAGTACCTGCCACTACCTCACCTGGTGCCAACTCTTCCTCTGCGGTCATCACCATAGCCTGACCATGCCCTCGGGGTGCTGGTCCCCTCTGCTGGAATCCTCGCTGCCTATTCTGACTCTGAGCTTGGGCTTGTGCATACTGTTGGAGGTTCTGCTGCTGGAACACTTGGGTCTGAGGCGGCAAGGGCCTCGACAATGGGTACTGCTGCTGCTGCTGGACTGGTGCTGGTCCTCTCACCGAAGAGCTGGAAAGGTTGGACGATGATGAACCACCCCTATTCGGGCAGGATCCAACCCTATGGTCTGGTGCTCCACAAGCCAGACACAATCTCTGTGCCCTGCGACATTCTGCCACTACATGGCCTGGCTTCCCACAATGAGAATATCCCACTGTGGAGGACTGCTTCTGCTTCTGCTGCTGCTGAGGGTACGTCGGGGTTGAATGTTGAACCGACGTCACTGAGGCCGCTCGCCTCGGAGCTCCAATAGTCAAAGCCCTGGCTGCCGGGGCTAGGGCTGAAGACTGATTCATCTGGCCGTGAGATCTCTTCCGACCTTCGACCCTATCCACGATCCTCTGGGAGGTATACTTATGCCTCCGGGCTGCTCTCAAGACTGCATCAAAAGTCTGATGCTCAAACTGCTCAACTGCTAACAAGATCTCCAGGTGAAGCCCCTGCTGGAATCGCTGGGCTCGATCATACTCGGTTGCCACCAAGGTGGGAGCAAACCGACTGAGTCTCGAAAACTCGGCCGCATATCCATCGACCGTCCTGCCTCCTTGCTTCAGATTTGTGAACCTCGTCTGTAGATCGTACCGAGCCACGGCATCGAAATACTTGGTCTGGAATCTCTCTCTGAATACCGCCCAAGCAATGGGTGCTGCTAATCCAACGTCCTGCGCTGCCCACCAGCTGCGGGCAAGATCTAACAACTGCAGGCGCACAACTGCCACCTTATCATTCTCTGGGGTCTTGGCTGCTTCGAGAATCACTTCTGTATCCTGAAGCCAAGCATCTGCGGCGATAGCATCTTCACTACCGTCGAAGAATGGAGGGTTCAAGCGCTTGAAGCTGTTGGCCGCGCTGTTACCCTGATGACCTCCTCTGGTCAAAGCATCCGTCACAGCCTGTTGCAAGGCATCTCCACGACGATCTTGAGAAGCTATCAAGGTCCTGACGAGTCCTACTAATGTGCCATCATCAGGTTTGGTAGGCTGAACTGGCTGAACTAGGGCCCTCCATCAGAAGGTACGACTCTGGAGGCTACTCCAGAATGCTGGGCTTGATCTCTAGGTTGCTGCTGGTCCGCGGGAGGTGCTCCGCCTTGCTGATCGGTAGGACCACGAACAATATCGCTGAAGAAGAAGACGACATAGGGAACAATAAGGAAGGACCAGGACAGATCAACGATACA
The DNA here is from genome assembly GCA_029216955.1 of Iris pallida. Classification (NCBI taxonomy): domain Eukaryota; kingdom Viridiplantae; phylum Streptophyta; class Magnoliopsida; order Asparagales; family Iridaceae; genus Iris; species Iris pallida. Next base: position 76,689 of record JANAVB010003934.1, read on the forward strand.
AGCATATAATCAGGACAAGAATCCAGGGATTCAGAAGATACGAACAGAGATCAAGGACGGATATTGATTGAGACATCTATTCGGTAAACCCTCACATATCTTGATTTACAAGACCTGCATGGGCTACCACTTAAACCATGTCACGCCCCAGAACCAGAATACTGGAGAGCGGGGGCAGACATAGCCAGCTACGTATATTGAAATGGATTCCATCTCGCTATACGGTCACGGCTGTCTAGATACATGAGGGTTTACTACAAGCCAACAGTCTCCTATGGTCATGAACAAGCCTACTGTCTCAATCACAAGCAAGTAAATAGATGTTACAAGATGTATGATCATTAAATATACAATAATAAGGCGTCCCAAATATTACATATTCAGCTGATCATGAAGCTAGTCGCTACAAAATGTCAGGACTAGCAAGAGTTTAGTCATACATGATCAACCCTAGGATCTGTCAATCATGTTACAGTCCGTAGGCAGACAGTAAGTAAATACAATCGAGCTAAACAGGTGCTCGTCGGCTAAACGCCTCAAAAGAATATTTTTACAATAAGTGGGAGATCAAAAATAAACCCACTCGTTGCCAGGGTTCCGTCTAGTGGTCACCATCTGGCTGGAAGGCCGGTAGATCCTCTGGAGCTGCTCCAAAATCTGGCCACACAAAACCAGCTGGGTCAGACCCCAGAAAGAGCAAGTGCCACAAAGGAAGCTTCACTTAGGAACTAAAACCAGCAATCAGCACAAGAGTATAAATAAAAGTAAGAACTGGAATAAAGTAAGCACTGGAATTAAAGAAAATACATCAGGATGATATACGATGAGATAACCATGGGACTATTCAGAGAACCAGGTTACAACCCATAAACCAAACAAGGACCGGGGTTGTAACCCTTCGTCTGAACAGAACTTGGAATTCTCACCATTTATCGGTAAAATAACTACAAGCATTCTGGTCATTCAATAATCTGGAACAGGATCAGGGCAGACTAGACATGTTAGAATCCATCCAATCATTTCACGGCCAAGCAAGACCTACGGCTTGATACTTTAACTAGCTAGGGTTATCACAAGCCGATTTACTAACAGGATGCAGTGAGATTATTCCACAGCCACAAGCCCTGCAGACCATCCAGGTTACCCAGGTCGAAATTAGGGGTTGAATTCAGGTGGGTACACCGTCCAGGAAACGTATGTACCCTTAGGTAGCTTGAAGGGTGCAACACATGACAGTGTGCTGGAAATGTGCCCTACTCGACGGCAGGCTACAGATCCCAGGCGCGCCCAGGTAACGGGATTGCCTGTAGCTAGAAAATCTCTTCATGACTAATGTATTAATCTAGTTATTAGCCTTAGTCCATTTCAATAGGTACTCCTGACCGTGGTACTCAGGAGCTCCCTCCCTAGACATGATGCAAGACAGGACTGGTTTATTTGTACAAGCACAATCGCCCACGGTGTCCATGTAATTTATACAGGTCATGTCATGTCAGGTAGCCGTCGTAACAGCTTTTCAAGATATATCATGTCAGGTTATCATGTCAAGTGTACTAGTCAGGAGTGTGCCACGGCGGGCCACTATCATGTCATGTCAGGTTAGTCAGGTCAGGAGTGCACCTCTACGGGTCACAATCGTGTCAAGTTTAGTTATTAATTCCAAGCATGTTACATCAATTCGGGATTATCAAGTTTAGGACAAAAAGGCGTAAGGATATAAAATGGGCGTAAAATACCTAATAAAGGAGTTACAAAACACGGGTAAATAATGATAAATAATGGTACACAGGACCATAAAAGTTATGCGGCTCAGGCTTATGCGGCCAGGAAGGAGGAGGCGCATGCGGCTCAAATAGGAGAGCTCATGCGGCCAGGACAGGGGGGGCGCATGTGGCTGGAAGTACAAGGGCGCATGCGGTCCTCAGGAAAGAGAACCCATGCGGCTCAATGAGGAGGATGCACATGCGGCTGGGTTCAGAGGTTGCTTATGCGGCCGGGGTGAGCGAGTCATGCGGCCATCGGAAGAGAGCCCATGCGGTTGGATAGGATCAGGCTCATGCGGCTGAGAAAATGAAGGATCCATATACGGTCGGGATTAATCAGGGTCATGCGGCCCGGACTTAAAAGTCTATGCGGTTCAAATAAGAGAGCACATATGCGGTCGATGGGGAATGAGCCCATGCGGCCAGGAAGGAGATCCAGCCAATGCGGCTGAGAGTCTCGTACGGCTCAGTCACTGGCCGCATGAATTGTCATGCGGTCAAGTCAAGTCTAAGCACAGTTCATCTTCTCCAAATTTCTGAGAGGAAGAACATCATGAGGGCCAAGTTCTCAAGCTCCACAACTCCATCATCCGGAGCCCAAATCCGAACTTCCTTAGGTCAAAATGGGGTAGAACGGGCTACTCTACAACATGGAACCATCAAAACTCAGAAATAACAGGATTAAGTAGATCAAAATCCAAGAAATCCGAAAATAAATAAACTTAGATCTACAAGAATCTAGCCATGGAAGGTGAAAATGCCAAGTTCTAAAGTGCTTTAAAATGCAGTAAGGAAGAGAATGGAGTAATGAAATCAGAGTTCCTCCATGAAGCAAGTTGTACTTGCCTAGACCTCTCTCTTCTCTCTCTGGTAGGTAAGAAGTAAATGAGGAAGAAGAAGATGATTGAACGAAGAGAGAGAAAAGAATGGGCTAATAAATACAAATGGAGGTGGTAGGTAGGGGGTTCAACCAAGGGTTCATCATGAACCCAAGCAAAACCAAGCCAGGCCGAACCAACCAACCCGAACCAGGAATAGACCAAGCCAAGAAGGAAATGCCAAGCCAGGAAATCATGCAATAAAATACGTACACGTATTCCAAGAATACGTGATACGAACCACAGGCATTACAACGAGTTTATACGTTTGACAAACCGGTAACAATTTCGTCAAGGATTTAGAAACAATTTAGCATACCAAAATAAATAAAAGTGCTACGATTTGAAAATGATTAAAAATTGGTCAGTACAGAGTGAAACAAAGTTTAAATTAGGACCAAATATAATAATTTCATACAGGGAGTTGAAATATTATGAACTATCAATGATCAAGAATCAATAGGCACGAGATGGAATGAAGATTCAATTATGATTTAGAGGAGCAAAACCCTAAAGGCACGATCTTCTAAGCATGATTAATTTCAAGAATTTAACACAACGGAGCTAGAACAGGATAGGAAGATCGTCATTTAGACAATCATGATATTACAAGTACAAGGGATAAAATATCTGGTGGGGTGGGATCAAGTCTAGCAAGATGTCTATATTGAGAAAAAATCAAACGATTCAACGATAAAATGCAAGAAGAGAAAGTTTGCAAGGGCTGATTGAGAAAACGTACGAAATAACCAGGCGGTATTAGTATCAAATCAAGGTGAACGTGCAGGGATTTTCGAAATATCAATAACCATATGGAAAAATATTGTCTCTATGGTACCGGAGAACATATAGGTATTTGAAATCACTTTGCCTAGAATCCCTACCCTGCCAGTATATATCTGACTGCAGTGGACTTCGGCTCCGTGACTCAAATAATAATATGTCACCGAATATTATGTCAACTTTATCCATTTTCCTACAATCATTGACGAAGTAATCCAAGAGATCAAGATATGAAGAATATGACAAAGTCTCAATAATACTCGAAAACCTATGAATGTTTGAATCACTTCAACTTAGAATTCCAGCCTCGCGCCAATGCGCTGTTGGCTGCAGTGAACCCTCAGTATCCGTAGTCCAGATAAAGATTGTAGCGCGCAACTACCACGCCCCAGTAGATCATCGAATAGTCTCTCAACCTTATCTGTAGAAATTTCAAAGGTTTTAAGGAATCGAAATAAATTTCGATAGTCCAAGTCATGATAATGGTGAGATTATCTAACGGTAAGAAGACAAGGGTTTATTAGGTACTAAGAAGCAACAATGAGCCAAATCAAAGAGTAGTGAGTTCGAAATGCAAACAAGAAGATTTAAAATTTTGAACAGGAATTCGAGGTTCAAATAGTAATCGAAATCTCAAATAAAATACAGGATGGTAACAAGATTTCGAATATGAAAGGTAATCCTGGATAGGTAACAAAATTTCAAGGATGGCAAAGAAGCAAGATATCAGATATAAAATAGAGCTTCGAATTAGGGACCAGAAACCTTGTACAGGGATCAAAGTATAACAAAATCTCAATTGGCAACTGTCACGCCCCGATCCCGCAGAGTCCTTTCGTTCTCGCTTTGGACTCTGAGAGACCATTCGTCCTCGCTAAGGCGTGATGCCGTACAAGTCTCAGTTGCGCTTGCACAAGGCCAAGACCTAAAGCAAGACAAGATAGACAAGGTTGACAATACGCAGCGGAACGTATTGCAGATAATTGAAGCAGCAGCGGACATATTTCAGAATACATACATTGAACACAATGGTAACAAGAAACAATTCTCTTTATTGATTTCATTTGAACATATTACAAGCTCTCATTTCTCTATGATACAATATTACATTCTCTCAGAACTTTACAGATTACAATGATCCCATTTCCGTACATTACATCCCTTTATATACAAAACTAACTCTTGCAACATATGTTATCTCTTGGCATCTCTTCTGATTTTTGGCTCCTGAGGATGAGGATCGGGCTATCGCTTCGGACTATCCTTCTCGATGCATAGTGCACCTGCATGCAGACTGATGGTGGGTCAGTATATCAGCATACTGGTAATTGTGAACAAAGAGCTACATTTGTCTGAAATGATCACTGTTCATTTAGTGAGAAAACGTTTCTTGTAATGTGATCTTGCTACTTTTTACCTATGTACATTTCATGCATACAGAGTCAGTTTATATTTCTTTTTGAAAACACATCTTTGAAAAGCCAACATTTGTTTCATTTTATTTCAAGCATACAAGGGACTATTCAATTCAAGTACGATGATTATTCGTTTGTGCAATGCGCAGCGTGTTCCATGAGCATATCATTTCATTAGGGACAATATCATTAGCATTCTTTCTCTTATTCCAGACAATCTCAGGGTCAGATTACAAGCATGATATTACATCTTTTTTTTAGTGGAAAAGATCACTTCTTAGTAACGAATTAATCTTTGTAAGCAATTCATATAGCAAATCAAGCAATACATGTGTATCACTCTTTCAGTGATTCTTACCATAGCCGACCGTTCATCCCTGCACAAGACAAGGATTAGCATAAACATGATAAAACCAACATTTATCTATATGATCTAAACTCTTGAGGCACAATTGATCTTTTAGCAATTATTCATTTACTTTGAACGACAGAGTTATGACTCTGCCTTTATTTCTTTCCTTTTAGTCAGAGCCGAAGCCCCTCATATAACAGAGTCGAGCTTCCAGATAATAGAGTCGAGCTTCCAGATAATAGAATCGAGCTTCCAGATAATAGAGTCGAGCTTCCAAATAATAGAGTCGAGCTTCCTGATAATAGAGTCGAGCTTCCAGATAACATACCGGTACCCATTTTCACATGGGGCTCTTAGTGCTTCTTCTCTTTTCTTTGATTCAGAGCCGAAGCTCCTAGATGTTTTATCTTTTCTTTTTAGTAAGGCAACAGTTATTCGATTAAGGCACATCTCTACTTTAGCATGCATAACAAGGAGTCATATTCGGGACAATATTTATCATTAGCATGGCAGGCATCATAGCGTTTCTTATTTGCAAGCAAGCAGTTCTACTTCTTATTCATGCAGATTATCTAGTTTCTTGTATTAGCAAGGCAACATGTGAATTCTCTTATGAGCATACTTAATGAATTACCATCTTGTTATTAGCAAAAGCATTCAATCAAAAAACTCAGATTCTTATTAGGCATAAGCGAATCAGCAAATGAGACTTCATCCACTCACCCAGATCAATCGTCTTCTGTTGAAGAGCCAGCAATCCGATCTCTCTGTTTATCTAGTGCCTTCGCAGAGCAGGGCACTACATAATTACCCACCGAAAAGAAGTTTCGTCCTTGAAACTTAAGGAGAAACTTATGATATCCTTAGCAGCGATAGTCCTCATCCTTCACCATCATCAATCTATGAAATCATAATTCAGATCATATCCAAAACTCTTGTTCAATAAACCATTTCAATCTCAATCAATCAAATCGATAAAAACATATGACGGCATCATAAAAATATTTACGGACTTATTGTATAGAACGTTCATCTCATTGATGATGTCAAGTAGGCAAGGAAACTTTGATCAGGAGAACAACTTTGAATTCAATTGAATTAATTGGCCAGAGGATCGTGTTGTTCTAATACCACTCTATCACGCCCCGATCCCACAGAGTCCTTTCGTCTTCGCTTCAAACTCTGAGAGACCGTTCGTCCTCTCTAAGGCATGATACCGTACAAGCCTAAGTTGCACTTGCACAAGGCCAAGACCTGAAGCAAGACAAGATAGACAAGGTTGACAATACGCAGTGGAACGTATTACAGATAATTGAAGCAGCAGCAGACATATTTCAGAATACATGCATTGAACACAATGGTAACAAGAAACAATTCTCTTTATTGATTTTATTTGAACAGATTACAAGCTCTCATTTCTCTCAGATATAATATTACATTCTCTCAGAACTTTACAGATTACAATGATTCCGTTCCCATACATTACATCCCTTTATATACAAAACCAACTCTTGCAACAGATGTCATCTCTTGGCATCTTTTCTAATTTTTGGCTCCTGAGGATGAGGATCGGACTATCGCTTCGGACTATCCTTCTCGATGCATAGTACACCTGCATGCAGACTGATGATGGGTCAGTATATCAGCATACTGGTGATTGTGAACAAAGAGCTACATTTGTCTGAAATGATCACTGTTCATTTAGTGAGAAAACGTTTCTTGTAATGTGATCTTGCTACTTTTTACCTATGTATATGCATATAGAGTCAGTTTACATCTCTTTTTGAAAATACATATTTGAAAAGCCAACATTTGTTTCATTTCATTTCAAGCATACAAGGGACTATTCAATTCAAGTACGATGACTATTCGTTTGTGCAGTGCGCAGCGTGTTCCATGAGCATATCATTTTATTAGGGATAACATCATTATCATTATTTTCTCTTATTCAAGACAATCTCAGGGTCAGATTATAAGCATGATATTACATCTTTTCTTTAGTGGAACATAGCACTTCTTAGTAACGAATTAATCTTTGTAATCAATTCATATAGCAACTCAAGCAATACATGTGTATCACTCTTTCAGTGATTCTTACCATAGCCGACCGTTCATCCCTACACAAGACAAAGATTAACATAAACATGATAAAACCAACATTTATCTATATGATCTAAACTCTTGAGGCACAATTGATCTTTTAGCAATTATTCATTTACTTTGAACGACAGAGTTATGACTCTGCCTTTATTTCTTTTCTTTTAGTCAGAGCCAAAGCCCCTTATATAATAGAGTCGAGCTTCCAGATAATAGAGTCAAGCTTCCAGATAATAGAATCGAGCTTCCAGATAATAGAGTCGAGCTTCCAGATAATAGAGTCGAGCTTCTAGATAACATACCGACACCCATTTTCACATGGGGCTCTTAGTGCTTCTTCTCTTTTCTTTGATTCAGAGCCGAAGCTCCTAGATGTTTTATCTTTTCTTTTTAGCAAGGCAACAGTTATTCGATTAAGGCACATCTCTACTTTAGCATGCATAACAAGGAGTCATATTCGGGACAATATTTATCATTAGCATGGTAGGCATCATAGTATTTCTTATTTGCAAGCAAGCAGTTCTACTTCTTATTCATACAGATTATCTAGTTTCTTCTATTAGCAAGGCAACATGTGAATTCTCTTATGAGCATACTTAATGAATTACCATCTTGTTATTAGCAAAAGCATTCAATCAAAAAACTCAGATTCTTATTAGGCGTAAGCGAATCAGCAAATGAGACTTCGTCCACTCACCCGGATCAATCGTCTTCTGTTGCAGAGCCAGCAATTCGATCTCTCTGTTTATCTAGTGCCTTTGCGGAGTGGGGTACTACAGCAACGAAGTCTCGAACAATATATTGAAAGAAATTACAATAGAAAACCATTCTCAGATAGAAAAATCAACATCAACAAAGTCGCAAATAGGAAGTAAAATCTTGAATAAAATCTCAAATGGGAAGCAAGGTTATGAAGAGTGAATGGAGGCCTATCAATCAATAATTTGGAAACAAGGTTCCAGATTCATGAATAAGAAACAACAAAATCTCAATAAGGTCGAAACAATGTCACGAATAGAAAGCAACCCGAATAAATCAGGAATAGAATTTCAAACAAAGACCTAGTCAAGGTCTCAAAATAGAAAACAAATCTCGAACGAATAACAAGGTCCCGAAGTGGTGATCAGAAGGCAGAGTACAAAATAGAAACAAAATTTTGAAGTTAGGAGCAATTCTCGTATCGAAAACAGAGTTTAACAAATTCTCGGCTAACAACGAAATCTCGAACAGGTCTCGAATGGAAAACAAAATCTCCAATATAATACAAAAAAAATTCGCAGATGGAAAGTACTTCCCGAATAGGAAATCTCGAACGAGAAGCAAGACCATGGATAGGGAATAGAAAATAAAGTATCAATTAGTGAATATGAAACAAACAGAATCTCAATTTGGAAACGAGATCAAACAAGGTCATGAACAGAAACAAATTCTTGAATAGGAACAAATCATGAATAGAAAACCAAATCTCATATAGGGAACACGTCAAAACCTCAGATTTAGAAAATAAAGTTTTCAAACAATGTCTCGAATAGGGACTGAATCTCGAACAACGTCAAATAGAAGCAAAGGTTCAAACAATGTTTCTATGGGGAACAAAGTTTAAAAATGAATTTTCAAGTAGAAATAAAATCTCGAGTAGTAGAAGTTCAATTAGCGAATAGAATATCAATAAGCGAATAGGAACAAGTATCAAATTGTGGATATAAAACAAGTTTACCGAAATAGGAAACAATATCTCGAAATGAGTTTCGAACATCATCCAAGGTTTCAAAAATAGGAAACAAGAAGTTTCAAGAAATAATCTAGGTGTTAAGAGGAATTAAAGGGAAGACTGGATTATGAATCACGATCCATGGTTTTCTCCAACCATGCAAAAGAGTCTTCTGTCTTCAATCCGTCTTCAGTATTCTTCCGGAACTGGGATCACTTCAATTTCCTCAGCTGTCCTGACATAGGCTGGTCCTTGCGGCTGTGCTCCATATTGTTGCTGAATTTGGAGAGGCGGGTCCTTCTGTGGTACTGGTGCTCCTCGTACTTGTCCCTGGGCAGTGTGATCAGCGGTCTCCAGCAGTCCTTGACTTGGTGGACAGGCGATCCGTAGTACAAGCATAGCCTCCGTCTTTTGCGGTACTTGTTGTAGTGGTGTCCTAGGCAGCGGTAGAAATTGCAATTTGTTGCTGGCTAAATTTGAGTCTGAATCTTCCGCTAGTAGTAGAGTGTAGGGCCTCTGATAGGAATATACGGCTGTTGGCGTGCTATCCGCTAAGATCCTGATGCTCTTCGGCCTTTGTGATCCGTAACTTACTGGCATTCCTCCATTCAGTGGGCAAAAGTTCCATAGTATAAACAGAGTCTGAACCTCTTGCGGCACTTGTCAATCATGATGTCCCCTCCCCTTGCAGAACACACAACGAATGTGGTCTGAATTTGCCTTTGATGACGCAGCTGATGATGTGACTAAATAAGCACCGTCTGAGGGTTGCGACGTTTTGCGGGTCCAGGGTAGTTACTATCTTTGTCATAAGTCTTCATGTCCCTCCTGAGGTTCAGCTTCCCGTTGTGTTCTATTGTCTGTGTTATATTCTGGATCTTCTGGCTAGTGACTCCAATCTTCAGAGGAGTCGGGTCCTCGGAGACTTGGATAATCTTCAGTGACGGCTCCAGATTCTCGATCTGCTCCTTGGTACAAGATATACGCTCGGTGTCAGAAAAGTCCAAACGTCTGAGAGTCTGGAAATCAGAAGTCTTTTCTGGTTCGGAGAGTGTATCCACAAGTCTGGCTTGGAAAAGGATGGCATGCCCCCTCTGGTTGTCAGGGAACTTTTCAAACATCTCCGTCAACTACGTACTACCCACGGGGATAGTAGAGTGATAGAAGGTAATGGCAGCTCGAAACCCTCAAGTGTAGGTGGATCAATCGTTACGGTTATCTGAAAAATAGAAAACTGTTAAAATGTCCTAAACCTAAAACAACAAGTGTTTATTGATATCAATATACTTGATATACCATTATTTTCCAATTTTCCTATGCTGTGATCAAGTTTCCCTAGTGTAATCAAGCCCCACAATAGTACTCTAATACCTAGGTACTATTAGGACAGACCTGCATGGGCCACCACTAAAAACATGTCACGACCCGCTTCCGAATAATCGGATACGAGTCGGACACGCCCAGCCTTCGTCGTTAGACACGATGAAATAAGTTGTACCAAGCTAGGGAAATCTAACCAGATAAACATAAATATATACAATCACAGCATCTAAAAACGTTCTCAGAAAGATCACCATAATCCACAAATCTAGATATCATAAAGGTACTAGAATCAACAGGAATGAAAAATGCTATGAACTCTAAAGACAATATCTAGAAGTAAAGCTAAGTAGTCTAAACCTGAAGCCTCAAGCTAAGTCTCATCCTGCTCAGCTAATATCCTGGACTCTGGCCCATAGAGTAGAATGGTACCCTGCAAGTACACCTGCAACATATCCTAGTCAGGAGCGGAGCTAAGTATATCCAAGGAAATAAACATGAACATCATGGTATGAAAAAAAAACACAGGAAATATATATAGAGTATGAGAAATAAGAACAAGACATGAAACCTGAATCATGAATACTGAAAGTAAATACAGGAAACATGATATGAGTCCTGAACATGAAATACAACCTGAATATGAAATACAACCTGAACATGAAATATAACATGAATCCTGAAATGTGCAATATTGAAATACATCCATAGTGTGTGATCGGTTTGGGTAGATTCAAAGAACATGAAATGGTACGACTTTGGTCCTGCGTGCATGATGCGGGGCCTAAGCTATGCACATGAATAGTAACAGGGTTTGATCACACATTTGTAGTATTTCCCCTCCCAGACATAAGTACTCTCAAGAAACATGAAACTAGATAATCACGTGATACATCGTGTCTACAAGGTGATACAGGAATGAATATACAAGACATGAGAAAATGAACAAGTCCGAGGAGTATACTTGCCTTGCTCAAGGTGATCGAGAATGGATAGTAAAGCTGGATGTCCTCCAGGTAATGATAGGTACAAGTTGGTTAATGATTAGATTCTAAAGAGTAGATATCCAAAGGCTGGCTATCTATAATCTTGCTAATTAAAATATTACCAACTATATTTATAGATAGGGACTAGAAAATGTTTCCTAAATTATCAACTTAAAATAGGCCCTTTAGATAAACTAGTAGGCAGTTTTATAAAGTAATCTACTAGCAAGGGTAATTATGTCATAACAAAATACTGGTTGAAATATAGATGTTATTAGTACTAGAACCATTAAAATTATACTTAGTATAACACTTTGTATAAAGACATTTTTTTAGCCAATTTATAAATATTAATAGTAGTTAAATATACCATTCAACAGTAACATACTTTCCTCTTGTATAAACTGGTATACTTTATTAAATAATTTTTAACATTTAACCATTACAGCAGCACTTACTAACTAAACCAACCTAACCCCAAAATATCCAGCCCACACAACTTGGTCCAATTATGTTCAACCACTACACCGTTGTAAGCCCAACCTGGGCCCAACAATTGGCCAAACCAATAAGTGATAAACTGCAAACTCCACCTCATATACACAGGCTAACCCAGAAGATGGGGTTAAAGTTCAAAAGTAACAGTTAGCAGAATGTACAACTGAAGTTAAAATATCTCTATCAATGTTCCATAGAACGTTCATCCCCATGCTCAGTAAAATTCAAACTAATGTTCCACACACAGGCCTCCAACCATATGCTATAGTCCAGTCCATGTCTTCCCATCCAAATATAACTAAAAAAGAGTATAATCCAGCCATGCTCATAAGTCTTAGAGGAATACAATCTCAGAAGAAATAATTTAAATAGTGTCACCCCCAGTTTTCAGGAACAGGGGTATTTTTGTCATTTTGCATTTTTGAATATTTTTGAAATTATTTATTTATTTATAATATTGTTTTGGGGTTATTTGAGTCGGGTTCGAATTTCTGCTCAATCCGACTTGAAACGAGGACCCGGGGTAGTTTTGACTCTAGTGGGACCAACATGGTATTATTTTAGGCATAGCCCACATGGTATTATTTTAGTTAGTGGGTTAGACTAATTATTCATGGATAGGTTAGGTTTAATTAGAGCATAAAAACTAGACTAATTTAGCCTCAACCAAAAGCATTTTCCTAATTTAATTCATTAGAGTTAGTAGGGGGCATTTTGGTCTTTTACAAATTGGGACACCTTGGCAATAGGGGCCGGCCATAGAGGAGGGGATAGACTTATCCATTCATTTCATTATTTTCCCAAATTTTCTCTATCTTGTTCTTCCCCAAATTTGAGAGCCACCTCCATTGATTTTATCTCCAAATCAATCATTTCTTCCACCAAATTTTCATCATTTCTCCTCTACTTCATGGATAGAGGGTGCTAGCCAAGTTTGGGAGGATTTGGCTTTGGTTCGTGTCCATTTGGAGGCCATTTCGTTTCGGTGTCGTGTCGGAAGGGTTTCTCTTGGAATCTCTCTCCCGGAAGGTATAATCTTTCCTCTAATCCATCCCTACATGCATATGGGAATATGTTGAACCCGTAGGAATGACCCCCGTGGTTGTATCTCTATTTGTGTCCATTTCGTGTCCATTTGGAGGTCATAGGAGTGTCGTTTGTGTTGTGCTTTGTGTCCATGTGGGAAACCCCCAATTTTGAACACACCATGTGGTTTATATTTGTGTGATTGATTATTCTTATTTTAATTTCAGATTTTAGAATCCTAGAATATTGCTCTTAATGTTTTATATATATATATATATATATATATATATATATATATATATATATATATATATATATATATTTTCATGGTTATATATTTATGTGTATATGTGTCTTTCTATACATTCATATATGCAAATATATATTGGTGTTTGTGTATATATATTAATATTTGTGTGTGAGTCCCTTTATATATATAAAATTGTGTGTTATATGTATATACATATTTGTAATGTGTTTGTGTGTCTATATCTATGTATCTAGATATATATATATATATATATATATATATATATATATATATATATATATATATATATATACATGTTTGTGTGTCTATATATATATATATATATATGTGTGTGTGTGTGTAGATATAGAAGGGAAATTATGAGCTAGAGTTTGATATTAGAATGGTAGATAGAGGGATATATGAGTAGATGTAGAGAGTGATATAGAGTTTGATTATTGAGAATGAAAGAGGGGGAAAAATCAGCCATAGTAGCAGTAGCAAATAGGTATCAGTCCCCACAAGGGGGACTAATTTTAAGCAGCAGTAACAGCTGCAGTTGCAGCAGGTAATGAGGGAGAGATGGGCAGCCTCAAACCAGTCCTTAACCCCAATGTTCAGCCCCCATATATTAGCCATATACCAGTCCTTAAATCAGCCATGTATACCCCATGGTTCACCCTACAAATTCAGTCCAAAACCAGCATATTGGCAGCCAAATCGCAACAGCCATTAGCCCCAAATCCAGGTCCCAAAACATACCCAAATCAGCCAACAAGCAGTCCCAATTCAGCCCATGACAGCCCCCTTTATCAGCCCACTTAATCCCTATATTAACCCCACTTGACAGCCCCACTTGACACCCAAAACAGCCCATGGAAAGCCCTATGTTTGTACATCATTTCAGCCTACAAGTGACATCCCAAAACAGTCCATAATAGCCCTTAAATCAGCCCATATCACCTACATATCAGCCCCAAAATTCATTCATCCATACTCACCTTTCCATTCATATATTCATGCATTCCATTTCATTAATTGTCTTCCATTCATTCACACATCCCACCATTCATTCCCCCACTCTTCCATTCATTATACATTTATTTTCTATTCAATACATATACCCTTCACCCCATGTATCATTCATTCCATCATTCATTCATCCATTAATCTATCCACTCAAATTTATTGAACCCTATGTTGCCCACATGCATGCCCCACAAATTGATCCACTAGAAGCCTATATAAACCCTTAGTTAGTGCCTAGTTGAGTGGTGTCTAGTGTGGGTTGAGTGTCTAGTTAGAGGGGTTAGTTAGTGTTGGTGTTATCTTGATGTTTGTGTTAGTGTAGTAGTGAGTTGGTTAAGTTAGTGCCCTAACTAAGTTGATATCCTAGTGGACTATTAGAGAGGGCTAACCTAGACACTAGAAGAGTGTGGAAGAGCAAACTAGGAAGGTTGGAAGAGAGTAGGGTGTGGTATCTCAAGATACCATAGCGTATCATGACGATACCCTAAGGTAATGTTGGGTTGACCAACATGGAAGATAAGATTGGCTGGATGGATTAGATACCTAGATTTTATGGTTGGTAATGACTAGATAGGTTAGTATCTAGCTACCCTAAGGAGCCTAGACTAGTATCCTAAGATCTAGAGGGGTTTCCTTTATAATGGAAAAGGTATTGGTATTTACCTTGTGAAGGGTAAATATAGGTAATAGGGTATTGGTAAGATATTGAGTTTGACTTCTAAGATGGGCTTAGAAATAGGTTGTCTTGGTAGGTAATGACTAGATGAGAGTAGTTTAGGCTAGTCTTGACCTCCGTTGACCAAGAGTTAGACTTTTTGACCGAAAGTCAACTTCAAGTCAACACTTGACTTAGAATTGACCGAAACCAAACCAGAGTTGACCAGTTGACTGAAAATTAATTGTTAGTCAAAATTTGACTTGTTTGACCTAGGGTTGACCCAGGGTTGACTCAGTGTTGACCAGAGTTGACCAGAGTTGACTTTTTGACCAAAAGTCGACTGTAAGTCAACCCTTGACCCAGATTGACCTAGTTTGACTTGGATTGACTTCATGTGACATTGTTTGACCTTGGTTGTCCTAGTGTTACCCAGTTTGGCTCAGTATGATCTAGTGTGACCTAGTTTAGTTTGGTGTGACTTAGTTTGACCTAGTTTTGACTTAGACTTGCATATCATGACTAGATTAGTTTTTCTTTCATTATTAAATCATGTTTTGACTTGTAGTATCTTATCTTTAGGTCAATGATTACTCTAAGCGTATGTTCACCTTATCATCTTAGGACTACAGGTGAGTACATTCACTGATAGTTTTTATTGTCTTGATATCTACTATATCCGATTCAGTTGTAGTGTCTTACTCGATTCCCAGTCACGATAGTTCACGGACTAGTATATGTTGGATCATGCAATGGGATGTTGTTTCTAGATTTTTCGTGGTATATTGGTACATTTTTCGTTTTATTCCGTGTATTAATATAGACACTAATTCCTAAGGGGACTTGCTACCCTCTTATGGAATTTCATGTCATGACGTATCATGTCCAGATCCATTATACTATTTGGGGATGGGGGAATTATTAGGATTTATGTGATCAAAGCCTCTTGTCACAATTTTGCTTGTGCCACCCTCACCTCACGTAGGGTATAGTAGATTCCTCCGTGTGTTGGTTATCCAGGTTGGCTGGCATGACTTTTTGTGAGAACACCGTGCGATTGTCGGGCCAAGTAGATAACATGTTTTGTCACTTACCAAAAGCCGATCACATATTGCTCTAATAATTCAAATCACATTTTACATTTATTTATCATATCTTACATCCTGCTTAGTTTTACTTTCTGTACTTTCTCACCATGCTATGATATTCATTTACTCACATACTCTATAAGCCTTTATGTTGTACTTTGATTTGAGATTAAGTTCTGTTCGGAAGAGGGGTTACAACCCCGGTCCTTGTTTGGTTTAAGGATTGTAACTCAACTTCTGAATGGTTCCCAAGTCATCCTATATCTTTGTCTTGTATTTCACTATACTTTCCCTTATAGAATTTGTCAATTCACATGGAACTGCTGTTAGTATTTGTACTTGCTCATTTTCTAGACAGGATACCGTTGATAATTTTACAGATGTTTCTGAGGCAGGCTGCTCGACCTATTATGGGGTCGAGACAGATGGGGACTCAGGCCAGGGCTGTGGCCTGATAGTTTGGCCACTAGATTTTATACTTCCTGAGTAGTTAGCTTAGTTAGGTTTGCCTGGACTGTGATCCAGCCTTTATTTTAGACTGTAGTAGCTTTTATATATATTATGTGATTCTGTGGTGTTGTGTATAGTTTTGGGCTTGTGTAGATCTTGAACTTACTTCCTGTTTTCATCTATCCTTTTTCCTTTTGTGCTATCTATCCTAGTTTGCTTTGTGATTGAGACTGTATTGCTATATCACCTCCATTCGGAGTGTATATACTGTACATGTACCTTTATACTGTTTAGTTGTAGTATTTGTAGACGACCTATACAGCGTACTACCACCGACTCTACGGCGTAGGCTGGAAGTAACCACTTTTTGTGCCCCTAATCAGGGTACGGATCGTGACACATTTTTGTGGTGGCCCATGCAGGTCAGTATCGCAATTAGTGCGATCTCGTAATGGTGCTCGACTTAGAGTACTAATTACGAGCCTGCGACTAGGACATAGGATCTAGGATATGATAGGAGTTACTCAATCATATTTTAGGAAAATTCTGATCTTTTGATTTCCATGACAACTTTTCTTGTATTTGAATTCAATTGTCCTCCTTTGATAATATCTTATCTTGTGCCATATTGATCTCTTGGGTTCAATTCATCCTCAGGATGGCGATTACTCGCTCTCAGGCAGCAGGACGTAGTGCAGTTCCAGAGAGATCCGATCCAGTAGGACCTCCACCTCGGACTACGGAAACAGCAGTCTCAGTTCCTGCCTTCAGGCGGGAGTAGCAGTCGAGAGAGCAGCAGTATCAGTTCCTTCCCTTCAGGCGGGAGTAGCAGCGGCAGTTCCAGGAGGTCTTCCACCTCCAGCAGCGGGACCGTCCGTAGTCGTTCCTGAGACTCTTCCACCGCCGTCTTTGCTACCGAATGATTTTCAGTAGATGATAGCCTTTCTACCGCAGATGTTGCAAACCCAGAGGGCCCAGGCCGAGGCACAGCAGCATTAGGCTGACGCATCTCACCGTCAGACAGAGGTGTTATGGCAGAGCATGGAGAACTCCCACCGGCTGGTGATGGCAGTAATTGAGAGGGTTGTACCGGGTACAGTTCAGGATACCCCAGTTCAGCACTAGGGACAGGACCAGAGGCAGACTATCCCGTGCGGTTTCAGCGGGAAGCCAGGGCACACCTGGGAGGTTTGTAGGATGAGGTTGGGCATATATCTATTTTGTGGGGCGCCCAACCACCAGCTGAAGGATTGCCACGTTCGTGGAGTCCGAGGAGGCCAGGACAGAGTACATCAGGCACCAGTATGTGACGACCAACAGCAGGGTCAGGGCAAGGGGCAGGCCATCCAGTGTGTCTTCTATAAGAAGATGGGGCACACCCGGGTTGTTTGTAGGATGAGGATAGGAGTTTGTTTATTCTGTGGAGCTCCAGACCACCAGATGAAGAACTGTGCTGCCCGTGCAGTCAGACAGACAGGCCAGGACAGAGTGCGGCAGGCTAGAGGAGGCCAGCAGGGGCGAGCTTTCGCTATGACAGTTGAGCCCACTCAGGCAGTAGCAGAGTAGATTACAGGTTCTAATATTTCGATCTCATTTCCGTATTTGCCTTCTTATAAACTGTCTTGAAATTTGATTCCATCTGTTCCATGATCGTTTGATAAAATTTTGTTCTTGTGATGCGATATTCTTCTGAGACAAGTCGTATGGGCTAGGTCATCTCGATTATGAGATTTTAGAATCCTCTAGGGTTATGCTGGCAGGCAGAGTGAGAACGTATAGTCGGATTATGGACGTATTTTTCGGGTATAGGAATTTAAGGTTTTCGCTGCCAAGCTAGCGGCAATACAAAAATTTTAAATACCATGATTCTAGAGGTATGTACCTAAGTCGAGGACTCTGTGATTATCGTAGCCTTGCTGACTAGCATGACGGAGATTCTGAGTATCATAATTTTGGACAGACGCATATGATTATCGAACTGCATGATTTTTTTGTGTTTACTTTGTTTTAATTTTTGTAGATGAATTCTTTTAAGGTGGATAGACTTGTAGCACAGTTTCTAATTGAGAGTAATTTTAAATTTTATAATTTTAGTCATTTAATTCATGCTTTGATTTTGGAGATTTTAATCATTTAAAATTTTTAAGCCATGACTTGAGATTTTTGATGTTTTACTAGTGAAACCTTAGAGACTGTTGGACCTAGAGCCTAACCATGTGATTAGGATGTTTTCAGTGTCATTTCTGGCCCAAGGGTATTTTGGTCATTGGACCTCTTTGATTTATTTTTGATATTTTTGCATTGGTGATTGTTGATTGGGCTTTTGATATATGAGATTTTGTATTGGTTTCGTGTCCGTGTCGGACACGTAACAGTTGTGCCTTAAGAGATTTTTATTTTTTGTTGAATTTTTTTTTGAAGTATTCGAGAGGGATTGTTTTCTGCATGCGTTTTTCTGTGATTGCTTTGTTTTAATTTCGAGGACAAATTTTTTTTAAGGTGGATAGATTTGTCGCCCCCAGTTTTCAGGAACATGGATATTTTTGTTATTTTATATTTTTGAATATTTTTGAAATTATTTATTTATTTATAATATTATTTTGGGGTTATTTGAGTCGGGTTCGAATTTCAGCTCAATCCGACTTGAAACTGGGACCCGGGGTAGTTTTGACTTTAGTGGGACCCACACATTAGTTAGGCATGGCCCACATGGTATTATTTTAGTTAGTGGGTTAGACTAATTATTCATGGGTAGCTTAGGTTTAATTAGAACATTAGAACTAGACTAATTTAGCCTCAACCAAAAGCCTTTTTCTAATTTAATTCATTAGAGTTAGTAGGGGGCATTTTGGTCTTTTACAAATTAGGACACCATGGCAATAGGGGCCGGCCATTGAGGAGGGGATAGACTTATCCATTCATTTCATTATTTTCCCAAATTTTCTCTCTTGTTCTTCCCCAAATTTGAGAGCCACCTCCATTGATTTCATCTCCAAATCAATTATTTCTTCCACCAAATCTTCATCATTTCTCCTCTACTTCATGGATAGAGGTGCTAGCCAAGTTTGGGAGGATTTGGCTTTGGTTCGTGTCCATTTGGAGGCCATTTCGTTTCGGTGTCGTGTCGGAAGGGTTTCTCTTGGAATCTCTCTTCCGGAAGGTATAATCTCTCCTCTAATCCATCCCTACATGCATATAGGAATATTTTGAACCCGTAGGAATGACCCCCGTGATTGTATCTCCATTTGTGTCCATTTCGTATCCATTTGAAAGTCATAGGAGTGTCCTTTGTGTTGTGCTTTGTGTCCATGTGGGAAACCCCCAATTTTGGACACACCATGTGGTTTATATTTGTGTGATTGATTATTCTTATTTTAATTTCAGATTTTAGATTCCAAGAATATTGCTCTTAAAGTTATATATATATATATATATATATATATATATATATATATATATATATATATATATATATATATATATATATATATGCAGATGACCTGTAGCCTAGTGGTTAAGAGAGATGCATGTGGCCCGAGTGGTCAGGAGTTCGAATTCCAGTGGGAGCGATTCCAGAAACAATTTACCTGGTTCCAAATATATATATATATATATATATATATATATATATATATATATATATATATATATATATATATTTTTTACCTATTTCCAAATATATATATATATATATATATATATATATATATATATATATATATATATTTGGAACCAGGTAAAATATATATATATATATATATATATATATATATATTCATGGTTAAAAAAAAAAAAAACACATATACACATAAATATATAACCATGAACAGATAAACACATTACAAATATGTATATACATATAACACACAATTTTATATATATAAAGAAACTGACACACACATATTAATATATATATATTCATATATACATATATGAATGTATAGAAAGACACATATACACATAAATATATAACCATGAATATATATATATATATATATATATATATATATATATATATATATATTGGTGTTTGTGTATATATATTAATATGTGTGTGTCAGTTTCTTTATATATATAAAATTGTGTGTTATATGTATATACATATTTGTAATGTGTTTATCTGTCTATATCTATGTATCTAGATATATATATATATACATGTTTGTGTGTCTCTATATATATATATATATATATATATATATATATATATATATATATATATATATATATATATATGTGTGTGTGTGTGTGTGTGTGTGTGTAGATATAGAAGGGAAATTATGAGCTAGAGTTTGATATTAGAGTGGTAGATAGAGAGATATATGAGTAGATGTAGAGAGTGATATAGAGTTTGATTATTGAGAGTGAAAGAGGGGGAAAAATCAGCCATAATAGCAGTAGCAAATAGGTATCAGTCCCCACAAGGGGGACTAATTTAAGTAGCAGTAACAGCTGCAGTTGCAGCAGGTAATGAGGGGGAGATGGGCAGCCTCAAACCAGCCCTTAACCCCAATGTCAAGCCCCATATATTAGCCATATACCAGTCCTTAAGTCAGCCATGTATACCCTATGGTTCACCCTACAAATTCAGTCCAAAACAAGCATATAGGCAGCCAAATGGCAGCAGCCATTAGCCCCAAATCCAGGTCCCAAAACCCACCCAAATCAGCCAACAAGCAGTCCCAATTCAGCCCATGATAGCCCCCTTTATCAGCCCACTTAATCCCTATATTAACCCCACTTGACAGCCCCACTTGACACCCAAAACAGCCCATAGAAAGCCCCATGTTTGCACATCATTTCAGCCTACAAGTGACAGCCCAAAACAGTCCATAATAGCCCTTAAATCAGCCCATATCACCTACATATCAGCCCCAAAATTTATTCATCCATAATCACATTTCCATTTATATATTCATGCATTCCATTTCATTTATTGTCTTCCATTCATTCACACATCCCACCATTCATTCCCCCACTCTTGCATTCATTATACATTCATTTTCCATTCAATACATATACCCTTCACCCCATTTATCATTCATCCCATCATTCATTCATCCATTAATCTATCCACTCAAATTCATTGAACCCTATGTTGCCCACATACATGCCCCACAAATTGATCCACTAGAAGCCTATATAATAGTTAGTACCTAGTTGAGTGGTGTCTAGTGTGGATTGAGTGTCTAGTTAGAGGGGTTAGTTAGTGTTGGTGTTATCTTGATGTTTGTATTAGTGTAGTAGTGAGTTGGTTAAGTTAGTGCCCTAACTAAGTTGATATCCTAGTGGACTATTAGAGAGGGCTAACCTAGATACTAGAAGAGTGTGGGAGAGTAAACTAGGAAGGTTGGCAGAGAGTAGGGTGTGGTATCTCAAGATACCATAGCGTATCATGACGATACCCTAAGGTAATGTTGGGATGACCAACATGAAAGATAAGATGGACTTGATGGGTTAAGTACCTGGATTTTATGGTTGGTAATGACTAGATAGGTTAGTGTATAGCTACCCTAAGGAGCCTAGTCTAGTATCCTGAGATCTAGAGGGGTTTCCTTTGTAATGGGCAAGGTATTGTATTTACCTTGTAAATGGTAAATGTAGGTAATAGGGTATTGATAAGATATTGAGTTTGACTTCTAAGATGGGCTTAAAAATAGGTTGTCTTGGTAGGTAAAGACTAGATGAGGGTAGTTTAGGCTAGTCTTGACCTCTGTTGACCAAGAGTTGACTTTTTGATCGAAAGTCAACTTCAAGTCAACACTTGACTTAGAATTAACCGAAACCAAACCAGAGTTGACCAGTTAACTGAAAATCAACTGTTAGTTAACATTTGACTTGTTTGACCTTAGGTTGACCCAGGGTTGACTCAGTGTTGACCAAAGTTGACTTTTTGACCAAAAGTCGACTGTAAGTCAACCCTTGACCTAGATTGACCTAGTTTAACTTGGATTGACTTCCTGTGACCTTGTTTGACCTTGGTTGTCCTAGTGTGACCCAGTTTGGCTCAGTATGATCTAGTGTGACCTAGTTTAGCTTGGTGTGACTTAGTTTGACCTAGTTTTGACTTAGACTCGCATATCATGACTAGATTAGTTTTTCTTTCATTATTAAACCATGTTTTGACTTGTAGTATCTCATCTTTAGGTCTGTGATTACTCTGAGCGTCTGTTCACCTTATCAGCTTAGGACCACAGGTGAGTACATTCACTGATAGTTTTTATTGTCTTGATATCTACTATATCCGATTCAGTTATAGTGTCTTACTCGATTCCCAGTCACGATAGTTCACGGACTAGTATATGTTGGATCATGACATGGGATATTGTTCCTAGATTTTTTGTGGTATATTGGTACATTTTTGTTTTATTCCATGTATTAATATAGACACTAATTCCTAAGGGGACTTGCTACCCTCTTATGGAATTCCATGTCATGACGTGTCATGTCCAGATCCATTATACTATTCGGGGATGGGGGAATTATTAGGGGTTATGTGATCAAAGCCTCTTGTCACTATTTTGCTTGTGCCACCCTCACCTCACGTAGGGTGTAGCAGATTCCTCCGTGTGTTGGTTATCTAGGTTGGCCGGCATGACTTTTTGTGAGAACACCGTGCGATTGCCGGGCCAAGTGGATAACATGTTTTGTCACTTACCTAAAGCCGATCACATATCGCTCTAATAATTCAAATCACATTTTACATTTATTTATCATATCTTATATCCTGCTCAGTTCTACTTTCTGTACTTTCTTACCATACTATGATATTTATTTACTCACATGTTCTATATGCCTTTATGTTGTACTTTGATTTGAGACTAAGTTCTGTTCGGGAGAAGGGTTACAACCCCGGTCCTTATTTGGTTTAAGGGTTGTAACTCTGCTTCTGAATGGTTCCCAAGTCATCCTATATCTTTGTCTTGTATTTCATTATACTGTCTCTTATAGAATTTGTCAATTCACATGGAACTGCTGTTAGTGTTTGTACTTGCTCATTTTCCTGACAGAATACCGTTGACAATTTTACAGATGTTTCTGAGGCAGGCTGCTCGACCTATTATGGGGTCGAGACAGATAGGGACTCAGGCCAGGGCTGTGGCCTGATAGTTTGGCCACTAGATTTTATACTCCCTGAGTAGTTAGCTTAGTTAGGTTTGCCTGGACTGCGATCCAGCCTTTGTTTTAGACTGTAGTAGCTTTTATATATATTATGTGATTCTGTGGTGTTGTGTATAGTTTTGGGCTTGTGTGGATCTTGAACTTACTTTCTGTTTTCATCTATCCTATTTCCTTTTGTGCTATCTATCCTAGTTTACTTTGTGATTGAGTCTGTATTACTATGTCACCTCCATTCGGAGTGTATATACTGTACAGGTACCATTATACTGTTTAGTTGTAGTATTTGTAGATGACCTATACAGTCTTCTACCGCCGACTCTGTAGCGTAGGCTGGACGTAACCACTTCTCGTGCCCCTAATCAGGGTACGGGTCATGACAAATAGGCTTCAACCCTTCCTACCAAGAGTATTACGAATAGCCAAACTAGGAACCTGTTATTGAATCTGTGAGTATACTAAGGACAAACCCAAGGCTAAATATCCATTCAAATCCCATAACTACAATACTCAGGATTAGAAGAAGATAAACACACATTAAAATCCACAAAAGCTATCAGAAATATTATACAAAAATTTCTATTCGAAAATAATGAATCAATTTAATAGTTCTCAAAACCCAATCCCCCAATTGCTACTCGCTGTTCCCGCCGGCCTACTGCAATAGACACGACATGGGGACAGCATTGGCACGCACGGACTCAACTGCATCTGGACACCCACCCTTGGTTGGACACGAATAGCATCATGAATATGCACACGGACACATGCCAACCATCGGACACGAACCAAGCAGGACACGATCTGAACCAAAAAACTCGTCCCTGTCCAGGACTTCTATCAACCCGAGATACAATTGGTAAGTTAAAAGGAATGGTATGATACCTGGAAATCGATCCGTCTAGAATAAAGTTGCAATCCAAGAATCGGACACAGTCCTTCTCGTATCCGATCGCGAGCTAGAGTCCTCCGCAGCATAATATCAAACACGTCCCATAAAAAAAATGAAGAACCCAATCTCAGAGTAATGAATGATATGCTCAACTGAAATTATCAAGAACTCTCAAGAACTGGCAGAAATCCATGTTAATACTCACGATATCGCTGGCAACTCCTGTGTCCTCATTGTCATCGAAAAAGATGAAGATGATCCTTACTGTCACCGTCAGAATCGGTCGAAGCACTATCGGGAGAGGGCTCTGGATCAACGAACAGCCGCTCGAGGTAGAAGATCCGCTGGAAAGTCGTACACAGTCGTCGTCACCGGGAAGTCACCTGCTATCGTCGTGGTCGTTGGAACAAGGATCTTACTTCCGCTCGAGAAGAATAGGGTCTCATCGCCGCCGGAGAACTTTGCCGCGATCTGGAGAACTTCGCCGCGATCTGGACGTAGATGAGATGCTGCGACGCCATAGTTGCTTCCTTCTAATAATTCACTAGGGTTTCAGAATCGATGTCGCCACTAGAAGCTCGCTTTCGCCGCCTGATCACCGGAGGGGTGTGCGCCTAGTCGCCACCGTCGTCGTCGTCCCGACTCTGGCGGTCGCCGGCAGGGTGAAGCCGTCGTTGTCGACCCGAAGAGGTAGCTCCACCGCGGTATCGTTGAGTGGTGGTCGCCGGCTATGGTCGACCTCTAATCTAGGGTTAGGGTTTGGGGACGGGTTGGCTCGGTTTGGGGAGAAGGAACTGAAGAGAAGGAGAAGATGAGAGAATGATTTTCTCTCTCTTCCAATGAATATAAATTTGCTGGAACTTTTCAATTAGGCCCCTCCACCTAAAGGAAACTTCCATTTGGACCCCTCCCCTTTTTATTAATTACAAAAATTAGGAAAAAATCAGTTAGAAAATAGTTAGAAAATTTTGAAAATTGGGGACCACTCCAATTCCCTGCACCAAACTAGAAATTACCTCCCAAAGTATAAATTCGAATTTCCCTCCAAATAATAACAATTATTCATTTATAAAATTACAAGAAACATTAAGTTTGAAAAAAATGATTATTCCTCAAAATAATCACAAACTAATATTTCAAAATTTTAAAATACCATAATGTCATAATATCAGGAAAGTGAGGTTACAATGAGTACTGGTCGGGAGGGGGAAATATCCTAGTAGACGTGTGAACTTCCCATTCTATCCATCGTGTCTTTCGTGGAGAATAGCAGCTGAACACGACACGTGCAGGGTGCCGGATTACCCCATAGCCATTCACATGTTGAAACAGATATTTCAATTCACTTAGATAGCTTGTCTTTTAGTATTTTTCATCACTTGACATGTCACTATGCTTTCACATTCTTTCCAGTTGACATATTATATTCTGCGATTCATACTCTATTCTAGATATACCCTGTTATCATCTCACTGTTCAGTTTTTCTTTCACATATGCTATATTCATGTACTGTCAACTCTATTATGTTGCAGATAGTTTTTTAATTTGTGTGCTTGTTCCAATCCTGACTGGATAACCAACATTTTAGGTGATGAGTTAGAGAATTTTTGTACCACGTATTATGAGCACACTGTAGATCCAGACTTTGGTGCACAGGATGAGCTGGGGGCTACTTATGCAGATTTGCCTGCTACAGATGGCTTTTAGTAGTTTTTGTTTAGTATTTTCACACCTTGTTTAGCTGAGGCTTTTAGATGTATTTCCTCTTTGAGACTCATGAGTTGTTTAGTAGATGTTCTCTAGTACATTGCTATATATTCTTCGGAGATTGCGATACTTAGTACATTTTATTGATATTGGAGCTTTGTCAAATTATTCATTATCTATCTCTCCAAACTATTTTTAGAATTCATTATATTTGGCCTTTCTGTGATTTGGTTCACTTTGTGAAAATGAATATAAACTGCGTGGTTGTATTTGTAAATTGTGGAGATAACTAGACAACATTCTACCGTCGATACTGCATCGTAGGCTGGACGTACCCACGGCTCACGCTCAAATATTTGGTGCGGGTTGTGACATTCTCCGTTTTAAATTACACGGAGAATAGAATTCGCATTCGTTTTAACTCTGGGAATTGCATTCTCCGTTTTAACTTACACGGAGAATGAACATTCTCATGCGTTATAACACTGTGAATGACATTCTCCGTTTAATTCAACACGGAGAATGACATTCTTCGTGGTTAAGTAAATGGAGAATGACATTATCAGTGTAATTAAAATAGAAGTTATAGAAAGAAGTTCTTTTATTAATATGTCTACAAAGGATCTATTACAGATTCAGAAAGACTCATATTGTTCTTCTACAAAGGATCTATTACAAAGACTCATATTGTTCTTAAAGAAAGCATCTATTACAAATTCAGAAAGGCCTAAAGAAGTCTAGAATGGGGTTAATCTTAACAGAAGCACAACCCTTATTTTTTTTGGTGCACATACTGGAAGATTGATCTCCATCGAAGCATATTCCTCCTTTCTTTGTATCCGCAACCCCGAATGAGCAGGATAGAGCACAACTTGTGGCTCTTCCGGCATAACGGTGGCTCTGCCAGTATAAGGGAATGCTAGACCGTTACTGAGAAGGGCATATCATGACACCCCAACTTTTTGACAAAGTACGAGGACTGCCAAGATGTTGTTCAGGTTCGAACAAGGTGTTCCAATGCATCTCGAGATTCACTATTACGTGTTCTTCTACACGGATATAACTACTTTGAACAAAGAGATCCACAGCCAACAGCCAACTGATGCCAGGCCATTCTTCTCTTAAAACTAAGTCAGGATCGTACATAATGGGAATGCAATAAAAATGATGGAGTTTGCTCCTCAAGAAAGCCCTTTTATAGGACATATTGTCCAATAAATGAAGATGAACCTAATAGTCACCATAATGAATCTCATTTAATAGGTTCGTTACAGGTTGATGCCATGCCGCAAACTCCTCAACTTTTCCCCAATAAAGAAGGTGGCATTTAAGAGTTGTTACAGGTGGATGCCATACCGCAAACTTTTCATTTAATAGGTCCATTGCGTGTAATTTAAAACGGATAATGGTCATTCTCATGCGTTTTAAATTACACTTAAATTACACAGGGAATAGTCATTCTTATGCATTTTAAAATGGAGAATGACATTCTCAGTGTTAGATTAACACGGAAAATGACATTCTCCGTTTCTAAAGACACGGAGAATAGCATTCTCATTCGTCTTACACTGAGAATGTCATTCTCCGTATAATATAAAACGGAGAATAAAATTCTCCGTGTTAGATTAACACGGAGGATGACATTCTCCGTTTTAATTTACACGAAGAATGAAATTCTCATACGTTTAACACTGGAAATGCTATTCTCCGTATAATATAAAACGAAGAATGACATTCTCCGTATTATCATAAACGGAGAATGACATTCTCCGTTTCAATTAAACGGAGAATGGCATGCTCATGCGTTTTAACACGCATAATTTCATTCTCCGTGTTAGATTAAAATGGAGAATGACATTCTCCGTTTCTAAAGACACGGAGAATAGCATTCTCATTCGTTTTAACACTGAGAATGGCATTCTCTGTTTCAAATTACATGGAGAATGAACATTCTCATTCGTTTTAACACTGAGAATGCCATTCTCCATTTAATTTAACACGGAGAATAACATTCTTCTTTTTTTATAAACGGAGAATGGAATTCTTCGTATTAAATTAACACGAAGAATAGCATTCTCATTCATTTTAACACTACTGGGAATGCCTTCTCCGTGTAGTTTAACACAGAGAATGATCATTCTCCGTTTCAAATTAACACTGGGACTGACCATTCAAAAATGATATATAAAACAATGTAAAAGACAGAGAAGATGTAACAAAAGACGCATACTCATATTCAAAAATGATATATATAGAACAATATAAAAGACAGAGAAGATGTAAGAAAAGGCGCATACACAGAAGAATAAAAGTCAAATATAAGAATAAAAAAAAGTTATTAGCCCATTTATGATGTAACTTTCATAATTTTTCTTCTGATACATTTTCACTCTGAAGTAACCTCTTAGCCCATTGCAACCTAACAGTTGTAATTTTCTGGTGAATTTCATTATCATCCCCTTTTGTTGGTACTGTGAAGGGAGAATTCATCAAGCACTTCATAAAGTATGTCGTGTACAAGAGGCAGTTGGGTTCTTTCTATCGTGGGCAGTTTGTATGAAAAATCGTAGGTGTGCTATCTTACTCCACCATAGCCTTGCAACTTCTTCTCATCTTCTCAACTTTTCTCCTGACAATAAGCTCCAAGGCCATCCTTATGGAGTCTGCATCTTTCTTGCCCTTGTCATACGTGTTGGGCACCAAGGAGTTGTAGTGTTCCCACACGTGGGAGCTCAAGTTGAATGTGAGCGGCGTGTAGTGTTTGCTGGTTTGATTAAACAGTGGAATGAATATCCACAAAATGTCTTCCTGTAAATCCAAGATGAAGTCTTCTACATCTGTTTTGAAATTGTCAAGGGCGCCGGCGGTTGCATCTTCTTTATGAGCTTGTTCAATGATGGACTGTTTGTCAAAAACAAAACACAATATCATGAGTTACTTTCATCGGTGTACACATAAATAGGGTTTTTCATTTTTTGATTCTTACCAATGTGTAGGGCATCATGAATGCAGCCCACTTATATTGCACCTCCTTTGAACTTGACTGTTCTCCCCTTCTATTCTTGTCTTGAATTTGTTTTATCTTGCTTATCAATACATTGAGTATTCCAGCTTCAATGTCTTGATAATCGAAGATGTCTTGTATGTCTGTTGCTGTCAGGATGATAGTAACTCCATATTGTTCTTTACTAGTCGCGTATACAACATTACTGTACATAAATTTATTTTAGATTAAATTAACAAAAATTTGTCAGAAATAATTGTGAAAAAAGACTAGAAAAAAATAGAGTTCAGAATACATACAATGGAGTGTTCTTATTTTGTATATGATTTTATTGTAAAGCTTCTGCAGCTCGTCATCTGCATCATTCCAAAGTCTTAGGTCCTTGCATACCTTTAGCATATCACCATCCTTTATTAGTTGGGCGATCCTGGCATCTTCTTCGGCTTTCACATCAGCCTTCTTATTCTTTTTTTTGTCATGGGCTGAGTTTTTTCTTTCGAATCCGCATTAATCTTCCGCTTTTTTTAGCCTCCTTTGATGTTTTCTTACCAATGGAGTAAAATCATCATCGACTACTACTGATGATGGTTTTGGCAACCTCTTTTGCTACGGCCTTCCTCTTTTTTTGATTACTGCTGGATCAGGAATTTTAGCAGATTGTTGTTCAGCAGGTTGTTGTTCAGCAGTTTGTTGAGGCTCTTTAAGCTGTAATACTGCAATTATGGCTTTAGATCATCAATTGTTGAATCCTTTTCAATGACTTCTTTATTCAAAAATTCAATTGTCCCTTGAAGTTCGCTTTTCTCCTTAACGAGCCTTTTATTTGCTTCTTTGATTTGCTCTGTTATTTGTACTGATATAAAAGAAAATCAATAAAAGGAAAAATATCAATAAAAAAAGAGAAAAAGAAAATATCATTCTTCGTGTAAATTAACACGGAGAATGGTCATCCCCATGCGTTTTAAAACTGGAAAGACCATTCTCCGTGTAATTTAACACGGAGAATGACCATTCTCCATGTAACTTAAGACGAAGAATAGCATTCTCCGTGTTAATTTACACAGAGAATGGTAATACACATGCATTTTAACACTAGAATGACCATTCTCCGTGATAGTTACACGGAGAATGGCATTCTTCGTGTTAAATTACACGAAGAATGGCGTTCTCCGTGTTAAGCTACACGGAGAATGCTATTCTCCATGTTAAGTTATACGGAGAATGGTCATTTTAATGCATTTTGACACTTGGAATTTCATTCTCCGTGTAATATAACACGGAGAATAGCATTCTCCGTTTTGAATTACACAGAGAATAACCTTCCCAGTGTCAAAATGATAGAGAGTAGCAATTATCCGTTTCACATAACACGGAGAATGCCATTCTCAGTGTTCTTATACACGGAGAATGGCCATTCTCCTGGAAGATTACAAATCAGAAATTTGAAATAGAAAAGATTTTACCTTGTGCATGTAGCTCTTTAACATTGTCGATGAGCTGTGCATTATCAGCAATAAGAGTGGAATTCTGCTTTCTCAAATCCTCCAGTTCATGCACAGAGCCCTCCATCACAACATTGACTGCACGTTGTTGCACTTCTTGTGCCTCGAGCTCTTTCAGCTTTTCTTTGAGTTTCTCGTTCTCAAGGTTGGCTGCACGTAACTGCGCTCCTTGTGCCTCCATCTCTTTTAACTTTTCTTTGAGATTTTCATTTTGTGCAAGAATATCAGAATCATGTCTTCTCAAATCTTCCAATTCCTGCGTTGAGTCGTCCATCACAGCGCCCATTTCATCATGCTGTGGTATCTGTTGTTCAGGAAAATTATCCCCACCTGTTTGTTGGTGTTCTTTCTCTCCCTCTTTTTCAACTTCTTGTATAGGTGGCTCATCTTCTTTGTGCCCTTCTTCTTCTTCCCCAACAGGTATAACCAGATCTTCGAATATCATCTTCGATCTCAAGTTGTTGTGATATTCGGCCGTGAGGAAGTTTGAGATTTCGTACACATTTTATGTGAAAAATCTTGGGTAATCAGGAATTGGGTCGAACTTCCTTTGCACAAATGTACTATGTTCTGCAAACCAATAGAGGAAGTATATTGTGTAACCTTCTATTTTGGAGTAAGCCATTGATTAATCCCCCCCGTTCAGTTTTGCTTCTAGTCCTCTTTATGCTATCCATTACATATGCCAGGATTAACCTTGACCAGCATATACTGTTGTTGACGTCCACAATGTCTACCAAGGCCAAGAATTTGTACGACAAATTTGAACCGCCAGACTTTGTGAAGAATACTGTTTGGCACAAGTGGAAGATTATTAGTTTGGCCAAATCATCTGGATTAACAGCGTTATCTTCGCCACGAAGCCATTTTAACAATTCAAAGAACTTCTTCCTCACTTCCTTATTCGTGACTTCAGAGTGTTTGTCCTTAGAATTAGTCAGCAATCTTGTGAAGTAATCTCTACACAAGCTCAACGATGCTGGTGGTGTGGGCTGTTGTTGTCTTTCCATTATTAATCTTCTGTAATTAGCATCATCCTCACTATCATCCTTCAGCGGTAGACCGAAGATGACTGCCATATCGTCGACGCTTGGCGCGATTTTAACAGTGGTACTCAATTCAAATTACCCGACGCCATCTTCTTCTTCTGTGTAAGTTGCAATTAAATTCTCAAGCCCTTTCGTTACCTTGGCCAATTCGGAGACGTGGACTCTTTTTTGGTAGAAAATCTTGACAAAATTCCAGAAACCGGTATTCTTCAAGGAATCAATAACTGCCTCAGGTAAATGGCCAATATCTATATTGACCTCCTCCATAAGATTTAGCATTGGCTTGAAAGTAGAATGTAAAAGTCTTGATTCCTTATTCCTGACAGATTTTTTTTTATAAAACAAAAAAACAAAAAATTAGGTTTCTGTCAACTATTCTCCGTCGATATAAAACAGAGAATAGCCATTCTCCGTTAAATTGACACGGAGAATGATCATTCTCCGTGTTAATTAACACGGAGAATGACCATTTTTATGGGTTTTAACTCTGGAAATGACATTCTTCGTGTAATTTAACACGGAAAATGTCATTCTCCGTTTTAACTTAAACGGAGAATGAATATTCTTCGTGTAAAAGAACACGAAGAATAGCATTCTCATTCATTTTTACACTGGGAATGCCATTCTCCGTGTAATTAAAGACGGAGAATGAGATTCTCCGTGTAAATTAACACGGAGAATAGCATTCTCATTCGTTTTTACACTGGAAATGCCATTCTCCGTGTAATTCATGACGGAGAATGAGATTCTCCGTGTAAATTAACACGGAGAATAGCATTCTCCATTTTTAAAGACACGGAGAATAGCATTCTCATTCATACTAACACGGAGAATCCATTCTCCGTATAATTTAACACGAAGAATGTCATTTTTCGTGTAAATTTAGACGGAGAATAGCATTTCCAGTGTTAAAACGAATGAGAATTGCATTCTCCGTGTAAAATTAAACGGAGAATGAACATTCTCATGAGTTATAAACTGGAAAACCTATTCTCCGTGTAATTCAACACGGAGAATAGCATTCTTTGTTTATAGAAAAAAAAGAGAATAGCATTCTCATTCGTTTTAACACTTGTAATGCCATTCTTCGTGCTAGATTAACACAGAGAATAAAATTCTCCGTTTCAAATTAAACGGAGAATAGCATTCTCAATCGTTTTAATACTGGAAATGGTATTCTACGTGTAATTCAAAATAGAGAATAGCATTATCCGTTTCAAATTAGGAGGAAGAATGTCATTCTCCGTGTCAAATTAACAAGAAGAATGAACATTCTCATGTGTTTTAACACTGGGAATGTTATTCTCCGTGTAATTCAAAACGGAGAATAATATTCTCCGTTTATAAATACATGAAGAATAGCATTCTCTTTCGTTTTAACTCTTGTAATGCCATTCTTCGTGCTAGATTAACACGGAGAATAAAAATTTTTGTTTCAAATTAAACAGAGAATAGCATTATTAATCGTTTTAATACTGGAAATGGTATTCTCCGTGTAATTCAACACGGAGAATAGCATTCTCCGTTTCAAATTACACGAAGAAAGTCATTCTCCGTTTAAATTAAAATGAAGAATGAACATTCTCATGTGTTTTAACACTGGGAAATGCTATCCTCCGTTTCAAATTACACGGAGAATGTCATTCTCCGTTCCAAATTAAACGGAGAATAGAATCCTCAATCGTTTTAACACTGGAAATGCTATTCTCTGTGTATTTCAAAACGGAGAATAACATTCTCCGTTTATAAAAATACGGAGAATAACATTCTCATTCGTTTTAACACTTGTAATGCCATTATCCATGCTAGATTAACATGGAGAATATAATTCTCCATGTCAAATTAAACTGAGAATAGCCATTCTCAAAACGGAGAATAACATTCTCCGTTTATAAATACACGGAGAATAACATTCTCATTCGTTTTAACTCTTGTAATGCCATTCTCCGTGCTAGATTAACACGGAGAATAAAATTCTCCGTTTCAAATTAAACGGAGAATGACATTCTCCGTTTAAATTAACAAGGAGAATGAACATTCTCATGTGTTTTAACACTGGAAATGTTATTCTCCGTTTCAAATTACACGGAGAATGCCATTCTCCGTTCCAAATTAAACGGAGAATAAACATTCTCATTTGTTTTACACTGAGAATGATATTCTTCGTGTAATTTAAAACGGAGAATGACCATTCTTCGTGTTAAATTACACGGAGAACAGCATTCTCATTCGTTTTAACACTGGAAATGCTATTCTTCGTGTAATTCAAAATGGAGAATAACATTCTCCGTTTATAAAAACACGGATTCGTTTTAACACTTGTAATGTCATTCTCGTTTAATTTAACACGGAGAATAGAATTCTCTGTTTCAAATTATATAGAAAATGTCATTCTCCGTTTAAATTAACACGGAGAATAGCATTTTCATGTGTTTTAACACTGAGAATGCCATTCTCCGTTAAATTAAACGGAGAATGATATTATTGATTTAAATTATACGAAGAATGGCATTTCCAGTGTAATTTGACAGGGAGAATGAACATTCGAATGCGTTTTAAGACGGAGAATGTCATTCTCTGTGTAATATATACAGAATTTGCGAACATAAACTCAAAGTTATAGCTTCTGTTTGCACTTTTTCTTGCACTTCTTTTTGCTTAGCATCTTTTTTCTTTTTCTTCTATGCAACTTTCTTAGAATAGGGTTTCCGTTGTTCTCCGTCTTTCTCTTTTGAATTTTCTGCAACTGGTATATTTTCTCTAATTGGTGATGCTGCAGGTGATGATTCTGCCGTTGATGCCGACATGGTGTGAAGATTGCGAATGGAGAGAAATGTTTGAAAATTTTGGAGGAGAATGACCTAGGTTTGAGAACAGAGCGGCGTATGGAAGAAGAGAAAGAATCGAAACCGTTTTTTTTTAATAGTAGGGTTCGGAAATGTTTTTAATTAATTAGAATGGCAAAAAGGTCATTCGGAACCCGCTTTATATTTTTTTGTTAATTCTGGACAGACGATGAAACGTTATTTTGCGGTGAATTTTACATAAAATTTTTACAATTTTTGGGCATTTCATAAAATTTTCCATAATGATATATGATAAAAAAAAACACTAATCAAACAATTGTCAAATATTATCAAAATATAATTACTAAAAATAATAAAATATTATCATATATATATATATATATATATATATATATATATATATATATATATATATATAAAATATATATATATATATAAAAATATATATATATATATATATAACTCATCATTAGGGAACATAAGCTATGAAAAATTATTGAGTGCGACGTACTTAATCCACCGTATTTTGATTGCTCCTCTCTTTGCATCATAAGAAAGAGATTTTTATTGTCCAAGTTTGGTTGATTGGCATTGCTTGTGGAATCAACAGTGCCGGTACCAAATATGCGCATACCGGAATATATTTTTTAATCGTAACCACTCACATTTATTTTTTTTTTTGAACTCACTCGTAACGGAATATTTTGTAATCATACACAATTTCACCATCATCTTTTTTTTCCTTCAAAACTAATCATGACGATCTAGTCGGAGAAAAAAGTAATCATGCCACGAACGGCTGTTTGGTCGTGATTAGATGTGATAAGCTAATCCTAGCCGTCCATTTGGTGAGCCGGACCTATGTGTAAAAAGTAAAGAGCAAAATTTATACCGGACATGAACACGCTCGATTTTACCAATAAAAAAAGAGATTTTTTGACTTACCCTCCGTTTTGTTTGTTCGAATTAAGGGTACACCCCACTGTTTTGCATTAATGTACATCACCCCCCACATTTGACGGATTCCGTCAAAAATTAACGGTCAAACGTTTTGACCAAAAATTTTGGACCAAAATGCCCTTCCTATTTTCTTCTTCCTCTTTCCTCCCCCTCCCCCCCCCCCCCCCCGCGGCCACCGCTCCCGCACCGCCGCCGCTGCCGCCGCCGCCTCTGCCACTGTCGCGGCTGCTGCTGCTAGTGCTGCTGCTGCGGCTGCGGGGAGGGAAGGGGGGAGCGGAGGGAGGCAGAGGGAGGGGGGCGGTGGCGGAGGCGGGAGCGGAGGCGGGGTGGGGGAGGTGGCTGTGGCAGAGGAGGGGGGCAGAGGCGCATAGGTGGACGGTGGCTGTGGCGGTGGTGGAGGGGGGAAGTGGAGGCGAGGAGCGACGGCGGTGGCCGCACGGGGGGTGGGTGGGGGCGGGGGGTGGGGAGGAGGTTAGAGGAAAGAGGGAGAAAGAAGACGAGGGCATTTTGGTCCAAAAAAATATTTTTGACGTAATCCGTCCAATGTGGGGGGTGATGTACATTAATGTAAAACAGTGGGGTGCACCCATAATTCGGGTAAAAAAAATGGAGGGCAAGTCAAAAATTCTCTAAAAAAAAGAAGGTTTGTAGGACTTTGCCATCGATGTCCCAATTATTATCGACACTTCAAAACTTTGTAAGAATGTAAAAGATTCTCGACTTACGCAGTAAGGAATATTTTAATACAAGAATTACAATCAGATGCGATTGTGATTTTTTTACAACCGTTCTGTAGCAATTGTGAATTGGTCAACTCTCTCCATATGTAGGACAGAAGAGGGAAAGGTCAATTGACAGCGGCCACATAACAGTTATAAAAATTTACAACCACATCTGATTGTAAATTTAATATTATTATTTTCTGACAACCTCAGAAACCATGTATTGTGTCAAATATTGGAATGCAAGTGATTATAGTATAGAAATAACTTATGTGCTAGGAGGTTTTCGTTTACACAAAATTTTGAAAGATCAAAATATGCACAATTTTAATCCAACAAATGAATTTAGAATTTTTTTTCAAAAGAGTCAAGATGCGGATTCAAGAATAAAATTTCAAAAAGAACTAAGATGCAAATCAAGAAAAAAAATTTCAAGATAGAACGAACATCCGCTAACATTATGTAACATTTGTAAGAAAGTTATACCTAAGTTATCATATAACTATTGAATTTAGTGGAACATTATGTAAAATTTTATAGAACAAAAACCATCTACTAGTAATAATCTGTCTTATTTATTTATGTTATTTTCGAGGTGTAATTTTCGATAGAAAACAGAAAAACAAAACAGTTGTCTCAATAGTAACAACGTTTCGTAGCAACACTTCAAAGAATGTACACCACAGAGATCCTTAGAGGATTCTGGGTAACGAAAATCTAAAGAGATTTTGTTACAACAGCAAACGAAAGTAGAGTTTCTTTTAGAAAGGTATAAATCGAGTTGCTAGCAGCAGCAGCGACGAAAGTCCACAAGAAGTATCTGATTAGATCAGAGAAGAAGAGAAGGAAAGAAGAAAGAGAAAGGCTGCTTTGCTGGGGTGATAAGATCACCGGTGCTCAAAGCAAGATTTGCCTATATACGATCCGCTTCCAGGAACCAGCAAGTTCGGAGGCCAAGGGGCTCTATTTATAGAGTGGAGTGAGACTTCACCTCTTCTCTTATCCGATGTGGGACTAAAATACCAATACTCAAAAATATAGTTTAATATTTTAGATCATCCCACAATCAGCATAGAAGTGTGTCAGTCCATGCCTACCCCCCGAACACTCCTGTGCATGCACGAGACATCTTGGAGTCTGTGTCCGAGTCCGAGTTCGCACAACAAAAATCAACTTGCATCTTTGTTTGAATTAATCATTTTTCCTTCTAGGAAAATACTCCCACATGACACACACTTGTGCCCCACCGTACCTCATGTGCACACCTCAACACAAGCAATGCATTATATTGAGATACTCAACATTTGGTGTAGCCGATGTGGGACTATCTTTCCTAGTCCAAAGGCAAAACCACCAACAATCCCCAAATATCTCAATATATGGGTTGAGTGTTCTCCACAGTGACTGCCCATCTTGCATTAGGAGAGATGTCGCTACGACTTGAATCTTTTCGCATAGGTTAAATGACAACATGATACAAGAATGGACTAAGCCTTGAATTCTGCACCATAACTGTAATTCTTCCTACTCACATAATGAAATCAACTGTGCTTCTGGCTGCACAATAAAAGCCTTGTGCCAGCCTAGTTTCAGTGTATAATTTTTGGGAGTCTACAAGTTTACCCTCAAGAAACGGCCTGATATCTCTGTCCATACACTATTGGTGAGTTCTTTATAAAGAGTCATGGCATGAAGTATTGCATTTCTTTGCGGTGCTACGCCGCTATGACATGGCTTAAAGCCGAGGCTTTACCCCACCTGGGTACCTCATCGTAGTATCATACTACTGTAGCATGAGGTCACGAGCCTCTTTGTAGTGCCAAACTACCCAGTATGAAGCCTTGCGCTTCCGTACGGTGTTATGCCGCTATGACATGGCTTACGAAGCCGAGGCTTTACCCTACCTAGTACCTCTTCGTGGTGTCATGCCACTGTAACATGAGGACATCGTCCTCTTTGTAGTGATGTCTACCTCTCTTTATTACGATTATCATACAGTATTGTCCAAGCTCCCTAACCCAAGTGGTTAGGGAGGGGGGCTCACTTGGGGGAGGTCCCAAGTTCGAGCTCCCCCCCCCCCGTGGGCATGGGATGGCTAGGTGATCGCGGGGCGGCCACGGTCCCAAGCTGGCGGCCTTAAGAAATGGACAAAAAAAATTATCATACAGCATTAAGCTACCTGTCTATTTGCGGTGCTACTCCGCTGTGACTTGGCTCACAAAGCCGAGGCATTACCCCTAACCAGGAACCTTATGGTGGAGTCACCCCACTATAGCATAGAGTTACACTCCTTATAGTGCTCTGCTACCGTGCTTCCTGTAAAGCACTACAGGCATTCACTCTGCCTGAGAACTCATTAAGACATTTAAGCCAACCTTCCCACAGGATCCATTTTTCGTAAAAAACAACAGTAGAAAACAGTGGTTGTAGGTCCGTAACCTCTCCATGCCACAGAGGACAAGTACCCACCGTTTCTGATATTCTTCCGGTTAATAGTCCTCCCTTGAACC
Source organism: Iris pallida (assembly GCA_029216955.1). NCBI lineage: Eukaryota > Viridiplantae > Streptophyta > Magnoliopsida > Asparagales > Iridaceae > Iris > Iris pallida. Next base: position 115,263 of record JANAVB010003934.1, read on the forward strand.
AAAAGCTAGATGCCTAGTAGATTTCTCTTTGAACTAATAGCATAAAACTTTATGGTATGAATGTAATAACATAATATCAGAATACCTTCAAGCCTATTTTACAAGCAGTATCATCGACCAGCTGGTGCTTGAGGCCCTTGGTGAACGGATCCGCCAGGTTCTCCTGACTCCGAATATCAATCACTACAATAACACCCCTCTTGATGAGATCGTATACTGCCCTGTGATTCAACCGTACAGTCCTCTTCTTCCTGATGAAGAGGTCATTTGATGCCACCGTCGCAGTCGCCTGGTTGTCACAGTATATCGGTATCCCCGATATTTGTGCCCCAACTACTGGAATATCATACATGAGCTTCCGAAGCCATTCTGCTTCCTTCGCTGTGGTATCAAGTGCAAAGAACTCAGATTTTATGGATGACTGCGAGAGCATAGTCTGCTTCTTCGATTTTCACGATATAGCAGCTCCACTCATTGTGAAAATGTATTCACCTGTGGACCTCTCGCTCTACACTTCTGAGCACCAGTTGGCAGCACTGAAGCCTTCTACTACCGGCGGATCGCCGCTGTAGTGTAGTACATATGTTTGAGTCTTCTTGAGATATCTCATAACCCGTTTCACAGCTTTCTAGTGCTCAATGCCTGGGTTGCTCGTAAAACGACTCAGCATTCCCACAGCAAAAGCTATGTCAGGCCTAGTAGCAGTAGTAGCGTACATTAAATTCTCGATGATGCTAGCGTACTCCAACTGCCTGACGCTTTTCCCTGAATTAGGTTTCAGCTTTAGATCACACATGTACGGTGTATCGATCCCTAGAAGATCCTGATACTCGTAACGAGTGATCATTTTCTCAACATACTGAGACTGTGACAGCGCTAGTCCAGTGTCTGTCCTGATGATCTTGAGTCCCAAGATAACATCAGCATCCCCCAAGTCCTTTATACTGAACTTCGTCGAGAGGAACTTCTTTGTCTCCGTGACACAGCTTATATCCGTACCTAGGATTAGCATGTCGTCCACGTATAGACAAACGATGACTCCTCTTCCGTCAGCAAACTTCGTATAGACACACTTGTCTATTTCACTGACCCTGTAGCCATTTGACCTTATGACTTTGTCAAACTTTTCATGCCATATTTTGGGAGCTTGATTTAAACCGTACAGAGATTTTACCAACTTACAGACTTTGTCTTCAAGACCTTTAACGACAAACCCTTCTGGCTGTTGTATGTAGATCTCTTCGGTCAGCTCGCCATTCAGGAATACTATTTTCACATCCATCTGATGTATCACCATCTTATGTATCGCTATGAGAGCAATCAATATTCTGATGGTGGTCATCCGGGCTACTGGAGCATACATATTAAAGTAGTCGATCCCCTGCTTCTGAGAAAACCCCTTTACCACTAGTCTGGCTTTGAATTTGTCAATGGTTCCATCAGCTATTATCTTCTTCTTGAAGATCCATTTGCATCTGATAGGTTTTGCTCCTTCAGGTAGATCAACCAACACCTAAGTGTTATTGGAGGTGATCGATTCAATTTTATTGTCTATCGCCTCCTTGCAGAAAATCGCGTCTCTGGTCTTCATCGCCTTATACTTGGTAAGCAGATCTACTTCCATATGATAGGTGACAAAGTCATTTCTGAAGTCCTTCGGCCTCCTTACACGCTTCGTTGACGGCTCAGCGAGTTCTGGTTCAATCGTTGTTTCAACAACAACATCTTTTTGAACTACTTCTTTATTGAAAAATTCAGTTTCGTGTGCACCCTCATTGTTCTCCAGTATATCCGCAAGAACAATATTCTTGTGCCTTGCAAAATTGTCTTCAAAATATTAAGCATCATAAGATTCGATGATATGATTTGACTCAATATCAAGAAATCTTCGAGCATGACCCTTCTCGACATACCCCAAGAAGATCGTCTTCGTAGTCCTTATCTCCAGCTTCTGAATCTTCAGATCTGGGAGCTTCACATAAGCTAGACACTCCCACATTCGAATGATATTCAAGTTAGGTCTGACTTTGAACCAGAGTTCATGAGGAGTTACGTCTGAAGTTGCATACGACACTCTATTTAGAAAAAGTGGCCGTCAATGTAGCTTCTTCCCAGTAGCATTTAGGAAGACCCGCAATTAGCAGCATTGAGTTCATCATTTCTGTCAACGTTCTGTTCTTCCTCTCCGCTACTCCGTTAGATTGAGGAGAATATGGATCAGTAGTCTCATTGATGATTCCATGTTCTTTGTAAAACGATGTGAATTCATGAGACCTATACTCTACATTTCGATCACTTCTGAGTAGTTGTAGATTGGTTTAACGTTTAGCTTCAGCCCTGAAGTCTCTGAACTACTCGAATGCTACATCCTTCTACTTGAGAAGTCATGCGAACGTACACTTCGAGAAACACTTCAAACCGGCCTCTGTGGAGAATTGATAAAAGTCACAGATATCTGAGTGTACTAACTCCAGATGATTAGTACTTTAGTTCATTCGTCTGAGCAGCTTTCCAACAGTCTTGTATCTGCACAGATCTTAAATTCCTCCACCGCCTTACCCCCACATTCTGAAGATAAGGTCCCGGTAGGACAGCTTGAGTCTGTTTCTATCATAGAACAACTCTCAGTCCATTTAATGAAGTAACTTCATCGCAATCAGCAAAAGTTCAAACATTCCTTCAGCACCGAACATCTTTTCGAAGCATGTTCCTCGCTAAGAAATTACCATCTGGCTAGTACGAATGTCTATCTTTTAAGTCTGTATTAGATAACAGACTTCCTGAGATCGGATATTTGGTAATCTCTAGTACGTGTAATACGCATTCCAGTGTCCTTGTCGGTGGTTCATAACCACTGTCTCGATCTTCACATATTCTGCTAGGTACATGTTCGCCATCGAGAACTTCGTCATAACACGGCTCGTCCTTGGTGAACAGCTCTTTCGAGAGCACACGTGGTCAGATGCACTAGTGTCAGACCACTAGTCAGCTACTACGCTAGATAACTCAACCTGTCAGTACAAAAAATTATCGATTTAGCGACGGCTATATCCGTCAAAAATCCGTCGGTAAATGTAATTACCGACGGATGGTCGACGGATATTGGTTAAAAAAGGTCGTCGGGAAAAGCCTCGTCGCTAACTTCAATCCGTCGGTAAGAAGTCACCCAGCGACGAATTAGCGACGGACTGCCGTCAACCATACTCGTGCAGTTTGCGACGACTCGCCGACGGATTACCGTCAAATCACGTATCAAAAGAAGTAATGACGTCTAACTTACCGATGGATATATCCGTCGCTACTTGGTCGGTAAATACGTATCAGAGAGTTTCTGATACGCAAAATCCGTCGCCAATCAGTCGCAAATGGTCGCTAAGTTTTGACGGATTAGCGACGGAATACCGACGGCATATCCGTCGACCCGGTTCTATGAATTATTCATATTTCCAGAACATTGGCGACGGATAATCCGTCGTTATTCCATCGTGAGTCGTCGCTAGACCGTCGCCAATCGGTCGATTTTGTAGTGACGGCTTATCCGTCGCCAATATCCGACAGAACATTGTGTGTTTTACCGACTACTAGCGACGACATACCGACGTATTATTCGTCGACCCTATCCTGTAAATCTTTTATAATTCCAGAACCTTGGCGACGGATAACCCGTCGGCTTTAAGTCGGGCATCCGTCACTAGCTGGGAATCCCCCAGTTAGCGACGGATAGTCCGTCGGTAATTGGTCGCCAGTCCGTCGGTATCTGGGAATTTTTTGAAAAAAATAGCATAAAACTGGGCATTCCCAATATACATAATTCTAATATACAAAACACACAAATAATCCTAAGCATTCCCAATATACACAATTCTAATATACAAAACACAAACAATTCCAACACACAAATATCCCAAGCATTCAAATTGTTCACACAAAACACATAAATATTCAATATTTAAACACAAATATTCAATATTCAATAAAAAGGAAAATCGACTTCGGCCTCAGCAAAGTCCGTAAGTCAGACAATGAATCCTCACAGCCAGGGATCATAGTTGCATTGAGACATGTACCATTCTATCAGCCACTTTGCAAACGAAGACTCAATCTGGTTGAGGTCTTCTGCAGGGACAGGATGGTCAGTCTCGATGCTACTACTCTCTAACGGTGGCTCCTCCTTAACTTCAACCTTGGGAGTAATCTCTTCCCTGATGGTCATCGGTTCTTCATTGACCTCGACCTTTGGTAACACCTCCTCCTTAACAGTCACCGGCTCTTGTTTGACGAACGGAGACAGTATCTCGTCCTTCACGAGAGTCTCCGCCTTCGGCATGGGTACTGCAACAGAGTCAAAGAAAAATTAGCAAAAAGAACTTAGAAGCCCAACATGAGCATCTGAGCCGCATCAGAATCTCTGGCGCATCAACTGGGATTAAACCCATGTACGTCAGCCTAAGCACATCTACATGAGGTGGCTCATCTACATTGGGTTACCCCAACATCACTACAACAAAGACCAAGGCAAGAGAATACCCACCGAGCACTTCCGGGCGAACGTCAGCGTGGGTTGCCCTAACGACGGGGACTTCCTCCGTGTCGACCTCCAAGGGTTCCTTGCCTCGGCCCCTTCCTTGGCTAGCAACACCACGTCGGGCTCTCTTGGGAGTCATCTCTCTGACAAAGAAAAGGAGGATATAATTAGTTCAATCTGTATCATAAGACAAACTAAACATAATTAGGAGAAAATCTATTAGCCAGGGAGAAACTTGACATAGAGTGATTCGAAGGACTTACTAGATTCGGTTCGGTGTGCCAAATATATATATATATATATATATATATATATATATATATATATATATATATATATATATATATGTGTGTGTGTGTGTGTGTGTGTGTGTGTGTGTGTGTGTGTGTGTGTGTGTGTTCCGACCCCCGCGGCCAGCCACCCCCGCAGCCAGACCCTAACCCCCCCGCAGCCCACCCCCAAATAAACACACAAAACACACAAATAATCCCAAGCATTCAAATTGTTCACACAAAACACATAAATATTCAATATTTAAACACAAATATTCAAACTCCAAGTAAAACCCATAAATAAGTCTACCGGAAACAAATTCGGTCAAAAATCATATATATATATATATATATATATATATATATATATATATATATATATATATATATATAGTCCTCTACGTAGGCACAGAGAGATCTCCCTCCTCAGCCACTGCGCATAAGTACGATCCACGCCAGTAAGGTCAATATCCAGAGGAGATGGATGACTGGAACTCCCGTGCCCTCTGGTGCCACCTCCTCAGCAGCAGGAGATGGCACTACCGACTCAGCAGCAGGTGGCACTACCGACTCAATAGTAGGTACCACTACCGACTCAGCAGTAGGAGGTGGCACTACCTCTTCAGCAGCAGAAGCTGCCTCTCTCAAGCGATGTCCTCGGGTCTTGGGTGCCATCTGGTAAGATTGATGGAAACATGGAGATTAATTAGGGATTAAACAAAATAACAATATTAGACGTGTAATGTAGAAGATTCATTATTGTATGGAAATGACAGTATTAGACGTCCTATGTGTCCTCATCTTCCTCTTTCTCCTCATCTTCGCTTTCATCTATTTCGTTTTCCTCTTCGGATATTTCAACCTCTTCGGATACCAGAGCATAATATTAGACGTCCTCTACGTCCTCATCTTCCTCTTCCCCTCTCTGGCCCCCCTCTACTTTCCTGCTTCTCATTCGACTCTCTCATATGATATCCATCTCAACCAAAGAGTAGAGAAGTGTAAAAATATTAATATTAACCAAGGAACGGTATCGAAATCGGTATCATCATGAATCTCATGGCTTGTTCTACCAGAGCATAATATAAAACCAAACGTGTGAATCAGAGCTTCACATTCTAATATTGTGAATATGAAGCTCTGCGTCACGTTTGGTTTTATATTATGCTCTGTTAGAACAAGCTATGAGATTCATGGTGATACTGATTCCGATACTGATCCTTGGTTAATATTAATATTTTTACACTTCTCCACGCTTTGGTTGAGATGAATATCATATAATGCGGAATAGGATGCCTCATGACCTGAATAAGAAGAAGCGGAGTAGGGAGGCTCACTCTATACAACTCATCCGCTTATGATATACACTCTATACACTCTTACTTATGCAAGCCTTTTGAGGTAATCAGCATTATACTAGATTTCCGAAAAGATCTATAACTCTGATAGGTCCAAAAGACTTGGCATAAGTAAATTTAATTTTCAACACTTACCTATCTACTACTAAGATATCTTATATATATCCTTCTAGGATACTCACTCTATACCGATATCTTAAATTTGATTTTCAACACTTACCTACTGCCTAGACACCGTCTTATTAACAAATTGTTCAAATTGTTGTAGGGTACATTGATACAACAATTATTCTCATACAATATATACAGCGTTATTAACAAATACACAATTGTTCGAATACAACATTTATTCAAATACAACATTTTTCAAATATAAAATAATTTAAAATACAATAATTGTTTAATATAGTACCTATGACTGTGTCCACCTTTTCCATGGAGTCAGTGTGATAGATACTTTCATCTTCGTTAAAGAGTTGGTGCAGAGATGTGTTAGTCTTCCCCATTTGTCGAATATATTTCTAGTTTGTTTGCGTTCTCCAAGAACTTGCCAAGAATATTTTCCTAGACTAGGCAAACAATACTAACTTTAGTTACTCTCAACGGCAAGATGTCATGTTGCCTTCTACAAATTAAGTAAAAGGTTAGCCACAGATATATATTCATGAATTTTCCAACATGGGTCTGACATCGCTATCCAAACTAAATTACCTAAGGTTTCATGAACACGTGGATGGCTTAGAACAACATCCAAACTTCATTCATTTCTAGCTTACACTACCTACAACACTCATAGTTCTGTTCATATGTAGTGTCATAGGTACTCATCAAATTTGGGTAGTATCTATTATTGAACAGAATAAACACCTGATAACGTAAAGCTAAGAAAGATAAGTAACCATTTGACACTAGAAAATAGTATAGGGTCGCCGCATCATCATTTTCAAGTTTGTGAGAAAGAACATCCATAGGGTCATTGCCAAATTTAGATTGCTAATTTTAGCCTCGTATGGTCATTGATAAGTATATACTGCTAAATTTAGTCTCTTTGGTCATTACCAAGTCTTGACTACTAATTTTAATCTCGTTGGATTATGGACAACATCGTACTCTATCATAAATATTAAGTACTAAAGTGGCTTTGTCATTTGGTCTGATCCAAACAAACCAAATGTTTGGAAATATATCATAATCCAAACAAACCAAACATAGTTCCTGACTCTATCCTTCAATTATTAGATAAATTTTGTTCTAATATTATATTTAGAGTAGTGCATACTAGTTCTGTAATCATATAGAACACATATCCTTATCCCTTCTCACAACTCGAGGATTTAAATCTTGACTGGAAGACCATTATGTTGTTTGTGTGAGCACTCTCATCATAACTCTAAAATTTTTCTACAATTTTTCTACAATTTTTCTTTCATACAAAAGACCATGCACTATTAGGTTACGGTGTGAGATTCTTTAATTTCAGAAAATATAAGTAGTTTAAAAGTAGGAAGAATGAGCCCAAGGATAGGAAGGGGCCGAGAGCATTCTTTCACTACCATTATAGTATCCCACAATCAACATAATCAACAGCAAGACCACAAAATTTTAGGGTCATAATCATCCTAACAAACCCTAATTTAGGGTTATAAACCGTATTATCAACATCACGATTAAAAATTTTTAAGGCTATAATCAGCATAACAAACCCTAATTTTTGGGTCATAATCAGCAGTATCAACATCAACCCCACCACTGCCAGCACCCCCCGCGGCGACCCCCACCACCGCCAGCTTCACCCGCGGCGACCGCCAGCACCCCCCGCGGCCAGCGCCCCCCTCTCCCGTGGCCAGCAAGTCCCTGCTGCCCGCCCTCTCCCACCACCGCCGGCTCCCCTCCGCCCCTCACCGTCGCCCAAGAGAGAGAGAGAGGGAGAGAGAGAGTTACCTCGATAAGTGCAAGCGTCGTCCAAGAGAGAGAGAGAGAGGAGAGAAAAAATTAGGGGAAATGAAATTTTTCCCCCGTCGGTTCAACTTAAGCTAGGCTTTTAACTTAGCGATGGACTAGCGACGGATAAAATCTGTCGCTACTTAGTCGTTAATCACACGCAAATTTTTTCAAATTTTTCCAACCACTTAGTGACCACTTAGCGATGGACCATACTTCCGTCGCTAATATCCCATCATTTGGTCGACGAATTTTTCGTCGCTAAGTAGTCGTCAATTCTTCCGCCAACTAGTGACATTTTCCCGTAATTTTTTTAACATTTTCTCGCCAATTAGTGACTACTGAGTGACTACTTGCCGACGGGCTTTTATTCCATCGCTACTGTACCGACCGCGTGCCGACAGATAGGCGACGAATGTTCATCCTAAAAAAAAATAGTACGCGATTAGCCGGGAAGTCGTCGCCAGGTTATCGGTAATCCGTCACTATGGTCGACAGATTTATTCCGTCACTAATACGCCGTTGCCAATTTACTGTATTTTGGTAGTGTGTGCAACAATAGCAACCATGTTAAGTAATCAAAATAACTAAGTTTAGCCATACCTGCTATTTTGGTTTGGGCTTGGATTTGCATTCACTCTTGTAGTGGTCATTCTTATCACAGTTGAAGCAAGTCACGTGGAACATGGACTTCTATTGCTTGAATGAAGGACCGTTCACTTTCAAATTAGTGGAGTCCTTCTTCTTGTAATGAGAAGCCACCTGATTCCCCTTGAACTCTCTTATCTGTACTAAGTTGGCCTTAGCCAGTTGTTTGGACAGAGAGTCCATCTTCTGTTGAGATTGCATTTCGTCCTCAACGTGGATCTCTTATAGAAGATCTTCTAATCTAATGTCCAGCTTCTTCTGATGTATTCTAGCATAGAAGTTGCTCCAACCAGCAGGAAGTTTCGAAACTATCCCTCCAACGAGAAACTTGTCGACGAGGGGCATCTTCTCGTCATCTAACTTCTGGCGCAACTTTAGGAATTCCTTCACTTGAGGTAGCATCGCCATCTCGTCTTCAAAGAGCCACTTGTGGTACTTCTCGACGATGAAGATTTTGGACCTGTTCTTATCATCTTCATATAGCTTACCCAAAGAATCTCAGATCTCTTTGTCTTTCACCTTCTTAGAATATGACTCTGCCAGAGTCTTCCATAGAATTAAGAATCAGCAGTTTATAGATGTTGTTTTTTCTCTTCCATTTGCTCTGTTTGACGAGTGAAGCAGTAATAGCATCTGCAGTTCCTCCTTCTGGAATCGTCAGTTCATCCTCAGTCAACATATGGTCTACGTCCACGAGTTAAAGATTAAGGGTGACCTTCCTCTTGGAAATGTTCTCCGTCGAATATCTCTAACTTGTTCAAGCTGGTATCGATGAGAGAAGCATGAGAGTTTTCTATCTTCTAATCTTGCTTTGAGATTGTTATTTCTGAGGCATAATTTTTGATGGAAAACAGAGAAACGAAATAGTTGTCTCAATAGTAACAATGTTTCGTAGCAACACTTCAAAGAAGGTGCACCACAGAGATCCTTGGAGGATTCTGGGTAACGAAAATCTTAAGAGATTTTGTTACAACAGCAAACGAAAGTAGAGCTTCTTTTAGGAAGGTACAAATTGAGTTGCTAGCAATAGCAGCGACGAAAGCCCACAAGAAGTATCTGATTAGATCAGAGAAGAAGAGAAGGAAAGAAGAAAGAGAAAGGCTGCTTTACTGGGGTGATAAGATTACCGTTGCTCAAAGCAAGATTCGCCTATAAATGATCCGCTTCCAGGAACCAGCAAGTTCTAGAGAACTTCTGGAACGCTCGTCAGTCAATATTTGAGACTTGAACGAGCTTTCTGGACTTTACGGACTCCCTTAACTCTCTTCTTTGGTACATCTTTCAAAGGAGGCCAAGGGGCTCTTTTTATAGAGTGGAGTGAGACTTCACCTCTTCTCCTATCCGATGTGGGACTAAATACCAATACTCGAAAATAGAGTTTGATATTTTAGATCATCCCACAATCAGCATAGAAGTGTGCCAGTCCACGCCTACCCCCCGAACACTCCTGTGCATGCACGGGACATCCTGGAGTCCGTGTCCGAGTCCGCACAACAAAAATCAACTTGCATCTTTGTTGGAATTAATCCTTTTTCCTTCTAGGAAAATACTCCCATATGACACATACTTGTGCCCCACCATACCTCATATGCACACCTCAACACAAGCAATGCATTATATTGAGATACTCACCATTTGGTGTAGCCGATGTAGGACTATCTTTCCTAATCCAAAGGCAAAACCACCAACAATTTATTTATTAACTTGAGACCTGTTGATTAAGCCAATTGAGCCACCAACCTTTGTTTCTATAATATCATAGAGAACAACTAATATCCAAAGATAATAAAAGACTGCATACTATATATTATACATACACAAATAATTGAAAATTCTGTTTGATCGTTCCACCTCGATCTATAATGAATTTTTCCCTATTTACTACATAAATATAGAATTTTTTTTTACTACTTATATATTCATCATTCAGAATATAAATAACATATATTTTGTCGTACCAAATAATGTCCACTTAATGATGTCTATATGTATTCACATTGGCTATGCAAAATATAATTCAAAAGGTTTCTTTTCTTTTATTGTGTTTATTTTGAAATAAATTAATATTGACAACAAGCATTATCACATAAATACCATACCTTAAACTATAGTTTTACTAATTTATGGTTTTCAATTAAAAAATAGACAATTCATAATCTGACTACCAAACAATACGAAATGTTTAAAAAATATGAACAATCATTTTAGTGAGATATTCTTATAGTTTAATATCTAAGAATATTAAAAGACAGATAAAGAGAAGAGAGAACTCTCTTGTTTATAGAAATATGTAAGAAAGTAATCCTAGAATGGATACGTTGAAAGCTATATATACAATGTACAATTGTTTACCAAAGATAGCCATCATATCTCTTAGAGAGAGACATTGGTTGACACAATCACACCTAGTAGTTAGATATAACCAACTACAACCTCCCCTTGGAGTGTGCACAACTCAATTATAATTTGTGTCAGTCATCATGAATGATCAATTAACATCAATCTTTAGAAGTGCATCAGTCTTCAGAGATGATTATCATTATTATCCAAGTAGCAGATTAATGTGAGTTTATGGGGATATACATATGTAGGTATACTTCACCGAAACCTTGAAGCAGAAACCTTAGTGGAAAAAATGTGAGTCGATATTGATACATCTCCAGGACAGAAATATCTAGAGTTATGACCAACTCGATGTGAGCCTTGTTAAAACCTTTTCGAGGTATGAAAAACTAGTTAAAAAATGTTCCTAAGTTAGAAAAAAAATAGTACATTAAGGTCAGATGAGTATTGTTTAGGATACTTCCCTTGATTTCATCATTATCCCAAATTACGAGCATTGCAATGTAGAGAGCCTCTACTGTACTGGTGGAGTGAGCTCCTCGCCAACACATACAAAACCAATACGTTCATTTACTTTGTACAACATAAATCCTTTATGATTGTCTTTCTATTCTTGCCTTAGGATCAATTTTAGGACATAGACGCCTCGCCTACTTGTGTCTCAAGACCATTACCGTGCCATCATATCGATAACTTGCTTATACTTGCCTCTAGACCCTTCTCGTGCCAACAACATCAAAGTGTCGACTTGTGCTTGTCTTTCGGCCCATAATTTAAGACTCAATCTCACGGTCGTGCCATCAACTCTATTCGTACATCCACAATGAGGCCGTGCCTTGCAACTCAGTACTACTTAACCAACTTTACCTTACGGCCCTTCCTGACTTAAACTCGAGATGACTTAGTCCAACTTACTTATAATTTTGTGTTAACGACTCACCAACTGATGCCACACTTCATGTCATAGCACGGTATCTTCGTTGTAGCCAAATCTTAGGCCCAAACATTGTGTTACAAATCGTGCACACATTCAACTCGACTCATTCGAACCATACACATAGGTCTTGACTCAATCCAAAGGCATGCACGCGGATCGTCGCTAATATGCCGACTCATCTATATGAAATAGCCACTAGTACTACAAGCTATCCTAGACTTATAGCTTTGCTATTCGGCGACCGTTTCAGCGCAAGTAGCGATCCCCGCTGAAAGTTTTCGAATAACCTGAGCGATACTCCCAGCTCGGCTATACCGTGTTTTCTTCTAGGCCGGAACGATCCTGTGGCCCCAAGTTTTTCATTCCGAGGAAACTTTCTCTTGTCAACAAGTTGTCCAATGACCATGCAAGACTCGATTCGAACTACCGTCTTACATAGTCATTATCTTTCTGGTGTTATCGTCTTTTCAGTACTACATTAGAGACTACTAGTATTTGAGACTGCCTCGATGACCCATGGTCGCGAGTATTCTTTCATGTTATCCTATCATTTACTCAACTCAGGAATGACTATTTGATAGCCCTTTTTGCTAAACTCAATTTGAATCAATCGTGGCTCATTTTTCTAAAACACTAAGTCCGTGACATTGTGCCTTAAACCAACTTGTGTTCTATGTGACACCATCATCTAAGTCATATTTTATATGACGAGCCTTGAGATTGTGGGACTATGTGGCTATGACAACCGTAGAAAATGTGGGACAGTGCTTGTCATGACTTGAATAGCTCAAAATAACTTTGCCTAACTTAATCTTAAAACAAACTTAACTCGTGGACGAGAAAAGGCTATACCAAGTCTTGTACCATAGAAATGTGCACTGAAACTTGTGGAACACTTTTGCTATGCCAAGCATTGGACAGTGGAACCGTGCATGCTTTATCAAGCATTTATACGTGCGAGACCTATGACTTATGCTAAGTTCATAGCTTGGGGCGACATAGACCAACTTTCCTTCTCCCAAGCCACGGGACGAAGGACCGAGTGTTATTTTTGAAAGCACATTGTACCCATTTCTAAGCCAATCGTGGGACATTTCCATATTCTTACTCGATCGAACCTAACTTGAGATTATTTCCTTAGCTATGTGGATTCTCTCTTTTATTATCAAGCCTACTTGTGCAGTTGAAAACTTTTGTTTTGTTAGTGTGAAGGCCAAGCTGAGGCAAGTTCACCGAAGCCATCCACCTGAGCGCGGAGTCACCTCGACCGAGCGGGACTTCGAGCAAGCCGTTGCATGGCTAAGTCCGAACACCATTGGCATTTTGATTCCTCTGATTGAACTGCGCATGACGGGGCACTACACTCGATATGATTTTGAAGAAGTGGTTACCAAGGTCCGCTTTATAGACTTCCAAGATATCGTTATACCCATAATAGACATAGCCACTTTTAGATCTCGTCTTGTGCAGGTCAGATAAATAACCAGCATCGTTGTAGCCGACAAGGTGAACATCATTCTGAGGATAAAAGAGATTTGATCTATTCTGAGATGCTTAGGGATAAGACAAAAACATGTTTGTAGTATCCTTAAGGTAACATAAGATGTCTTTAGCGACAATGTGTTGGCGCAATGCTAAATCTAAGCAAGAGATTCACAACAAATGAGATATTTAACCTAGTACATTGAGCTAAGTACAATAATGTGTCTATTGCACTTAGATATGAAACATCATGTTCTGATACCTCTTTATCATATTCCTTAGGACGGAATGTGTCTCGTTTAGCATATAGTGAATGAACGATCATGGATTTACTCGAGGATTTTACTTTGTCCATGTTAAACTGACGTAACACCTTCAAGATATAACTCGATTGGTAAACCAAAAGACCATTCAAACAATACTCAAGTTGTAGGCCTAAGCAAAATTGAGTTTGTCATGCCCTAATCCTAAAATACGAGGAGATAAAGATGACAAGGCCAATTACACTGTAGAGGTACTCCTAAGTATCGTACAATGATTATGACTTTTTAGAACAAATGAAATAAAGGACTTTAACAAGTCACTGATGACTCCTGAGGTCGGAATTTTTATATCTCAATCCATTCAACACAAGAACTAGTAAAGTGTAAACATGAATATACAAAATAGAAGTTAATATATGACTCTTGAGGACTTGATCATGGAAGTTAATATAAGAAAATGATATATTAATTGATATATAAAACATACGTAAATATACAACTAGCTCCAGTTCTAGAATATACAACTACGACATCCAATGATGGAGGGAACATGCTCCCAAAAACAACATCTAACACTTGTCCAAGTCTAAATGCCACAACATGAATGTACAAAGTAGAGTAAGAGATTGTAATGTCCCATCCCGCTCAGCTCAACTGGATGAATCAAAACACAATGACGTTTGGACTTAGCCATGCAACGGCTTGCTCGAAGTCCCATACGGTCGAGGCAATTCCACGCTCATGTGGGTGGCTTCAGTGAACTTGCTGTAAACCACCCTAATTTTCTTAAATATTTTTTTATTTTACTTAACATGTTTTACAGTATTCTTTACTTAATTTATTTATTGGACTTTTAATTTTAAGATTTTTATTGTTATTACGATTATGTTTATTTTAAATTATAGTATTTAGATTGTTAATAGTTTTTTGTTTGATTTAATGATTATTGAATAGTCATGTTATTTTCATAGGTAAAGTGTACAAAAAAATATTTATTCAAATATTTTTGGAATTTTAGGATTTTAAATTTATTTATATTTTTAATGAAATACTTTGAATATATATATATATATATATATATATATATATATATATATATATATATATATATATATTCGGCACATCGAACCGAATCTAGTAAGTCCTTCGAATCACTCTATGTCAAGTTTCTCCCTGGCTAATATATTTTCTCCTTCTTCATTCTATATATCACTCATGTGTTGACTTTTAGAGTTCGATTTGACTAGAAAATATATTTGGACCCTAACCTAGCCAACCCCACTTGGTAGAGCTATGTTAGCTTGCCATGACTTAATAGAATTATTATAAATTTATTTTGGGCCAAGTAGGTTTAAATACAATTTTATATATACATGATTATAATTATAATAGCCTAATACTGTATACATATATGGTCGTAGTCATGGTTAAGTTTAGGGTGCAAGATGACTATAAATTATGGCACTGAGATTGTAGTCGTGTGCTTTGACTAGTGTATTAGCCATGCTAGGGAAGGCCTAGCCATAGCAGTGTCCATACTAGAAAAACCAGTCAGAGTTATAACTTGACCACTATAGATGTTTTAATTAGTTACTTATTAAAGATTTATAACTTTTATGAGACCCGGTTGTACCAATTTAGCTTGGACTTGACCCGAACCCAACCTAAACTTATGTAGTCATATAGTGCGTCCAAAGATGTACGTATAAAGATTGAGTAGGAAATTGTATAAATGGTATATATATTAAATATGTTATTGCTATTGAAATAATATTTTATTTTAAAATATTGTAAATAATTTTCTTAAAATATCTTTGTGGATTTTTTGGAATTTTTAGGCTATATATGTATACTTGTATATGTACCTATAAAATAAATACATTAATAAGTGTATTATTTTATTTATGATGTTGGGTAAATATATATTCCTATCAATAAAAGTAATTATATAGATTATAAATATGTGCTTGATTACTATTTTAGGTAGATATTACTTGTATGTTTTTATGTATATATAGCTATCATCCTAAATAGGTAAACAAGTATATGTGTATTACATGGATATGTAGATACATATATGAGTTAGGTATATATATATATATAAAGAAGAAAAGAAAAAAGATAAAGAACAAAAAACAAAACCAATAACTCACGAGATTTTAGAAAATCTCGTGAGATATTTATCCGACCCCAAGCCCGATCCCAACGAAACCCGCAGCTAGATTTATATACACATCGGAGAACATATATATAGCGAGAGAAAGAAGGAGACAAAACCCAAACTCTAATCCCCTGCCACCCTTCCCGCACAACCCTAGTGACCCCCTGCCATCGTGTGTGCCACCGTGGGGTCGCCGGACCACCGCACAGTGCGGCCGCCTGCGCAGCAGCCTCAACACAGACAGTCGCGACAGTTACAAAAGAGCAACTTCGTGCTTTGATATCTCCGAACATGATTGATCGATCTTCGATTTGTCTCTTTTGTATGAACACAACCTATACACCTTTAAATCCCTTCAAATAGAATCATTTGTTTT
The DNA here is from genome assembly GCA_029216955.1 of Iris pallida. NCBI lineage: Eukaryota > Viridiplantae > Streptophyta > Magnoliopsida > Asparagales > Iridaceae > Iris > Iris pallida. Next base: position 131,569 of record JANAVB010003934.1, read on the forward strand.
GCCTTATGTGCGATAAAAATTGAGTTTCAAAATCGAGAAAAAAACTCGATTTTTGGACGTTAGAAACTGTCCCAATGTCCCCTGTTTGCGGTCGATATATGACCAGAATATCATGAATCTTGGAAAACCATTTGAACAACATTGTAGACAAACTAATCGAAAACAAAACCTATTAATTAGTTATTTTATTACTTAATATATTATGTTTAAATTTAGTTTGAAGTTGACCAAAAATTATGTTTTCTAAACTAGAATTTTGCGATACGGAGTGCGCCCCGCCAAACTAGACCATTCGTCATATACCAATTACATCGAAAGACGCATATGGTATACCTGGACGTGTGGGCTTTTGCGAAAGTTGATTTGGACGTGTGTGCATGCCAGAATCAATCTGTATCCGTCGAAAATCCCCAAATCGGTCGCCTTGTAAACTAGCCAATTACTTTGTGCACGCTCATCACCTCATGACAAAACTTTTGCTATTGGGACCGTATTATTTTTATGGTCCTTTGAGCCAAGTTTGGTCCGATTCTGAGAAGGTCGTCAGAAAAGCTATTTTGCCAGACCCGCGACCCGATCTAATGGGCTAATTTCTGCACGGCCCACCGAAATCCAACTTTGGATATACGGTTGGGTTCGTATCGTCAACCCGGACCTATAGAAATATAGTTTAATGAATTTAAAGACCGTAGGTTTTGGCACACCTTTCGGTGCAAAGCAGGTCCAACGGCGGACATCGTTTTGACTCAAATTATCGTTTTGTCGCTGTGTCCAGAATTGGACTTTTGGACAGTTAAACTTAGATATTTCTTTTATGACAAACATGTTAGTGATGTCTGTTTCAGCATCCGGAGTTGTTTTGCAGCAGTTGGACTTTTGTGGCTTTGTGATTGATTATGTATTGTTGGTTCTACGCGTTACACCAGGCAAGTACACCTTGCCAAACTTTACAGTATTTACATGCATTACTGTTAATTTTCTATCTTACTTTCTCGCATTTTTTATCTTGTTTATGTTACTCTCTCATTATTTCTGTTATCTTCTAGTTTTACGTGTACGTAGATTGTTACTTATTTTTAATATTACTTATTCTATCTTTCCTATCTTGTTGATGTCTAGTAATAGTATTGATATGGCTATGCCATGTTCCCCTGACCTATTTGAACCATACTTGATTAGGACCTGACTAGACATGATAGACTTGACTTCCTAGTACCTTAGGCGAGAGTGTTTTATTAGCTGTGGCTATACCTCTATTATTAGTGCCTCACCGGGCTGCGGTAGAGAACCTGTTATAGGGCTGTTAGTGCCTCCCCGGGCTGCAGTTATTATCATATGTACCTATAGCCATGATTAATATTATATTCTCTTGACATGTCACCATCTATAGAGTTCTCCTATGTGTTACTCTTTCTTGTACTTGTTATTTCAGTCTTTCCTTGCATGTTATTTACTGTACATGAGGCATGTATATTATGTGTCTTTATACTCCCCTGAGGACCTGGTAGTCTCTCCAGGTATTAGATGAAGGTATGGTATATTGACGGATGATGGTTGCCATTTCAAGACTTCAGGTATATTTAGTTGTTGTTAGTATCATTCTCTTCCTTATTTATATTTTATCCAGTATTTGATACTCGATGCTACTAGCCTAGTCTTTTAAAAGCTTATATTTTCTTCTAGCTTGTTCATGATAAATATGTTATTAGGGATCCACTCTAATACATTTATCTATTCTAGAATTAGTGTATTACGGTCTGATCAGCCTTAGTGCACTTGATTCGTCATTTTATCGTTATTTAGTAGATTGAGATATAGTTGATTTAGAACAACCAGACAGCTTATACGTATTCGAGCTGGGTTGGATTCCTCTCGATACGTAGCTGGCATGTATACGCTCTCCTAGTCCTACGTATTTTGGGACTGAAGCATCACATATTTTTTTGGTAGCACATGCAGGTCGAGTTAGCCATTTCATTTACGTTACTGTACCGAGCGGGCCTACGAATATGATTAAACCCTTAGGAATCTCAATCCACAACTGCTTGACAATTCTTTTAGAAATTTCTCTACCGTCCTTGAACTTCGTATTTGCCCTCGACTATTCTTCCTTTGCTTTCTCATGCCATTGCTTCTCGTTCCTTGCTATTTTGGAGTGACGAATGATCGTGCTATATAGAATTTATCAGAAAATTCTTAAGTTATAGTTAAGTTAGTTTCTTATTGAATTTTTGTTGCTTGATAGATGTGAGAGGATTATAGATGCCATTGATATCTAGTGGTGTGGATTTTGCAACTAGTATGCTAGGGTCATAAATTTTTAAGGCATCATGTGTTTGATGGGGTAGTGTGACCAAAGGTCGGTAGACATCCTCAGTATAGAAATAAATATATGATCATACTAGGTCACGCTCATATGGTAGTTACTCGATCAAAAATAGAGTGGTAGTTTTAGGGTAATGATTGACTCTCTACAAGAAAAAAAACTAGACATAGCCTGACCCATTTACTATTATACCCTATAAGTTGTAAAGTTAGGATTAGACGGATTGGTAGGTATCACTTAGGTTGGTTAGATGAAGTAAGACTTATATAATTGTGATAATAATATGGTTAGGAGGACATGCCTTCAACATGATCATTGCAAGACCGCCAATACCAAGAAGAGCGACTAGTGATAACCATCTATAATTTTACGGTTGAGATGTTGCAAAACTAAGTTGTTTAGAAGTGACTATTACTTGAGTTATTAGGAGACACCGTAGTATCCTAGTGCATTCCTTGAAGTATTCCTAGTTATGCTAACGTGTTTATTCGTTAGTGAGCTTTATTTTAATTTCAAGGACAAAATTCTTTTAAGGTGGGTAGATTGTAAGGACCCTGATTTTTGAAAATAATTTTTGTATTTATTTTATAAGATTTTACTTATTAGATTATATTTTTCTTTAATTAAGGCTATATATATATTTTTCCATAGTATTGATTTTTGGAGCACGAGAAATGCCAATCTTTCGAAGCTTCCTTCATGAGTTTTGAAGTAGATAAGTCTACCTTCAATTTTATATATCATGTTCCATCCAAACTTGTCCCCTAACATTCTTAGGACTTCGCACAACATTGGGCCAATTTAGGCTACTTGACCATTTACCGTAATTCTAGACCTAAACTTCCAACGTGAGTTCGGGACTCGACATCGATCAAAACCTTTCGATTCAATATATGGTTTTGACCCATTTTGAGCCTACGATACACATGTTAAGCGTGTGCCACTCAATCGAGTCCCCAAGTGCTATTTATTTGCGAATGTCATAAGAGACTCATGGGTTGACTTTTCGAGTTTGATTTGACCAGAAAATATATTTGTACCCTAACCTAGACACTTGGTAGAGCTATGTTAGCTTGCCATGACTTAATAGAATTATTATAAATTTATTTTGAGCCAAATAGGTTTAAATACAGTTTTATATATACATGATTATAATTATAATAGCCTAATACAATATACATATATGGCCTTAGTCATGGTTAAGTTTAGGGTACAAGATGACTATGAATTATGGCACAGAGATTGTAGTCATGTGCTTTGACTAGTGTACTAGCCATGCTAGGGAAGGCCTACCCAAAATAGTGTCCCTAGTAGGAAAACCCGTCAAAGTTATGACTTGACCACTATAGATGTTTTAATTAGTTATTTATTAAAGATTTATGACTTTTATGAGACCTAGTTGTACCAATTTAGCCTGGACTTGACCCAAACCCGACCTAAACACATGTAGTCATACAGTGCGTCCAAAGACGTCCGTATAAAGATGTAGTGTATATATAATTATAGTAGTAATTATTTTAAAGATTTAGTAGGCAATTTTATAAATGGTATATATATTAAATATGTTATTGCTATTGAAATAATATTTTATTTGAAAATGTTGTAAATAATTTTCTTAAAATGTCTTTGTGGATTTTTTTTGGAATTTTTAGGCTATATATATGTATACTTGTATGTGTACCTATAAAATAAATACATTAATAAGTGTATTATTTTATTTATGAAGTTGATTATATATATATTCCTATAAATAAAAGTAATTATATAGATTATAAATATGTGCTTGATTACTATTTTAGGTAGATATTACTTGTATGTTTTTATGTATATATAGCTATCATCCTAAATAGGTAAACAATTATATGTGTAATTATGTGTGTGTGTGTGTGTCTGTGTGTGTATATATATATATATATATATATATATATATATATATATATATATATATATATATATATATATATATTAATTATGTGTATATGTAGATACATATAAGAGTTATGTATATATATAGAAAGAAGAAAAGAAAAAAAAGAAAAAAACCAATATCTCACAAGATTTTGGAAAATCTCGTGAGATATTTATCCGACCCCAAGCCCGATCCCAATAAAACCCGCAGCTAGATTTATATACACAACGAAGTATATTTAGATAGCGAGAGAAGAAGGAGACAAAACCCTACCCTGCCATCACGTGCGCCGCTGTGGGTTCGTCAGACCACCGCACAGTGCGGCCGCGCACGTAGCAGCCTCAATAGAGACAGTATCGACATTTGCAAAAGAGCAACTTCGTGCTTCGATATCTCCGTGCACGATTGATCGATCTTCGGTCCGTCTCTTTAGTATGAACACAACCTATACGCCTTTAAATCCTTTCAAATAAAATCATTTATTTTGCCTTGTGTACGACAAAAATGGAGTTCCAAAATCGAAAAAAAACTCGATTTTTGGACGTTAGAAACTGTCCCAATGTCCCCTGTTTACGGTCGATTTACGACCAGATTAACACGAATCTTGGAAAATTGTTTGAATAATACTTTAGACAACCTGACCGAGATCAAAACTTATTAATTAGTTTATGTTATTACTTAATATATTCTGTTTAAATTTAGTTTGATGTTGACCAAAACTCATGTTTTCCTAAACTAAAATTTTACGATACGAAGTGCGCCCCACAAAACTGGGCTACTTTTTCATGTACCAATTACATCAAAAGACGTGCATGGTATATCTAGATGTGTGGGCTTTTGCGAAAGTTGATTTGCACGTGTGTGCATGCCGGAATCAATCCGTATCCGTCAAAAATCTCCGTATCGACCTCTTTGAAAACTAGCCAATTAATTTGTGCATGCTCATCACCTCTCGATAAAACTTGTGCCATTGTGACCTTGTTATTTTTATGGTCCTGTGAGCCAAGTTTGGTCCGATTCTGAGAAGGTCGACCGAAACGCTATTTTGGCCGGCCCGTAACCCGATCCAACGGACGATTTTGTGCACGACCCATCGAAATCTATCTTTGGATATACAATTAACTTTTTATCATCAAACTAGACTCGTAGACATATAGTTTGATGACTTTAAAGACAGTAGGTGCGGGCACGCTTTTCGATACAAAGCGGATTCAACGGCGGACATCGTTTTAATCTAAAATTACCGTTTTGCCCCTGTGTCCAGAATTGGACTTTTGGACAGTCAAATTCAGATATTTTTTTTATGAAAAACACATTAGTGATGTCTATTTCAGTATCTGGAGTCGTTTACAGAAGTTGGACTTTTGTGGCTTAGTGATTGATTAGATATTGTTGGTTCTACGCGCTATACCAGGCAAGTAAACCTTTCCGAACTTTACAGTATTTACATGCATTTCTGTTCCTTTTTTTTTATCTTACTTGCTCATTTTTTTTTGTTCATATTACTCTCTCATTAGCACTGTTATTTTCTATTTTTATGTGCACGTAGATTGTTACTTATTTTCCATATTACTTATTCTATCTTGCTTATCTTGTTCATGTCTAGTGACAGTATTGCTATATGCCTATGCCGTGTTCCCCTGACCTATTTGAACCATACTTGACTTGGACATGACTAGAAATAATAGAATTGACTTCCTAGTACCTTAGGCGAGAGTGTTTTATTAGCCATGGCTATACCTCTATTGTTAGTGCCTCACCGGGCTGCGGTAGAGAACCTGTTATAGGGCTGTTAGTGTCTCCCTGGGCTGTAGTTATTATCACATGTACCTACAGCCATGATTAATATTATATTCTTATGATATGTCACCATCTGTAGAGTTCTCCTATGTGTTACTCTTTCTTGTACTTGTTATTTCAGTCTTTCCTTGCATATTATTTACTGTACAGTAGGTATGTATATTATGTGTCTTGTTTGTCCCCTGAGGACCTGGTGATCTCTCCAGGTATTAGATGACGATATGACATATTGACAGATGATGGTTGCTACTCCAAGACTTCATGTATATTTAGTTGTTGTTAGTATCATTCTCTTCCTTATTTATATTTTGTCCAATATTTGATACTTGTCGTTATTAGCCTGGTCTTTTACAAGCTTCTATTTTCTTCTAGCTTGTTCATGATAAATGTGTTATTGGGGATCCACTCTAATACATTTATCTATTCTAGAGTCAATATATTATGGTATGATTAGCCTTAGTGCACTTGATTTGTCATTTTATCGTTATTTAGTAGATTAAGATATAGTTGATTTAGAACAATCAGACATCTTATACGTATTCGAGCTGGACTGGAGTCCTCTCGATACGTAGCTGGCATATATATGCTCTCCTTGTAGTGCCCCGTCCCACTCAGTTCAACCAGAGGAATCAAAACGCCAACGTCGTTTGGACTTAGCCATGCAACGGGTTGCTCAAAGTCCCGCTCGGTCGAGGTGACTCCTCGCTCAGGTGGATGGCTTCGGTGAACTTGATAATAAAATAAAAGTTTTTAAATGCACAAGTAGGCTTGATAATAAAAGAGGCCAATCCACATAGCTAAGGGAATAATCACAAGTTGGGTCAAAAAGAGTTTAAATATGGTAAAGTTCCATAGCCGGCTTAGAAGTGTTGTACGATGTACTTTCAAAATGACACTCGATCCTTCGTCCCCTGTCTTGGGAGAAGGAAAAGTTAGTTTATATTGCTACAAGACTATGGACTTAGCATAGTCATAGGCGTCGTACGTATAAATTCTTGTGAAAACAGGCACGGGTTAAGTTGTAATGCTCAATGGAGTTAGGCAAAAGTTATGTAAAAGGCTATCGAAGTAGTAACAAGCACGATCCCACGATTTCTATAGCTGATTATAGCCACACAGTCCTACGGTCTCAAAGCTCGTCATATGGAGTATGACTTGGGCGGTAATATCGCACAGAACACAAATTAATTTAAGGCAAGAGCTATGATTGATTCAAATTGAGTTTGGCAAAAAGGTTATCAAATAGTCGTCCTTGAGTTGAGTAAATGATAGGGCAACATGGAAGAATACTCGCGACCGTAGGTCATCGAGGCAGTCTTAAATATTGGGAGTCTCAACGTGGTCTAGAAAAATACGATAACACTGGAAGAGTAATGACTATTTAAGACGATAGTTCGAGGCGAGTCTGGCATAGTCATTGGACAACTTGTCGACAAGGAAATATTTCTTTGGAATGACAAACCTGGGGCCATAGGATCGTTTCGGCCTAGATGGAAATACTGTATAGCCGAGCTGGAAGTACCGCTCAGGTTATTCGAGAACTTTCACCAGGGCTCGCTACTTGCGTTGAAAGGGTCACCGAATAGCAAAGCTATAAGTCCAGGATAACATGTAGTGCTAGTGACTATTTCTTATAGATGAGTCATCATGTTAGCGATGATCTGCGTGCATGCCTTTGGTCTGAGTCGAGTATTGTGTGCATGGTACCAATGAGTCGAGTTCAATATGTGCACGATTTGTAATACAATATTTGGGCCTAAGATTTGGCTGCAACGAAGACACCATGCTACGACACGAAGTATGGCATCGGTTGGTGAGTTTTTGACACAAAAGTATAAGTAAGTTGGATTAAGTCATTTTGAGTTTAAGTCAGAAAGGGCTATAAGGCAAAGTTGGTCAAGTGGTACTGAGTTGCGAGGCACGACCTCAATATGGATACAAAAATGGAGTTTATGGCATGACTAAGTGATTGAGTCTTAAAGTATGGGCCAAAAGGCAAGTACGAGTCGATAAGTTGATGTTGTTGGCACGAGAAGGGTCTAGAGGCAAGCATAAGTAAGTTATTCGGTACGATGGCACAGTGATGGTCTAGAGACACAAGTAGGCGAGGCGTCTGTCCAAAAATTGATCCTAAGGCAAGAATTGAAAGATAATCATAAATGGTTTTATGTAACATAAAGTAAATGAACGTGTTGGTTTTGTATGAGTGGGCGAGGAGCTCACTCTACTAGTACAGTTGAGTACTGCACCCACACAATTTTTATGTGCAAGTACAGGTAGAAGCTCGTTGGTACGGAGCTCGCTTGGATGTGTCGAGGCACGGAGTTCCTTGGCATTTCGAGACGTACAGCCGTATGCTATAAACTTATACGAAATGTAATGTTTGGACATCACCTATCTGAAGTATTCGCTGGCTCATCAAATTATATTGCGAGATGAGAGAGAGCTGAGTGATTGTAAACAGAAAGAAAAGTGAGCTGAACGACTTATAATCTCGGCTTTGCATCTTTGTAATAGTTCGTTCATTATCAATAAAAGACTCTAATTTTGTTTTAATACTTGGGTGGCCTTTGTTTATTCAATGTTTCTGCTTGGAACTTCTGTGCGACGACCCTGTCCCTTAGCCTATAATCGGCCGTTATGTAACTCACCGTATATGAGCACAATCTAGGCTCACGCGGCATCATGCCTTAGCTAGGACGATCGGTCCTACAGGATCGGGATGTGACATAATGGTAGCAGAGTACGGCTTTACGTCCTTAGACTTTTGATTGAATTATTTAACTATAGTATTATTTCCGTAAACTCTGATGTTGTTTCTAAGATTGATGCGTTGGCGCTCTCTCTCAATATTCTGCAGGATGTTCCATACAATAAGTCTATCTATTTTGAAAAACATCACGAAGGAAATTTTGGTTGAATAAAACCCGGTTCACGTAAAGCACGGTTGGCTAAGTCGGGCTGGGCATATACACCAAGAATTGTGTTGACCTTAGCAAAGTTGTGTACGAGATTCAAATTATATCGGACAAGAATAAGTTGGACTTAATTGAGTAAGTGGGATGACTATCGATAGGGGTGCCATCATACGATATTATTATCAATACGATATAGATAAAATGTGCTTGGATTTTGAGGAATAGTTCGAACAGAGATTTGAAGTAATCGGTTGTGATTCGAAACTTGTTTCGAGGATTTGTCGAATGACTTCATCCCTGAGTGGTGTGTGGGATAGTCTCGAGGATGTCGATCGATTGAGAATATGGGGTGCCAATGAGTCTATCAGCAAGTATCGCCGTATGTAAATCCTTAGATTGAGTATCATTGATTAAGTTGTAATATTGAAGATTTTGATGAGTTGACTCGAACGAACTAAAAATGATGCACACGGGATTAGATTTGCGTAATTATGAAATGTGAAAATGATTGAGTGGGAAATTGAATCAAAGAAAAATTTAAGGTATAACGAACGGATGACACAGTCGTGGAATCGATACGAATCGTATACAAAAATTTAGCACGATTGGAAGTTAGCGTGCATGAAAATGATTTCAGTAGACAAAAATGACTCTAAAGGATTGGGATAGATGTTGCTCGATAATCTGAGCAAGCATAGAATAATGTGACTTGAGGAAATATGTTTCTTGATGACTTAAGATAGACAACTAAACATACGTGATTTTAGATTTGAACGAATTGATTCTGTAACTAGTTCGAGGGATAATGATCGAATTTGATCTAGAATGTTGAAGAGATTGTGGTAATCCAAGTTTGAATGATAGCATCAGTTACACGACTCGGAATATGATGCAAAGGAAGATCGTCAGGTTAGGTTCATCATCGATGGTATTGAGGCGTATCAAAGATCGATGTGAGAAAACTCGGGGGTACTTTAATTCGAAGAATGACGATCGTATAAAATATTATTGTTTCGATGGATACTATGCTTGGGATTTTGATAGAAATAAATGTTTAGATGAAATGAAAGTGTCTTGATTGTTCGGTAATAACCACAACGTCGATGATCTTGTCTTGCACGAGTGCAACTCCAGCCTCGTATATGCATCACATCAGATTTGGGGTAATCATTCCGTGTGAGCGCTGACATGGTAATTCATATCCATCAGGAATGATCGAACTTGAAAGATCAAGGTATGTCAATTTAGATTGCTTCGACTAGTGGTTTGATGTGAAGGTGAATTTCAGGATTGGCTGGACTTGTGATTGACAATTAAGTAAATTTGAGGATTGAGTAGATCCAATTTACGTATCGAGAATAAATTAGTCTAGGCTCAAAGCAAGAGTTACATCTCGATGAGGCTGATTATCCTGCGGGAGCATTAGCATGGTGATTTGATGTCCACCATAAATAATCAGACTTGCGTGAGATTGGGGTGTGACATATTGCTATGCTAGATGACCTTGTGATCGAATACGTAAATTGTGTTGAACGACTTAGAAAATATGGAATGAGAATTATAGGTTAGTGACAAATCGTGTCTTGGACTACTTGATTTGGATATGATGGATAAGTGAATTATATCAAACATGTTCGAAGAGATAGATTATACAAATTGCTAGTTTGGATGTGCAATATTGATATGTAGAAGAATTGGTAAAACATGCCTTACCGTAGGATGGCTTTGCTAAATGAATCAGAACCCTGGATCGAATGCTATGAAAGCGAATACGAGAAAACTATGCTCAAAGTTTAGAAATCGGAGTATTGCGAGCTTGGGTTGAAAACCCCATATTATTAACTTTGGTTTGACCTTAGTATTGGGGTCAGTGTTGCTATTATTGTTTGGAAACGGTGATTCCAATACTAACATTGACTTTAGCCTGGAGAGATGGCCTAGCGGTTAGACAAGAAGTCCCTATTTTGAGAGTTAACATCGGTATGATTGATTTTTCGGATTGATAGAATGAATCGAATATGTGGGTTTGGATTCACTATCACAAGGCTTAGCTAAAATATATATATTTCGGGGACGTCTTAATTATGTGCACGATCCAACTAAGTGATACGTTGAATTTAAATGAGAATAGAGGAACGACAAGTTATCAAAGATTTTGAAATTGTGTATTGCGAAGAAAAATATTGATGGTAGTGTAATCATTGAATTTGAGGTGACCTTGAATGTTGGTTGATCGGGTGGTTTGGCTAGAACTGAGTTATCCGTGTGCGCAATGAGTATAAGTTACCCAAGTTGATTATCACGACCCGCACCCGCTTTTCGGACGCGAGCTCGTGAGCAAGCCAGCTACGTATCGAACAGACTCCAGCCTGACTCGAATACGTAAACGCTGTCAAGGCTATGGTATACTGCCAAATCATGGCAAACAAATCTACTTCTCAATCCACAATAAGATAATAAACATAAATGAACACTTTGGGTCGTGGTCTGCAGCCCACTAGCATATATGTTCGATGAGACTCCATGGAAAATAATAAGAGTCTCTAAACTGAATCAATAAACAGAATATCTCGTGATATGGAATGTAAAGCACGAAAGGATAACAAACATAATAGCGATACCTGAATCCCACAAGCGTATCATAGCCGAGCTAGGAGTACCGCTCAGGTTATTCGAAAACTTTCATCGGCGCTCACTACTTGCGCTGAAAGGGTCGCCGAATAAAAAAGCTATAAGTCCAGGATAGCTTGTGGTGCTAGTAACTATTTCATGTAGATGAGTCGGCATATTAGCGACGATCCTCGTGCATGCCTTTGGTCTGAGTCGAGTATTATTGCGTGGTACCAATGAGTCGAGTTGAATATGTGCATGATTTATAATACAATATTTGGGGCTATGATTTGGCTGCAACGAAGACACCGTGCTACGGCATGAAGTGTAGCGTCGGTTGGTGAGTCGTTGACACAAAAGTATAATTAGTTGGATTAAGTCATTTCGAGTTTAAGTCAGGAAGGGACGTAAGATAAAGTTGGTCAAGTGGTACTCAGTTGTGAGGCAAGACTTCAATGTGGACACACAAATGAAGTTTATGGCACGACTAAGTGATTAAGTCTTAAAGTATGGATCGAAAGGCAAGCACGAGTTGATAAGTTAATATTATTGGCACTAGAAGGGTTTAGAGGAAAGGATAAGTAAGTTATTCGGTGTGATGGCATAGTGATGGTCTAGAGACACAAGTAGGCGAGGCGTCTATGTCAAAAAATTGATCCTAAGACAAGAATAGAATGACAATCATAAAGGGGTTTATGTAGCACAAAGTAAATGAATGTGTTGGTTTTGTATGGGTAGGCGAGAAGCTCACTCCACTAGTATAGTTGAGTACAGACACCCACACAGTTTTTATGTGCATGCACAGGTAGAAGCTCGTTGGCGAGGAGCTCGCTTGGATGCATCGAGGCACGGAGTTCCTTGGCATTTCGAGGTGTGAAGCCGCATGTTCTGGACTTATACGGGACATAATGTATGGACATTGCCTATCTGAAGTATCTGCTGGCTCATCAAATTATATTGAGAAATGAGAGAGAGCTGAGAGATGAGAGAGACCTGAGTGATTGTAAGCAAAGAGAAAAGTGAGCTTAAGCGACTTGTAAACTTGGCTTCGTGCCTTTGTAATATTTTGTTCATTATCAATAAAAGACTCTGATTTTGTTTTAATATTTATGTTGCCTTTTTTATTCAATATTTCTGCTTGGGACTTCTATGCGATGACCCCATCGCTTAGCTTGTAATCGACCATCATGTAACATGTCTTACGTGAGTACAATCTAGGCTCATGCGATATCATGCCTTAGTGAGGACTATCGGTCCTATGGCACCGGAGCGTGACACTTATAGTCCTATGTATTTTGGGACTGAGATGTTACAGCTCTAGCCAAAGTTGTGATCTTCTCTATTCTATCGAAGATGATTGCTCTTGGATCGTCCTTGCTATTTTTATAAATCCTTTTCCTTGTTTATTTTCTCTTATTTTAAATAGTTGATAGTGGATTTGTCTCTGCCTAACGACTTGTATAAAAGATAATTCAAAGTTGATTTATGATATCATTATTCTTTTATTTTATGGATGAGATTAGTTGTCAAGGTTATACTGTATTTTATAGCTTACGTATATCTATTATACGGCTGGCATGTCTACGTACCTAGTCCTACGTATTTTGGGACTAGGACATGACATATTTTTGTGGTGGCTCATGCAAGTCGAGTTAGCCATTTTGGTTATATTACTGTACTGAACGGGCCTGCATATAGGATTAGAGTCTAGGATCTCATCCATATACTTGACCTTCTTCCTCGATTCTATTTTCGAACTCTCGCTTGACTCCCTTGATTTGGATCTTGTTTGATTCCTTCTCTCATAATTCTGTAATGCCCCAGTCCCAAAATACTTAGGACCAAGTACGCAGACATGTCAGAAGCATATATACGAAGCATACTCTAATATACGGAAACCTCGTATGTATATATAAGCTGTAAAATGCAGTAACCATGAAACTAATCTCATCCACAAACCAATATATCAAAAATCAACTTATTTAAGTCATTTGAACAAAACGTTGGGCGGAGACAAATCCACTACCAACAAAAAGATAGAAATACATAGCAACGATGGAAGAGTCGAAAGAAGCGAAAGACGATCCAAAATCTAGCATCGCGAAGGTAGATTGTAAACTATGACCTTGGCTAGAGCACCTACAAAAATCACAAACACACCTGGAGAAATCACCAGGTCCTCAGAGGGACGTAACAAGATACAGGAAAAACATGCTAATATGAACTGTTAAAACAATAAAATAGTATACAAAAGACTATCTTAGACACAAATATGCAAAGGGGATTCTAACCGTCTAATGTGCAATTTAGAGGACAACTTTCATTACACATGGATGGGATTTAGGCTATAAGTACGTAACTGGCATCCAGTCATACGTATCCGGCCGTAACGTCCAAAACGTTAGAGGGTATCTGAAAATATATCACGCCATAGTTCCTTTTGAAAACTATGGTTTACCTGTTTGGCTTCCTATACGCACTAGTGACTGTCCTCCCCCAATATTTCCTACACTGACCAAGTCATGTCCATGACCCACCCAGTTTTGTAACTGCTCGAGTCTCTATACCTTAATCGTAGCAGTTACGATCTATCCGTCACACGACAATAGAGATGGCCAATCAATAAGTCGTGCCCCTAGCAAAATGCCTCAAACATGTAGTGTGAGTGTCATGGCCAAAGGAGATATAAGGATATCCCCCAACAAGAAGGTAGTCCGCTAAAACTAAGTTAACATGCATAAAATAAAGTAACGACTAATAAAGTCGCTTGCACCCAAGTATGGCTTGGACTAGGGCTGAAAATCGAACGAACGAGCTCAAACAAAGAGTGTTCGAACTCGGTTCGACTAAACTATCGAACGAGTTTGAATCGAACCGAGCTTAATGTCGAACACAATAATGATGTTTGAACTTGTTCGATTAGAGACTTGAACAGTTCGAGCTCGACTCGATTTTGCTCGCGAGCTCGAACGAACACAAACCGAGCCCGAGCCATAGCCCTATTAAACCTGCCCTATAAACCAACACACTTCCCACACTGTTTCTCGAGTCTTAAAGTTTTTTATTGAATTACTTATAATCTTTACTTCATAAATTTACAATTAGATAAGAAATAAAAAAATTCCTATGACAAAAATTTACTCACATCCATAAAAACAAACAAACATAATATCTTTTCTAAAATAATTGTAAGCAAAGCAACCCATAATTCATAATAAAAAAACCATGTTGGGTCCAAAACATATCTTAATTGAAATTACAAATCATAATCAGTCCAAAACCATATAGTTTCAATACACAATTGAGAGTCATCTATCAAAAAAATTTGGCAGCAACCGTTTCTTCCATAACAACATTGTCGGCCGTCGACAGCATCACAAGTCTCTCACTAATCAATAATCACCATTTTCTAGTGCTTGGATATTAAGTATCTCCAGATTCCACTAGACAATTGCAAAACTCCCTCTTCCTCCGTGTCTCTTGGCATCAGGAAGAGTAGATCACTTGGATTTGGAGTCTTGTTGCTTGTGATGACTGATGAAGGTTATGGTATCTGGAGATTCAAAAAATAAAATCAGACAAACAATGAAACAAATGAAGACAATCTTTACCTAATATGAAAAAGTCATCCTATCCAAATTCCAAACATGTGCTTTCAGTGAAGTGGATTCATATGCTTGAAGTGAACTCTAAAGCCTTGGCTTCATATTCGGTAGAGAGAAATTATCTGGAAACATGATAAGGGACTTTTAACTGGAAACATGATTCAAGAGTGTGCAAGAAAAAATTATACTATTTTATCTATTTTGATGTCCTGGACAGCTAGAAACGTAGTCATAAGTGGAGATAAATTATCTGAAAACATGATAAGGGACGTTTCTAGCGGTCCGGACGGTGCCTGGACTTCGTCTCAGATAATGTTAGGCAAGTATTTTAACTGGAAACATGATTCAAAGTGTGCAAGAAAAAAATCAAGGTCAAGCTTGAGTAGGTAAAACTTTTAAAAAACTACATTCCTAAAGTAGTTTTCCAATCCCATTGATACAAAATACCTGAGAATGCCATGAAGAGGTAGCCTTACTATGTGCAGAATCCACAAACAAAATGGAATAACCTATATTCAAAATCCAAAGCAGAAGAAAAGTCAAATTAAATCTTTATCCAAATGCACAAATAATTAACTAGATAAGGGACTTTTAATCAGATCCTAATAATGCTACTTACCTTTCTTTAATCAGATATCCTACTCCAAATGGACCTCTTGCATTGACTCTTCATCACGTTGAAGTCTAACCTTAAAAAATAGCCAATATCATAAATATTTCAAATAGAATATTAACAAAAAATATATATCAAGTTTAAATAATACCTCGGAATTTGCTAGACCATACTCACTACGTAGCCAATCTCCAGTACAAATTAGGGCTTCCACCGTTTCTGGTTTCATTGAACTTCTATACTGATCAAGGACTCTTCCTCCCGCACTAAATGCAGATTCCGAAGCTACAGTACTGACAGGAATTGAAAGAATATCTCGTGCCATCTTTGACAATAACTTAAACTGCAAAGTCTTATTCTTCCACCAATTTAATGGACTAAAATCTTCATCATTTTCACACAAGTAAATACGTTCCTCAAGATAGACATCTAAATCAGACTTCGACGGTTCAACTTTATCCATTTGCTTAGCCCATATGTCAAACTCAGAACTTTCTCTTTGTCTTCCCCTTTATGTGTGTGCTAACACTATTAGAAGCTTCCCCTTTGGCCTTGTCTTCATCTTTATCATTACTTACAGCATTTGAAGCAACGTATTCAGCATAAAGCTCATATAATGAATCAATCACATACCTTATATTTTTATCTGCTTCCTGAGCTGGATAAATTTTTGGAAATGAAAATTCAATCAGCTTCATTTTGAATCGAGGATCTAAAACAGCAGCAATTGACATCAACAAATTACATTGGCCCCAATATTTTTCAAACTTAGACTTCATCCTATCCACCATGGATTTCAAATAATAAGTCTCATCAAATTCTACAGATTTTTCATTTAAAATTTGTTTGACTTTCCAAATCTCGGGAAGAAAGAGATTAGAGGTTGGGTAAGACACACCAGAAAATACATTAGAAGCATCATGAAAAACCTCAAGGATCTTACACACATTTTCAGCCTTCTCCCAATCAAGATCAGATGGCAGCCACACATAATTGTTATCTCTATCTCCATACCTGGGAAAGACATCTCTGAAGATCAATGTAGACTCCAACATCGCATAGGTGGAGTTCCAACGTGTGGGAACATCAAGAACCAAACGCCTTGCAACAGGAATGTTTACCTGCTTAGCTATCTCTGCAAAATTATAAAGTCTGGAACTTGACATTTTCAAGTATTTTACACTTTCTCGAATATTTTGAATCACATCTTTAATCTCATGTAAGCCATCTTGAACCATAAGATTTAAAATATGAGCACAACAACGGACATGAAAAATTTTACCCTTGAAAAATAGTTTACCAATTCTAGAAAAGCTGTCTTTCAAATATCTTACAGCAGAGTCATTCGAGGAAGCATTATCAAGAGTGATTGTGGACACTTTACTTTCAATACCCCAATCCGAAAGACAACAAAATATGGCATCATCTATAGAAACTCCAGTGTGTGGTGGTGGCAAACTACAAAAGTTCAAAATACGCTTTTGCAATATCCATTCTGAATTCATAAAATGAGCAGTAAGACACATATACCCTATCGTCTGGTTAGATGTCCATAAATCAGAAGTCAAACTAATTTTCAAAACACTAGTAAGCATTATCTTCAACTTATTCTTCTCAGATGCGTGCAATTTAATACAGTCATTCCGAATAGTCATACGTGATATTTTTTCAAACAGGGCATTTAACATTCGGCAAAAGAGCACAAAAAACTCATGTTCAACCATTCTGAAAGGATATTCATGAACAATTATCATCTTAGCCATATATTCTCTAACACTTTCCTTCGAAAATTTAAAAATGCCCAAGTTCCCATTAGTAGCAGCTCCAACTTTAATAAAATCTGTTCCAGTTAAAAAATTTTGTTTCTTGAAACTAGCAAGACGAACAGAGCATTTTTGCATGTGCCTAATAAATTGAGTTGTAGATCCACTTTTGTTAATAGCAATATTCTTCTTACAATATTTGCACTCACCTTTTTTGACAGGAACACCTTTCACCATCACTGTTATCTTTGAGAATTCATTCCAGACAGGTGACTTCCTTTTTCTACCAGCATCATCAATAGTCCCATTTCCACCTTCTGCCTCATCACCATCTTCAGAAGCATCCATGTTATCAACAAGCTTTACATCATCATCACTGATGGTGGTGGCTAAGGTGGGATTAAGATTCACTATTGCACCATCTCCATCACCTTGCATGTCCGTACCTTCCATCACTGCAAATTGCAATACAATAGGGCTATAAGACTGTTGCTCTCAAGTCCCCCATCAAGAGGGAGAATAAACCCATAATCTGATAAAATAAGAACAAAAAACCATAAAAAAGAGAGCAAAATACAAGTTCACTCACCTGCACTTGAAGGAAGAAGGATAGATTTCACTTTATATGCTCTCTATAAATTGGGGCACAAATAAGAATAATAAGCACCAAAACACAAATTTGATATAGGACTGGTATCACCGAATTATTTATAGACACATCTAGTATGCCCACACACAAAAAATTAATGCTATCACATATTGGAAATCAAAATTTGAATGGAAATCAAAGGAAAAAAAATTGAAAACATCAAAATTTCACCGGTGTTGAGGATTCTAAGCGTTGGAGTTGAGGATTCGAAGCGCCCACCGCCAAAGAGAATAGATCGAGAAAAAACTGCCGCTCCCTCTTTTAGTACGGACACAGGAGTAGAGATTAAGAGTCATAGCTGCCTCTTCGAGTTCCTTGGAATTGTAAAAACCAACTGCAACACTTCAAAGCCAGCCGTTTGGGGAGAAGTAACCCATTTAATAAAGGCATGCCCATGCCGCATAGGAGTGATAGGACTCCAGGACCCATTTAATAAAGGTATGACCCATTTAATAAAAACTGCCTCTTTTAGATCAATTTACTCCACGCCACATGGACCACACGTTATGTCCACATGACACGTTATCATGGATTCATGTGATTCATTTATACTCTACAGAGTATTAATACCACTACTAGACCCAACATTTATAATTGTTTTTTTACCACTACACTTTAGTTGCAACTAATATTTTTCTCATTTCCCAACTTAAAGACCAGGACCCATTAATTTGACCAAATTAAAAAAACTTATCCAACAACAAATACATACATTATATATAATATAAAAAGTTATAATATAAGAAATCGAGTCGAGTTCGAGTCTGTTTGCGAACTAGACCGAGTCGAACAACCTATGGTCGAACTCGATTCGAACATCAATTCGAACAAAAAAAATCGATCGAGCTCGATATCGACCTATTCACGAACGAGCTTCGAACCGAGTTTGGTCCGAGCCGAACGCGAGCCGAACATGAACTGTTTGAATCATTTTACAGTCCTAGCTTGGACGTGCAGTTTATAACAAAAGAAACTAAAAAATATGAAATAAAGTAAATAATGCGGAAAATAAATAATATGACAGTTAATTAGCAAGGTATACATGCCTGGTAGGACGTCTGGTGTGCTGCGATGATCAATGTGGCACAACATATGTATTTGATATTACAACTACGCAAGACGGCCTCTGATGATGGCACAAACTATTCCATCAGGTCTAAGACGGTCAGATTAGTTTGGGTTGGCATGAGGTTGTACCGAGTTGGCAAGGGAATAGGATAAAGGGAATTTAGTCATGGACAAGGATTGGTAATCGAAGGAAATTAGGTAATAATATATGATTTCAGAAAACTATTTATAATACTTGAAAAATATATTTTATTATCTCAAAATATTTTATAACTAGTAAAATTATTTTAAGTTGAAAACTATAGTGTACCTCGTAAAACAATTAATATAAATACTTGAAATATATTTTATCAATCGAAATAGTTTTTGGATAAATACTTGAATATATATAAAAAGAAAAAAATATATTTTTAGGCTAAAATAACCCAAGTTTGTGAGAATAACGTTTAGGTAGAAAAACTTACTTTAGTAAAAATAAATGAAAAAAAATATCGTATAAAATACTTTGGAAATATATAAGTCTAGTAAAGTGACCTAGGCTAAGACTAATTGGTTGAAAATACCCTTCTTCTTCTCTTTTGGTCAAAGCTATAAACAAATAATAATATAGTAAGGATTTAGAGTAAAAACTATCTTTGATCTTAGCTAGAAGATAATATTTCATAAAAATATCCCAAAAGAATATTAGCAAATAATAATTTTTACAATAATAATAATAATAATAATAATAAATAATATAATAAAAATAATAAAGGATAAGATAAATAATAATAAAGGAGGAGTAGGAGAGTGAGAGAGAGTTGGGCGAGAGAGAGATGGAGAGAAAGGAAGCGGGTGAGATAAGAGGGAGAGGGGGTGTCCGGAAAAGAGGGGAGAGGGAGGGATGTCGGGGACACAGAGAGGGAGCGGGAGGAGGAAGACGGAGGTGAAGACGGGACACCTACCGGAGATGCGACGATCTTCGGTCGGGTTCTCGCAGCGGCTACACGAGGCGTCGGCGCTCAGCTTTGCCGCGGTGGCGCTGCCCCGGTCTACAGACGATCGGATCTGCTGGCCGCGTAGGCGGAAGTCCGGATCTGGAGTTGCGAGAAGGCCATGCGGCGGTGGAGTTTTTGCACGTCGGGGAGACGCAAGCGGCGGCGGAAGAGGAGGACTATGCCGGGAGAGCACAGCGGGGCGGAGGAAGGCACGGTGGCACGGGAAGTCGCTGGAGTAGGGGAGCACGGTGCAGCTCATGGCTGCGGCAATGCGCTTGGGCGCGGTGGTTCGCGCGTCCATGCTGCGGGAGGGGACTAGGGCGGCGGTCAACGGTAGGTGAGGGTTTCCTCTTCTTTTCTTTTCTCTTTTTTTCCAAAAGTTTAGGGGCGGTGGTGGTGGCGTGATGTTGACAATGGGGTTGACAGACGGCCGAGAAGAGATAGGGCTGGAATTGGTGGTGGAACGATGGTCGTGGGTTATGGGGGTCGGTGGTGACGGGGATCCGATAGTGGTGAAGGTGGTGTGGCTGCGGCGACGGGGCAGCGGGTGTGTGGCAGTGTGGGAACGGGGGAGACGGTGGTGACGCTGGCCGTGGTGATTGTTGAGGCAGGAGTTCGATGGGGGTGTCGATGATGGCGGGGTAGTGATGACAGTAATGGTGGTCCGAGCGGTGGTTTTGTCCGCAGCGGTTGCGCCGGAGATGGCGGTCTGGAGGTGGTCCTGGTAGTAAGTTGACGGGTGCCGCGGTGGCTGTGGCAAAGAGAGGTTGTCGCGGATGGTCGGGACAAAGGTGGACAAGGAACAGCGGGCATGAATAGGAATTGGACGTTGAGAGTCGTTATCGTGTCCAGGATGTGGACACGGGAGGGAGATAAAATGTATATGTAAAAATATTATATTGGAATGACACCCGGGGTCGGACCCGAGGCCGTCACGGCTGACACGAGGAAGCGGACACCGACACGATGCACTCTCTTGTGGTGGAAAATATTTGTGAAGAATAATTATGGTGGAATACAATATGGAGGCTTCCGCTATGTATAGGGGGTTGAACTCCTAGTTGGATAAGGAGTAGTCAATTAAATCCCCAATAAATAATTTGCCATTTAATTTAAATCAAATTTAAATCAATTCAATCAATCACAATCCAAATCCAATTCCAATTCTAATTTAAATCTAGATAATCTAAACTCAAATTAAATATAAATTATATCTTTAAATTAAACTATTTAAATCAAATCCATAAAATCTAATCAAGGTTTAAATTACCACAATAAGTTTGAAATATCTTCTCTAAAAATAAATAATTTTGAAAATAAAATAATTATTTAACTATTTGAAATACCTCTTTAATAAATTAAAATAATTACTAAAATAATTTCAAAAATTCAAATTATATGCATAAATTAAGTTTCATGTACTCGCATGCAAATAGTATTTTACATGAAACATAATTTTCTAAACTATTACTTATAATTAGATAAATAAAATAGTCTTTTAAATAATTAAAGTTTTGGCAAAATACGATATGTTATATTTTATGCTCAAACAAGATAAAAATATCTATCTTATATAATTTAGAAAAAAATACTTAATTTCTATATGAATAATTATATACTACAAAACCTTTTGTATATAAAAATATATACTTTTTTTATACGTATTCGTATACGACGTAAAATACCAAATATAAAACCAACACCAATTAAATAAATAAAAAAATAAAAAATTATAGTAAAAATTTAGGGGGATTACAAATTCTTATCTCTTCCTTCGTGCTTGATTAAGGTTAGGAAGGTGACTCATACTTGGTAGACATGTTCCATTGTCCCATCACATTACTGGTTTAACTCTTATAAGTTGGGTAGAATGGCTCATGACCTAACATTCCCTTTGACCTTAACCAAGGTCTTAGACAAGAAGACAATATGACGACTGTATAGGGACAAACATCGGATGTATTTTAGATTTTATTTGAAGAACTTGAACTATTCACACTTTTTTCATCTTCTCATGTACTTATAATTCTAAATATCTTGACTAACGCTGCTGTTATAGCCTAGTTTTGCAAGCTCATCCTTTTATCGAGCTTATTCAAGACATATGTTATCTGGGCACATCCACTAATATATTGTCTAACCAGAACCGGCACATGATGATCTGATCAACCTAGTGCACTTGGTTCGCTCTTCGTATGATTATTCTACATGAGATATAGTTAAACTTGCCCTCTAATATCTCATCCGCAACGATCTTGACAACTATCTTTTGAACTATTTAATTGCCTTTGAAACCTATATTCGTAAACCGATTCCATCTCCCTTTAACTCTTATTGTTTTTTGTCACCTATTTCAAAAAACAAGCGCTCGTAAACACGAAGTATTCCCCTATGGCCATGATAGTTGGATATACAAAGTATAGCTACCCATCAGCCAAGCCAAGTGACTACAATCTTGCATTGAGTTACTCGTCCTTCTCTCAATCCTAATCTATTATTGTGATCTTCTAATCATTCAAAATTAAAAATGATTAGAATTGTTTCCTTAATTGTACCCCTAACTTAGACGATTATCATACAATCTTTTTACTAAGGAATCATGCACCCTCGATCACTAATCATTTATCTTAATTTCTTAGCCCTTACTCTTTGTATATTTTACGTTAAACCACCATTTGTCTTCCAAACCCTTACCTGACCAAGCAGCATAGGTTAGACAAGAGAAGAATTGACATAGGCAAGGGCAAGCATTTATTATGGCTATGATAGATACCCATCTCGAGATTAGGAATCCCGCAGATATTATTCTAGTTATACTATTTATTATTAAGGCATGACTTAGTATTAGAACAATGAATTCACTAGCTTAGCCAATATCCATAGCATAATACTTCTACGAGTTATCGACATCAATGCATGAGCACTACCTTCATCACCATTAGAAACCTTATGACTGTAGTCTAGCAGGCCTATCACGAATAGAAATTTAGGACTTAGTCGTTAGAAATTCTTGTATGACGTACCTTATAATTTGTTGTCCCATCAATAACCCTCGTGTACTATAGAAGAGTGAATCCTTCGATTTCTTCAATACATATGTCATCATTGCATCCCTCGCCAAACTTGGAAGTACAAAATGATATACATAACCGTTTCCCCATTGTTCGAAAAGTCAAGGTACATATCTCGTCTTGAATTTTTCTAACTTCATTTATCAAAGAACCGTGTCTTAGTTTAATTTAAAGAAAATAATTTCTGAAATGTATAGGTTGTAAGCTCCTCTAGATTTTAGGATTTACTAGGATTATAGATTGATTAGGATAAGTTGGTTCCCACTAGAATGATAAATGAGTACCTCATGTATACCCACTTTCCATTTAGATTATTTGATGTCCTCTACTGTGGCATTATTATTCGAAGTGTAATACCCGCTGTTACCTTCCAATAAATTTCATATGAAAGACCTAGACAAGTCCGCCTTTATTTAGGCATATCATGTACCACTCAATTATGTTCCCTTGTGCACTATTTTTAGGATGCAACTTTTGGGTCAAAAAGGCCAACTATAACCCTTACCGTAATACCGATGTACTTTTCGATCTCAATTAGATATACGCACATGCCACTAGTGTGCCACTTACTGGAGTTTCCATGTGATACTTAAACACAAAAGTTACAGAAGATGCATTTTGGGCTTAAGAAACCTAGTTAACCCATCCGACTGACAATTAGCTTAACCACTCGAGTTGGAACCTATTCTAGGTTACCCTAACCTAATAGGAGTGGTTCAGATTGATTTTGTGGATCTTGACCAGCCAAATAGATTAAAACCCAAGTTTATTCAATCAAAGATTGATGTCCAGTTAGAAAACCAATTAAGAGCCAGTTAAACCGATCCATGCATATTGCCATATTTAGACTACAAAACCAAACTTTACAAAATAGGTCCCTACACCTATATTACGTAGTCCCCATCTTGGTCCATAAATCATCCTCCCATAAATCTTTTAACTATATCTCTTCATATCCTATGTTGTACGATGAATGGAACCCCATTGTACCCACTTATTTTCAGTTATGCTTGACTAAGACCCCTCTTACTGCCTTGATGAAACATTGTCAATATGTGGGCACCATTAAATAAGTAAAACCTAGGCTTCCTATAGAGTCGGTGACTGCGATCGGAAGTACCTCATATTCTCATATATCTCCTCAAAATTTGACCTTCTTAGAAGACCCTATTCTTGTACTTTCCACGATTAACCAATTTCTATAAGTTAGGTAGAACCTTGAACTTAGTATACTCTCTCTCTCTCTCTTAGAATGGGATACCACTTTTAACCGTTGTTCCATCTGTTTGGAAGTTGGATACGATCTTCGCATTGCATTTTATATCCCTTTGCCCGTGCGATTAGATAACTTCGGTAAACAATCGCACCTTGATTCTTCAAATTCTGTTCTATCATTGAATTGTGTTTTAGTTTCAATTTTAAGAACGAAATTCCTGAAGTGTATAAGTAAGCCTCTCTGAGAATAGAAAATGATTGGAGTAAATTGATTCCACTTGGGCTAATAAATCAGTGGTTCATGTCACGCCCCAGTACCAAAATACGGAGACGGACTAGGCCAGCTACTCCATATGAGGTATACAAACGTCATACGGCGATCGTGGCTGTCAAGAGACAAAGGGGTGTATGCTACATTCAAGTCTCCTATGGTCATACAGAACATCTATGTCTTAATCATTCAAAGCAAGAAAACATCAATTAATGAACATATAAGATAAAGCAGCAAGGCGTCCCTGACGCTTCATCAAAATGGTCATGGGGTTCTAGCTTTATAAGGTAGCTAGCCAGAGAGTCAAAGTTACATAATTATATTCAGCTGCAGTCTGATTTAATTATAATTGTGCAAAAGACAAAATGTCTAGATTAGCCGGCTAAACAGGTGCCGGTGGCTAAACGCCAGGACATAAATAAAGATACAAGGGTGGTGGAGAAGAAATCCACTCGAGTCCCCCGCCAGTCATGCTCCTAGTATGCACCATTGACGTCAGGGAAGAAAGTCGGATCCTCAGGCTCTGCTACGTGATCTGGCCAAACAAAACCAGCCGGGTCAGCCCCGAAATAGCAAGTACCACAAGAAAGCACAAAAGAGTGAGATAAAACCCAGGCATAAAATAATAATAGTAAGCTTTCGGTCGTAACCTCGGTCCACAGCCTGTCCTAGCACGATAGACCAACCCAACAACCAAACAAGGACATGGATTGGACCACGCACCATGACAGTCCGTGTCCCTCGGCTACTAGCGGAAGACCCAAGCACAGTCAAGTCGTTTTTCAAGCGGCCATTCATTCCTGCGGCTTTCTATATTTGGCGGAGTTATCCCCGATATACTGATTAAAAGAAATCCTCAGATCATGTCAACCCAGCAGGGCTAGCCAAACCATAAGACTTATAACACTTTGATTATGCACCAGTCCCCCTAAGGGCTACCGCGCTAAAATATTTAACACATAGCTCGTAGGAGTCGGATATAGCTATCCGCTATAGGCGGATGAAACCATATCCGTGGCGGCCAACCCGATACGTCAGGACGGGACCTGGGGTGGCTAGTATGGCACGTTCTCGGAATTCTTCCTACCCAATATATCTACCAAGTTAGTTGCCTAGTTAATTCCTAGGTTATCCTCAGAGTTCACATGTCGTGGTCACATGTTCACCCCCTTAGATGTCATACATCGTACGAGTACTCCAGGAAGGGATTCGTACTGGATCAAGGATTCATACATATGTTCCCCCTTCTTGGTGTAATGCAACACACAACACCTACCATGTCATTGCTACCGACCATTACTATGTAAAAGCTGGACTCTTGAAAGTACTGGCAGGTATCACGTAGGAACACTTAGTGCTTGCGATAGCACCTCGGTGCTCACATAGATTGTACCTTAGTACACACATAGGAATATCCAGCCATCACATAGGTAGTCAGCTCAAAAATAAGGACTAAGACACATGGAGGCAGGCGGCTGAGGCTCATGCGGCCAGAAAATAGCTTATGCGGCCAGAAATAGCTCATACGGCTAGAAAACAGCTCATGTGGCCAGAAACAGCTCATGCGGCCAGAAAATAGCTTATACGGCCAGAAATAGCTCATGCAGCCAGAAAACAGCTTATGCGGCCAGAAATAGCTCATACGGCCAGAAAACAGCTTATGCGGCCAGAAATAGCTCATGCGGCCAGAAATAGCTTATGCGGCCAGAAAACAGCTTATGCGGCCAGAAAATAGCTCATGCGGCCACAGGGGCTGTTCATCATCCCTGTCAGAGCCAGCATAGGCGAACCTCGAAGAAACCCAAATATTGCTTCGACCATAACTTCCTCCAAACAAGTCGAAATCTAACTTTACAAAGGTCAAAACTGTGTAGAATCAAATTTCCAACAACATAGGACCATTGGTTTTCGAAATTTGCCAAGTTTGATAGATCAAAACCATAAAAACCCATGAAACCCTAGATTTTAGGAACTTAGATCTACACAAATCTAGCCATCAAAATCAAAAGCTTCAAGAACTAAACTTGTAGAGAATGAAGAGAAGAATATTTTAGACAAATAATATCAAGGAAAAATCAAGAATGTAAAATGCACAAAATCTCCTCTTTTGAGCAAGTTGTACTTGCGCATGGGTGGTGGTTGAGGGAAATAAATGGAAGAGTGAATAAGGAGAGAGAGTGACGAAGAGGATATTAAATAGGGTTTGGCTAATGAAAACCCTAATCCCTAATCTCTAACCATTCCACTAATGACAAGCCTAAGAGCTACATGCAACCATTAATAAATAGTAAACATAATTATACACATGCTAAATACAGATACCGTATACGGAATCCATAAAGAATACGTATATCGGGATCGGGGAGTGACATCTCTATCCTCCTTAGAAAAATTCCGTCCTCGGAATTTCAGCCAAGATAAAGATAGAGGTATTCAGGCAAGTAAGGTGCAGTTACAAACTACGCAAGCAACCTATCATTAGCAATCATTGATCATACATTTCAAAAATCTAACAAGGCATGAGGAGAAACATACCTTCCGAGTCGAACAAGTACGGATACCGAGATTTAATCTCGTCATCGCGCTCCCAGGTCGAATCTCCCGGAGAGTGATGGCCCTAAGCGACACGGACAAGGCTAATAGTCCGGTTCTTGAGCACCTTCTCTCGCCGGTCCAAAATAGACACGGGTTGTTCCTCGTAAGTTAGGTCGGTACCAACGACTAACTCCGAATGGTCGAGGACATGACTCGGATCCGGGACGTACCCACATAACTGAGATACATGAAACACATCATGTACACCAGATAGAGAGGGAGGAAGGGCAAGCCAATAAGCAATATCGCCTACCCGAACGAGAATCTCAAAAGGACCAACGAATCTCGGACTAAGCTTGCTTCGAGTTCTAAATCTAATGACACCCCGAGTTGGCGAAATCCGCAGAAACACTTGGTCACCGACACCAAACTCTAGAGGTCTTCGATGCTGATATGCCCAGTAGCGGTGTCTGTCTTACGCGACTCGAAGCCGCTCTCTGATCAAATTGACTGTTTGCTCGGTCTGCATGATCATCTCTGGTCCCAACAATTTTCGTTCGCCCATATCGTCCCATGCCAAAGGGGACATGCACTTCCTTCTATATAATGCTTCAAACGGTGTCATCTGTATACTTGCCTGATAACTATTATTGTAAGAGAACTCTACTAAATGAAGATGATCTTCCCAAGTACCGTCAAAGTCTAAGGTACAAGCCCGTAGCAAATCTTCCAAGGTCTGAATGGTTCTCTCCGATTGTCCGTCCATCTGCGGATGATAAGCTGTGCTGAACCTCAACTTGGTGCCCAGGCTTTTGTGCAAACTTTGCCAAAAGTGAGAGGTGAAGCGGGTGAATCTATCTGATACTATGCTGATTGGAACACCATGATGCCTCACAATCTGTTTCATATACATCTCTGCCAGCTGCTCGGTAGACTACCCTACTCTGAAAGGAAGGAACGGCGCAACCTTCATGAGCCGATCCACGATTACCCAAACTGTGTTTCGGTCGGTCGGAGATCTAGGTAAACCGGTCACAAAGTCCATCGTGATGTGCTCTCACTTCCACTCCGGAATAGAAAGCGGCTACAACAATCCTGCTGATCTCTGCTGCTCTGCCTTCACTTGCTGACATACCAAACATCTGGATATGAATCTTGCTATCTCCCTCTTCATGCCATTCCACCAAAAGTGCTGCTTCATATCCTGGTACATCTTTGTGCCTCCGGGATGATGGAATAAGGGGAACTATGAGCTTCTGTCATAACTTCACGTCGAAGATCTCTACCTGGTACACAAAGACAATTTCCGAACCTGAGTGTACCATCCTCATGGATTACTAACTCCTTCCTGAGACCTGACTTACACTCCGATCGAAGCTTCTAGATTCGTGGATCCTCTGCCTGAGCTGCTCTGATCCTCTCTACTAAAGTGGACTGAATTTACAAACTGGCCATCACTCCCGTATCTTACGACAAGATCA
The DNA here is from genome assembly GCA_029216955.1 of Iris pallida. Lineage (NCBI taxonomy): Eukaryota > Viridiplantae > Streptophyta > Magnoliopsida > Asparagales > Iridaceae > Iris > Iris pallida. The sequence continues at coordinate 160,380 of JANAVB010003934.1, forward strand.
CTTCAATTCCTATTTTCTGAAGATCTTCTAAAATATGCCTCTGTATGGTTAGAATGAATGCACCACCTCTCCTGCTCAAGGCATCTGCTACCACATTCGTCTTGCCTGGGTGATACTGAAGATTTACATCAAAGTCTTTCAACAATTCCAACCATCTTCTCTGTCTCATGTTCAGGTCCCTCTGGGTAAACACATACTTTAAGCTCTTATGATCAGTGTAAATCTCCACTTGATCCCCATATAAGTAGTGACTCCATAACTTAAGCGAAAACACTACTGCTGCTAATTCCAGGTCGTGAGTCGGATAATTCTTCTCATGATCTCGAGGCTGTCGAGATGCATATGCTATCACCTTACCTTGCTGCATCAATACACATCCAAGTCCCTTCCCGAATGCGTCACAGTACGCTGTAAACCCTCCCGATCCTACTGGAAGGGTCAAGATCGGGGCTGAGATTAATCTCTTCTTCAACTCTTCAAATGATGTCTGACACTCTACCTACCAAACAAACTCTACGTCCTTACGCGTCAAGGGTACCGAAATCCTAGTAAAGTCTACCACGAATCTCCTGTAGTAACCTGCCAATCCCAAGAAACTACGTACATCTGCTACCGTCTTCGAAACTGGCCAATTCTCCACTGTCTCAACCTTCTTCGGATCTACTGACACTCCTGCTCCAGAAATAATGTGTCCCAGGAACGAAATATGATCCAACCAGAACTCACATTTACTAAGCTTCACATAAAGTTGATGCTCCCTCAAGGTCTGCAAAACTATTCGAAGGTGTTTCATATGTTCCTCCTCACTACTGGAATAGACAAGGATGTCATCTATAAACACTACTACAAACTTATCTAAATAGGGTAGAAAGATGCGATTCATCAATCCATGAATACTGCTGGGGCATTAGTCAGTCCAAATGGCATCATCAGAAACTCATAATGCCCATACCGTGATCTAAAGGCTGTCTTAGGTATGTCCTGCTCCCGGACCCCCACTTGGTAATATCCAGATCGAAGATCAATCTTAGAGAAGATGCAAGCCTTACTCAATTGATCAAATAAGTCATCAATCCTTGGTAACGGATATTTGTTCTTCACAGTTACTGCATTCAACTGCCGGCAATCAATGCACATCCGCGCCGATCCATCCTTCTTATGTACAAAAATCACTGGTACTTGCCCAGGGCGAATTACTGTCCCTGATAAACTGCTACGCCTTCAATTCTTCTTTATGCTGGTACAACTTGTCCAACTCTGACTGCGACATCCTGTAAACTCTGCCGACCTTAGGCTCTGTCCCAGGATTCAGCTCAATACAAAACTCCACATCTCTGACTGGTGGCAAACCTGGAAGCTCCTTTGGAAATACATCGACAAACTCTCTGACTACTCTGGGAATCTTCTCCTTCTCTGACAATGCTTCTGCAACGATGCCCTTGGGTCGATCCTCCAATGATCGAACAAAGATAAACTCCTCTACGCCAGGTAAATTAAATACTACCCTACCTCCCCGACAATCTATCGTCGCATGACTGTCTCTCAACCAGTCCATGCCTAGGACAACGTCAAATTTGCCCATGGGGAACTCAATCAAAGATGCGGGCAATAATCGCCCACTCACTATTACTAGACATGCTAAGCATACTCTGCTGACTCCTACGATCCATTACCAGTGAGTATATTCATCCTCTCAGGCAATACCTTAAATTCCAATCCAATATGTGTCGTAAATCGTGCAGATATAAAAGAGTGGGTAGCCCCCGAATCAAACAATGCTACTACAGGAAAAGAGTTAACAAAAATATTACCTGCAACCACGTCACCTGAAGCTAGCGCATCCTCCAGCGATAAGGTGAAGGCCCGGCCCTGGCCTTGCTGAGCTCCTTCCTGCTGCCTTCCTCGACCATGCTGTCGCTGCGGCCTCTACGGGCCTTCCTGGTTATGTGTCTGGTGGTACATCTGAGCCTGCGTTGGTAGACATTCGGCTAGTGACCTTACGGCCAATGCTGGTCCTCTGCTCGGTGCTGCCCCTGGAGCTGGCAATGTCGGAAACTGCTGAACTGGCCCTCCTGGCCTCTGCATCATAGGACAATTGGCAATCCGGTGGTCTGGACTGCCACACCTCATACGTAAACCATTAGCTGAACGACACATATCCCTAGTGTGCCCTCCCTTACCACAGTAAGTACATCCAATAGGCGCCCCCTGGCGCTGCTGCTGGTTCCGCGACTGCTGATGCCGAACTGGTGCTGATATCTCAGATACTGCCGTCCTCCGCGGCGCTCCTGACTCATGAATACGGATGCCGGGCGCTGGCGCCAATGTTCGCTATACTGCTCCTCTGCCCCTGCTCTGAGAATGAGTCCTCTTCTAGCCCCCATATCTTGTCACCAGCCTTTGTTGGGTGAGTTCATGCCTCCGAGCTGCCGTTAAAATGGCATCAAAAGTCTGATAGTCGTGCCCCTCTACAAGCTGTAGAATTTCCAAATGAAGTCCCTTCTGGAACCTCATCGCCTTCTCTGGCTCTGTAGCTACCATCGTCGGTGCAAACCGACTCAGTCTGTAGAACTCTGCTGTATATCCATCCACCGTCCTCCCAGCCTGCTTGAGACTGATAAACCTCTGCTGTAGCTCATACCTAGCTACCACGCCAAAGTACTTGGCCTTGAATCTGGCACGGAAACTATCCCAAGGAATAGGACACCTCAGTCCAACCTCTTCTGATGCCCACCAACCGCGGGCGAGATCCTGAAGTATCAGTCTGACCTGGTCAACCTTCTCTTCTGCTGGAACCTTAGCTGCAGTCAATATGGCCTCAGTGTCCTGAAGCCAAGAATCCGCCGTGATGGCATCCTCCGTGCCGTCAAAATATCTCGGGTTAAGTCGACAAAACCTCCCCGATGCTCCTGAATCATTTCTGACACTTCTCTCAAGGGCCAATTGTAACCCCTGATTCAGTAGCACATTCTGTTCCTGCTGTCGGGTCTGCTGTTGCTGATGAGCTGTCACCTGACGCTGTTGAGTAGCCAAGAATCCCTGGATGACCTCCAGGAGTGCTACAGCATCAGGTACTGGCATCGCTACTGGCACCGTTGGGGGTACAGGAGTTTCCAGAACCTGCGGTTCCACTGGCTCTGATATCACTTCCACTCGGATCTGATCAGGAGATTGTACTCCTTCCAGTTGCTGTCCCGTCGAGCTATGCTCTACTATTTGTTCCTCCATATTGGCCTCGCAAGCTACTGAAAAAGAAGCACCCCTATATGGAAAGGTACATGATATTAATTGTCAGGACGAGAAAAGATTCGAGGATACAATTCAGGGGATCAATCAAGGTAAGGAAAGAGAATCAAAACAAGAGATTCAAAGGGAACAAGTTTTGATTGAGACTCCTATAATAGTAACACCCCACAAGTCTGAAAAGTCGGACCTGCATGGGCCACCAATAAAACCTTGTCACGTCCCAGTACCAAAATACGGAGACGAACTAGGCCAGCTACTCCATATGAGGTATACAAATGTCATACGGCGATCGTGGCTGTCAAGAGACAAGGGGGTGTATGCTACATTCAAGTCTCCTATGGTCATACAGAACATCTATGACTCAATCATTCAAAGCAAAAAAACATCAATTAATGAACATATATGATAAAGCAGTAAGGCGTCCCTGACGCTTCATCAAAATGGTCATGGGGTTCTAGCTTTATAAGGTAGCTAGCCCAGAGAGTCAAAGTTACATAATTGTATTCAGCTACAGTCTGATTTAATTACAATTGTGCAAAAGACAAAATGTCTAGATTAGCCGGCTAAACAGGTGTCGGTGGCTAAACACAGGACATAAATAAAGATACAAGAGTGGTAGAGAAGAAACCCACTCGAGTCCCCCGCCAGTCATGCTCCTAGTATGCACCATTGACGTAAGGGAAGAAAGTCGGATCCTCAGGCTCTGCTACGCGATCTGGCCAAATAAAACCAGTTGGGTCAGCCCCGAAATAGCAAGTACCACAAGGGAGCACAAAAGAGTGAGATAAAACCCAGGCATAAAATAATAATAGTAAGCTTCCGGTCGTAACCTCGGTCCACAGCCTGTCCTAGCACGATAGACCAACCCAACAGCTAAACAAGGACATGGGTTGGACCACGCACCATGACAGTCGTGTCCCTCGGCTACTAGTGGAAGGCCCAAGCACAGTCAAGTCATTTTTCAAGCGGCCATTCATTCCTGCGGCTTTCTATATTTGGCGGAGTTATCCCCGATATACTGATTAAAAGGAATCCTCAGATCGTGTCAACCCAGCAGGGCTAGCCAAACCATAAGACTTATAACACTTTGATTATGCACCAGTCCCCCAAAGGCTACCGCGCTAAAACATTTAACACATAGCTCGTAGGAGTCGGATATAGCTATCCGCTATAGGCGGATGAAACCATATCGTGGCGGCCAACCGACACGTCAGGACGGGACCTGGGGTGGCTAGTATGGCACGATCTCGGGATTCTTCCACCCAATGCATCTACCAAGTTAGTTGCCTAGTTAATCCCTAGGTTATCCTCAGAGTTCACATGTCGTGGTCACATGCACCCCTTAGATGTCATACATCGTACGAGTACTCCAGAAGGGATCCGTACTGGCTCAAGGATTCATATGTATGTTCCCCTTTCTTGGTGTAATGCAACACACAACACCTACCACGTCATTGCTACCGACCATTACTATGTAAAAGCTGGACTCTTGAAAGTACTGGCAGGTATCACGTAGGAACACTTAGCGCTTAGGATAGCACCTCGGTGCTCACATAATTGTACCTTAGTACACACATAGGAATATCCAGCCATCACATAGGTAGTCAGCTCAAAATGAGGACTAAGACACATGGGGCAGGCGGCTGAGGCTCATGCGGCCAGAAAATAGCTTATGCGACCAGAAATAGCTATGCGGCCAGAAAAAGCTCATGCGGCCAGAAAATAGCTTATGCGGCCAGAAATAGCTCATGCGGCCAGAAATAAATTATGCAGCCAGAAATAGCTTATGCGGCCAAAAACAGCTTATGCGGCCAGAAATAGCTCATACGGCCAGAAAATAGCTTATGCGGCCAGAAATAGCTCATGCGGCCAGAAATAGCTTATGCGGCCAAAAACAGCTTATGCGGCCAAAATAGCTCATGCGGCCACAGGGGCTGTTCATCATCCCTGCCAGAGCCAGCATAGGCGAACCTCGGAGAAACCAATATTGCTTCGGCCATAACTTCCTCCAAATAAGTCGAAATCTAACTTTACAAAGGTCAAAACTGTGTAGAATCAAATTTCCTACAACATAGGACCATTGGTTTTTGAAATAGCCAAGTTTGATAGATAAAAACCATGAAAACCCATGAAACCCTAGATTTTAGGAACTTAGATCTACACAAATCTAGCCATCAAAATCAAAAGCTTCAAGAACTAAACTTGTAGAGAATGAAGAGAAGAACATTTTAGACAAATAATATCAAGAAAATCAAGAATGTAAAAACACAAAATCTCCTCTTTTAAGCAATTGTACTTGCCTATGGGTGGTGGTTGAGGGAAATAAATGGAAGAGTGAATGAGGAGAGAGAGTGAGGAAGAGGATATTAAATAGGTTTGGCTAATGAAAACCTAATCTCTAACCATTCCACTAATGACATGCCTAAGAGCTACATGCAACCATTAATAAATAGTAAACAGAATTATACACATGCTAAATACAGATACCGTATACGGAATCCATGAAGAATACGTATATCAGGATCGGGGAGTGACAGTTCATAACGTATTTCTATTTATATTATTTTGATACCTCTACCGTGACTTTGATATTTGAAGTACAACAAAAACTTTTTCCTTCCAACAAATTTTACACTTATGAACTAGAAGAACCACTCTACACACATAACATACTTGTCCCACACAACACCTTCCTGTGCTCCATTTCAAATACACCACCCGTGTGACACATTTTCCCTTAGAACAAACCATAGAGGCCCATTTTCGTTTAATTTTGATTTAACCATGAAATAATGATCATTTCCCCGAACAAACTGAATACCTATTATCCATGCAAGATGTATCATACATATGACGTATGCATTCCATCCAATCAGGCACATGCCTCCTACAAAATACTAAACACTGATCCCGCATCCATTAGTTATTATGACTTAAAGACTCCCAACCCTTACCTAATCAAAACTTTTAGCATGGGCTTTGCACTATATAGGTTTAACCTCTTAGTTATCTATGATAGGCGAAGACTGAAGTTTCATTTGAACCGACACGTTCTAGTTATATTCGAACAAGAGATTCCTACCATCTTGTTGAAAGTATGGCCGATAGGAACGATGTTAAATTGTAATAATTCTCTTGTAGAAGTTATTGACCAAGAATGTCATGACAATATCGGCTCACTTAGAATTTGTCACTGCGGTCAAAGTATCCAATATTCTCATGCCACCCTTTAGAAATTGTCCTTCGCCGAAGTCTTGTTACGACGATTTTTACGGTCATCCAACTTCTAAGTTGGGTAGAGTCTTAAATAAATAATACCTTATCTTGTAGAATATGGCGCCAATTTCGATTCCTTTTATTAACTACCTATATCCTTTCAAAAATCGGGTTACGATTGTGCGTACTTGCTCTCCCTTCGTATTTAATTTTTTTGTTCCTTGATATTAGATTATTTTGATTTCGATGATGAAATTTTTATAAGTTTGGTAGGATGTAAACCCCCCTAAAATTTTAAATATTTTTTTATTTTACTTAATATGTTTTACAGTATTCTTTACTTAATTATTTATTGGACTTTAATTTTAAGATTTTTATTGTTATTACTATTATATTTATTTTAAATTACAGTATTCAGATTGTTAATAGTTTTATGTTTGATTTAATGATTATTAAATAGTCATATTATTTCATAGGAAAGTGTCCAAAAAATATTTATTCAAATTTTTGGAATTTTAAAGTTATTTATATTTTTAGTGAAATATTTTGAAAAGAAAAAAAATATATATATATCTATATATATTATATATATATAGGAAGCGGATCAAAAGTCCCCCTTAGAAAAACCCCCTCACTCTAATCCGTAATTTAAGTTAATATAATGTTAAAATTAATATTAATATTAATATTAATGTTAATATTAACATTAAATACTAAAATTAACATTAAACTCAACATTAAATTAATATTAACATTAACATTAACATTAACATTAATATTAACATTAACATAATACAAAATAAAAAATAAAAAAAATATATTAATATTAACATTAATATTAACATTAATGTAACATTAATATTACGAATTAGATTGATGGGGGTTTTTAGGGGGTTTTCTAAGGGGGGCTTTTGATCCGCTTCCATATATAATAGATATTATATATATATATATATATATATATATAATATATATATATTATATATATATATATATATATATATATATAAAAATATATATATATATTATATCTATATTCTATATATATATATATATATATATATATATCTATCTATTCTAGCACAACCAGCAAGAATTTGCTATATTAGGTAAAACGTATGCATATAATTAATTAACTATAAAGTATTCTGATGTTTAAAACATTTTCATGAATTTTTATATATTTATTTAGATAGTATTAGTAGGCATCTATATATATATATATATATATATATATATATATATATATATATATAAATATATATATATATATATATTATATATCTATATGAGTATTGTTCCCTATGGGAACAGCACAGCCCAACTCGCGACCTCCTTTATCCCCTCTCCTCCAATATATATCGACGGGCTTTTAACAAAAAAAAACGAAATCCCAAAACCCTAACCCACCCCAGCAGCCTAACTCGCCCCGAGCGTGCGTCGCTGGAGGGTGGTTGTTGGCGACCGCCGACGCTATAAGGCCGACAGCAGCCGCAGCAGCAAGCAAGCAGTAAGCAACAACCAGGGGCAGCGACCACTCGACTTTAAGGAGAGAATTCTCCATCTTCGTGAGATCTTTTTCTCATCTAATTTCCCTAGTATATACCCCACATAAACCCTTACAAAAACTTACATTTGTTAGGAAATTCTGATTTTGATCGGTAGAGAATCGATTCAAAAATCGACAAAAATCTTGTTCGCAAACAGAGTATAGGGCAGTCTACCGACCTAACTTGGAAGACGAAATTAGGTTCAATATTCAGTATTTTTGAGAAATAATTGAACAAAGTGGAAGAAAACCTATAGGAATATAGAACCCTTTTTGTAGTTTCGAAATTGATCACTTATATGCCGAGAAAATCGATTTCCAAAACGGTCAAAATCCCATTTTTAAAACAGTAGAAACTTTATGAATTTTCTCGATATGTCGTTCGCTCTGACAAATCGGACAATGTGGTCGCAACCCATGAGCATCATAAGATGCGTATGGATGTTGTCAATGTGTGAGATTTAACGAAACTCGATTTTGTTGTGCCTGCACGACAAAATCGAGACGTATCGATCGAGATATTCCGTATTGGCCCCTTTGCAAACCAGCCCATAACTTCGTGCACTTCGTCATCTCGAGATGAAACTTGTGCCATCAGGACCATGTCATTTTTTGGTCCTGTGTGCCAAGTTTGGTCCGATTCTGAGAAGGTCGACCGGAATGCTATTTGGCAGGCCCGTGACCCGATCCAATGGGCGAATTTATCCACGGCCCACCAGAATCTAACTTTACACTATGGTTGAGTTCGTATCATCAAATTGGACATTTAAACATATAGTTTGATGACTTTAGAGGCCGTAGGTACTGACACGCTTTTTGGGTGCAAAGCGGGTCCAACGGCGGACATCATTTTGACTCGAAATTACGATTTTGTTCCTGTGTCCAGAATAAAACTTTTGGGTAGGAATTTTAGACATTTCTTTTTTACCAGAAATATTTGTGATATTTATTTCAGCATCCGAGGGTATTGCGGGCTTTTTATTGCTTCACGGATCTGATGATTCGAGCTACTAGATGTTGTCGTTTTGAACACAACCTCAGACAAGTATACCTTGTCCACTGTACAGTATTTTCATGCATTTTTCTATTATTATTCTTTTTAGTCATACTTGGTTACTGCTTCTCATGTCCATATCATTGCTATTTTCCTTGCTCTATGTGGACGTACGATATTTTCTTCATTCTATATCACTGTTATTTCATGTATAGGTCCTGATAGTATGGCTTTGTCGTGAGTCACATTCACTTGATATGCCTTGACCAGTTAGTTGTACTTGATTTGATTCGACTTGATTGGACACATGTAGGTTCATTGAGATAGAGAGGACAATTACTAGGCATGCGGGCTATATGATAGTATTATGCTGGCTGATAGTTCGGTTGAGCTTCAATTGTGTTGATTTTTGTTGTCCGTTAGTTTCGTGCTATGGTTGTGATATTTTGTTCGTCGTTATTCTCGGGGGATATAAGATTGTGATTATTCTGTTGGCCGTTAGTTTCGGATGATCTACGTTTGTGATGGTACTATATCTCGTAGCCCAAGTGTTGAATATTATCCTTGATGTTGCATTTTTATGTAGTTTGTTTAGAAGTAGAGTGCCATATTTCTGTCATCCCCTTTATGCATGTTATTGACTGTCATAGTGGCATGTTTTTTCTGTATGTTGTTATATCCCTCTGAGGAACTGGTGATTTCTCCAGGTGTGTGCTTTTATGACTTTTCGTAGGTACTCTAGCCAGGGCCGTGATCTTCGCTATTCCATTGAAGATAATTGCTTTTGGATCATTGTTGCTATTTTTACAAATCCTTTTTTTTTGTATATTTTTCTCTCATTTTAAATAGTTGGTAGTAGATTTGTCTCAGCCCAACGACTATAAAAAGATAATTCAAAGTTGATTTATTATATCATTATACTTTTTTTTATGGATGAGATTAGTTGTCAAGGTTATGCTGCATTTTACTACTTACGTATATCTATAATACGGCTGGCATGTCTACGTACCTAGTCCTATGTATTTAGGACTGTGACATGAAACTTGCCTCAGCTTGGCCTTCACATTAATAATTGAAAGTTTTATTGCACTGAATAGTCTTGATAATAAAAAAGATAAATCCAAATAAATAAGGGAATAATCCTGTTTTGAGTCAAATGTGTATAAAATATGAAATTGTTAACTTGCTACCTACATATCACTCTACGATGGTTTTCAAAGTTGGCACTCGATCTTTGACCACACGTAATGAGTTAAGCAAAGCAATGCTATGGGTATCGACTTGTTGTCATAGCAGGCACTGTGTCACGGTTCTACGGCTTGATATTGCTATAAATTCCCACGGTCTCAATACTTGTCAGAGCAGCTACGTTTCCACAGTTTTATTGCTACATTTCCATGGTCTCAAAGTTTTTCATATAAAGTATGACACGGCTTCTGACACTTATGGAACATGTTTGGTTCAAGTTGGGCTAGAAGGCTATGCTGTCACACCCCGAATCGAGAAATTATTTTCACCAAATTGATCGTCATCGCTGGGGCGTGATGCCGTACGAATCTGGAGTTGCACTCGTAAAAGGCAATATAATAGGTTCTCAAAATGGTTATCTTTGATTCAATATTTTGCAGCAAAAGAACCGGGTGTACGAAACAATTATCTTTATTCAATAAGCAACGAAATTAGAAAGGCTTTTAATAGCCAAAATGAATCATGCCAGATTGGCTTACAACCTCAAGTTCTCTCTTGTGCATAAATGATTTCACCGTTGCTTCTATATCTCGTCCACATCATCCTGTTACAAGTCCGAGCGTCAATGCGGTCGTACGTCTTAAAATGCTATGGTATTCCATGCCTCAGCACGTTCAAGCGAAGCGCCCCACGAGCAATCCATTCCCTGCATCCTACAAGAAATCTGGTAGGGGATCAGTATTAATCCTCTCACGTACTGATCAGACCCACTTTACTAAACCGACAATTAAGTAGATATATGAATCATACAGCTTAAGTTTTGATCTTTCTATATTTGCCTAATGATCGATTTCATGGCATATTCGAAAGCAAAAATTATATTTCATGGCAAGCATATTATCATTATTCGTATAAGCAAGCAGGCAATCAAATCAATCTCGTGTGGTTTCATGACTTCTTACCAACATTGACACACTCAACCTTGCCCGATGTAAGGTGAATACGCCTACCATCTTTTTCGGTCATGTTATAAGTGGTATTTGTGTAGGATCTCGGAGTGCCTGCACTTTCAGTCCACCGCTCTTTAATTATATAAAGGTCGCTGACATTCCAAGCCAGAATGACTTATGTTACACATATGTAAGACGATGATCACTCCATCTGAGATTGCTAGTCCCTTATCTGTAGGATCCTGAGTTATTTGGTAAGTGGCTTATCACATCAATAGCAGGTCGCAAGCTATCTTAATAAGTGCACAATATCCAAATCTTAATTCCCAAATCACATCCCTTCTAGGCCGAACGTCCCGGTGACCCGTATACCACGTCGAGGGAGCCACACCCGTGCACGGGCTATATATCTCAAGTCCATTTGACCATACAACGTGCATCAAATTCGTACAACCAAACATTCGATTCATCTAACTCTCTTTATTGGTGCAATGCTCTAACTCAATGTTCATTAATAACGCCCCGAAGGCCATAAAATATTTTGAGGTAGCATGTCACATTTAATAGTTATTCGATATCCTTCGAGTCGTGCATTCGATGCGCATCTTGACTAGTATTTCGATGTTCTAA